>CM045567.1:15576214-16176214 GCA_024721245.1 Mitragyna speciosa
TTGGATCGGTACGGCGGTTTGAATTACGATGATTTCTGTATGTTCCCTGATACTCAACTGCCTCCAAAGTTTAAGGTGCCAGAATTTTCTAAATACAACGGTGCTGGCGACCCTGTTGTGCACCTTAAGATGTTCTGCAACAAGTTGGGCAAGCCAACCGGGATGAGAAATTGCCGATGAGGCTATTTGGAGAGAGTTTGGAGAAGGATGCATTAGAATGGTATTTGAAGTTGGATTTTTCAAAGATCCGAAACTGACCGACCTCTCCCGAGCATTTATCAAACAGTATGAGTTCAACTGTGATTTGGTGCCGGATAGATTTCACTGGTAGAATTGAAGAAAAAAGCCCTCAGAAAGTTATGTAGCTTATGGGCAGCGTTGGCGGAGTGTGGCAGCTAAAGTAAATCCGCCAATTGATGAGAACGAAATGGTAAAATTATTTATCGATGCCCAAGACCCACCTTACTACCAGGCCATCGTAGGCTCAATTGGAAAGACCTTCGCCCAGGTTATTGAGCAAGCAGAAGCTATTGAGAGAGGGGTGAAGAAGGGAAAGGTAGTAGACATGGCTGCTGTGAAATTGCAAGTTGAATCGTTGCAAAATGGCAATAATCTGAAGAAAGCAGTTGGGAAAAAGCCTGAGAAAAGAGAAGAGGAAATATCTTTTGTGATAAATCCAAGGCCCAAATTTCAACCCCAGGTTCCAAAACAAGCCAAATTACCATTCTCAATACCCGCGATTCCCTCAGTTGGCACATCCCTCACCTACTTATCCCCAGTACCCTCAACCTGTTTTCAATACCCAAGCCCTACCTGTAAATGCCCAACCATTTTATCCAAACACTCAGCCCATGTTTCAGAACCCTCGACCCACACAAAATAACTTTCGCCCACCCATGCAAAACCGCCCGAGACCTATTTACCCTAACAACTATACTACACCCAATCAGCCCCCAAATACAACCGGTCCAGCCAACCCCCCGCAAAGACGGCCTAGGGCTTTCACTCCCCTTGGTCGTCCTCTAGACCAGATATATGACCAACTGAGAGCAGCGGGCAAAGTTGGCACCATACCTCAGAAAACTTTTCCTAACGGGTTACCCCACGACTATGATCACCAAGCCGTCTGTGCTTACCATTCGGGAGGTCGTGGGCACCCCACAGCTAACTGTTGGGCTTTGAAGCACAAAATTCAGGATATGATTGACGATGGAGAGATAGTATTGAGAAGAGGGAGAGGGCAGGCCCCAAATGTGGATAACAATCCTTTGCCTCAGCACGGGTCTACTGTTGGAATGATTACTTCAGATGAAATGCTTGGTGACCCTTCTGAAATGATAGTTACAATTGAAGAGACAGTGGGTGTTACTGATAGAGATGACAGGCGAGCTAGAATGACGATGTCAGGAAAAGACTTCATGAGTCATTATATGGATGACATTTTGGCAGGAAAGTTGGCATCACCTGTAACCCAACCAAAAGAACCAGTTATGTTAAAAGAAACCTTGTCTGCCGCCAACTCATCAGCCCAGCCATTTGTCCTAGATGTTGTGCCGTTTGAGTTAGAGATTCCAGAACCAGAAATCATTGATGTGCCTGAACAAATGCTCGTTAAGGATTTGCAGAGGGTTCCATGGAATTACGAAGATTCTGAATTGAATAATGATGTCTCCGCAATTCTAAGATCAGGAAGAGTGATGGCCGAACCAGAGATTATTATTCCAGCAAAAGGAAAAGAGAGCACACTACCCCCTAAACAGCCAGTTGATGAGAAGGAAGCGGAAGAATTCTTGAAGATTTTGAAAAAAAGTGAGTACAAAGTGGTGGAACAGTTGAGCCGCATGCCAGCACAAATTTCAATTCTAAATCTTTTGTTGACATCTGAGCTGCATCGAGAGGCTCTTTTAAAAGTTTTGAATGAGTCTCATGTTCCCACGGACATTCCCACTGAGAAGCTAGCCGGGATAGTAGGGAATGTTTTGGCATCTAATCAGATCGCCTTTTCTGAAGACGAATTGACTCCTGAAGGGAAGGGGCATAACAAGGCTTTATACATTTCTGTGAGGTGCAATGGAAGATACTTGCCTAGGGTTTTGATTGACAACGGATCTGCACTGAACATCTGCCCATGGAACACTCTACAAAAGCTAGGATATTCACGGTCACAAGTTCGCCAATCACTGACCGTCGTTAGAGGGTTCGATGGCTCGAGGAAGGAGACTATAGGAGAGATTGATTTAGTGCTCGAGATGGGTCCAGCTCAATACCAGGTTACCTGCCAGGTCATGGATTTTTCCGGCATATACAATGTTTTGTTAGGGCGGCCGTGGATTCATTCTTCTGGATCAGTACCGTCATCTCTGCATCAAATGGTAAAATTCATTATGGATGATAGACTGATCACTATTTTTGCGGAAGATGATTGCACTATGATGGTGAATCGGGGGCATGCTGAAGAGGCGAAGGATAAGCTATCACTTGATCGGGGATTTCGTGCTTCAGATATTGTATCTGTCAATTGGATTCCGGAAGGAAAGCCACCTGTGGAGCCCTTATTGCCTAATGCGAGTATCATGATAGCTAAGGAACTGATCAGGGCAGACTACCGGCCAGGAAAGGGTATTGGAAAGATGCTGCAGGGAATTACGGAACCTATTCAACTAACGGAATGGAAAAATACCTTTTGGGCTTGGTTTTCACCCAACAGGTAAGGATTTGAAGGAGATGAAGGAGAGAAAACGGGCTGAAAAGGAAGGAAGGCAGGTCTCACTCTATGTTCCTCCATTGTATCACAGTTTTTCAAGGGCATCCAAGGTTGTTATTTCTGAAATATGCAATGAGGATTATGATGTTGAAGAAGGGATGAGCCGTCTTTTCATTGGAATGACTGGTACAGAAGAATCGTCTGATGCTACTGACTTTGAGGAAATCGGGAAAGAGTCATTGAACAATTGGACATCTGATTATCTCCCTGTCCGGAGGGAGTTTCGGTAAATTTGGGATTGTCTTTTGTTCAAAATTCATTTCTAGATGGAGCCCTGAAATGAATTACTTTCTCAAAGTTTGTTTTAGTGTTAGGCTCTGACTTTATCGCATTAGCTTTTGAAAGAAACTATTCTCAATTTCTTTTGTTATATCGAGAAAGTTTTTTTGTCTAAAATATTGAAATGCTGTCTATCTTTGCCCAAAGGCTAATGCTAGCTTATGATTGTAAATATCTTCTTTTGAAAATGCAAGTTTTCATTCAAAAGTTGTCTATTTGTGTTTATTTATTTATGTTTGCATATTTTGTTTCATTTTCAGATGGCCGAAAATAACTGTCTATGATCCTTTGGATGTCACTTTGTTTGAAACTGACAAGTTCAACTTCAATATCTCTCTAAATTCTGAAATAATGCAAACCGTTAATGAGAGTGAGAGCGATATCGAAGAAGATTATGACTCTGTATCTAAGAATCTGGAACAATACGAAGAAAAACCCAAGCCTAACTTGGAAGAAACAGAAACTATCAATATTGGCACTGAGACAGGAGTTAAAGAAGTTAAAATCAGTGTTCATTTGAACAAGAGCCAAAGAAAAGAGATTATTGAATTTTTGACACTGTTCCAAGATGTGTTTGCATGGTCCTATGATGATATGCCTGGAGTCTCCACAGATATAGTAGTTCATAGATTGCCCACAGATCCAAACTTTTCTCCAGTGAAACAGAAACCTCGCAAATTCAAACCTGAAATGAGCCTCAAAATCAAAGAGCAGATAGTCAAACAATTCAATGCCCAAATCATCATTGTGTCTCACTATCCCATTTGGCTATCAAATATGGTTCCGGTTCCCAAAAAGTCTGGCGAAGTGCGAGTATGTGTAGATTATCGAGATTTAAACAAAGCCAGTCCAAAGGATGACTTTCCTTTGCCTAACATTCACATCCTGTTGGACAATACTGCTGGGCATGAAATGGATTCATTTATTGATTGTTTCGCTGGATATCATCAACTTTTGGTCGCAGAGGAAGATCGAGAAAAGACGGCATTCATGACTCCGTGGGGAATATTTTGTTACAGAGTTATGCCCTTTGGATTGAAAAATGCTGGGGCCACCTATCAAAGGACTATGACTACACTGTTTCATGACATGATACACAAAGAGATAGAAGTTTACGTGGATGACATTATAGTCAAGTCCAAAAGAGCAGAGGACCATTTGGGAGATTTGAGAAAGCTGTTTGAAAGATTAAGAAGGTATAATCTGAAACTGAATCCTGCAAAATGTGCTTTCGGGTCTCCTGCTGGCAAGTTACTAGGTTTCATTGTTAGTAAGAAGGGTATTGAAGTAGATCCTGCCAAGATAAAGGCCATACGAGAAATGCCAGTACCAAAGACGCAGAAAGATGTGAAGAGTTTTTTGGGGAAGCTTAATTTCATTGGCAGATTTATTGCTCAGTTGACTCTTACTTGTGAACCTTTGTTCAAGTTGTTAAGAAAAAATACCCCAATGAAGTGGAATGGAGATTGTCAGCGGGCTTTTGACAAAATCAAAGATTATCTGTTGAATCCTCCTGTGTTAGTACCGCCGAAACCAGGTCGGCCACTTATCATGTACCTCTCAGTGTTGGATGGAGCCATGGGTTGTGTTCTCGGTCAACATGATGATTCAGGCAAAAAGGAACAGGCAATCTATTATCTAAGTAAGAAATTTACTGTCTATGAGGCAAATTATTCATTTTTGGAAAGATTATGTTGTGCATTGGCCTGGACTGTTCAAAAATTGAGACATTATCTCCTTGACCATACCACCTATCTCATATCTCGATCTGACCCGTTGAGGTATTTGCTTGAGAAACCGATGCCCACTGGACGTATGGCTAAGTGGCAAATGATTCTCAGTGAATTTGATATTGTGTTCACAACTCAAAAGGCAGTCAAGGGCCAAGTAATTGCCGATCACTTGGCGGAGAACCCTTTGCAAGATGATTACGAGCCATTGAATACTTATTTCCCTGATGAAGAAATTTTGTTTGTAGGGACAGCTGAGGATATTAATGAGGAATCTTCGGGATGGAGATTGTTCTTTGATGGTGCTTCAAACTCTTTTGGAGCTGGAATTGGGGCAGTCCTAGTGTCACCCGAAGGAAAACATTACCCTACTACTGCCAAACTGAAATTTGCCTGCACTAATAACATGGCAGAGTATGAAGCTTGCATTCTTGGTTTGAAGATGGCGTTGGATATGGATATCAAGGATTTGACAGCATTTAGTGATTCTGATTTACTAGTTCATCAAACATTGGGAAAATGGATGACTCGGGATTCTAAAATAATTCCATATCATTGTTGTTTGCTCACTTTGGCTCGACAGTTCAGAACTTTGGAATTCATACATATCGCGCGTACCCGAAATGTCTTTGCAGATGCCTTGGCAACTTTGTCTTCCATGATCTCTCATCCCGATGGTACTATAATTGAACCCATTTTCGTTAAGATTCAAGAGGAACCAGCGCACTGTCTGCGCATTGAACAAGAAGCTGACGGCTTTCCTTGGTTTCATGATCTGAAAGAATATTTGAAAAATAGATTTTATCCTCCGGGTGCCAATACTGCGGCCAAGAATTTTCTTCGAAGGATGTCTATGAGATTTTTTCTGAACGGAGAAGTCCTGTACAAAAGGTCAAGTGATTTGGGTTTGTTGAGATGCGTTGACGAGAAGGAAGCTGAATATTTGATGAAAGAGATCCACAGTGGCGTATGTGGGCCGCATATGAACGGGCACTTATTGGCAAAGAAAATCATGAGGACGGGATATTTCTGGCTTACCATGGAGCATGACTGTGTTGAGTTCGTCAGAAAATGTGTTAAATGTCAATTACATGGCGATGTAATACACGCACCTCCTTCGGAGCTCCACAGTATGACTGCTCCTTGGCCTTGTTCAATGTGGGGAATGGATGTGATTGGAACTATCGATCCTCCTGCTTCGAATGGTCATCGATTTATCCTGGTGGCGATAGAGTACTTCACTAAATGGGTTGAAGCCGAGTCTTACAGGCACGTGACTAAGAAAGTGGTAGCTGATTTTCTGAGAAATCACATTATCTGTCGTTTTGGGATACCAGAGACATTGATTACGGATAACGCGAAGAATCTCAACAATGACGTGGTAGATGGGTTGTGTGAGCAGTTCAAGATCAAGCATCGAAACTCTGCCATTTATAGACCTCAGATGAATGGAGCTGTAGAGGCTGCCAATAAGAATTTGAAGAAGATCATCCGGAAGATGACGGATACGCATCGAGATTGGCATGAGAAGTTACCTTATGCATTGTTGGCATACAGAACTGCTATAAGAACTTCTACTGGGGTGACCCCATATTCCCTTATGTACGGGATGGAAGCAGTATTGCCAGCGGAAGTTGAGATTCCTTCTCTGCGTATATTGATGGAAGCTCAATTAGAGGAAGCTGAATGGGTCAAGGAACGTCATGAGCAGTTGGCATTGATTGATGAAAAGCGATTGAATGCTATTTGCCATGGGCAGTGTTACCAAAGGCGAATGGCCCGTGCCTATCAGAAGAAGGTCAAGCCCCGTCAATTTGAAATAGGAGACAAAGTTCTGAAGCGAATTCTTCCAATCCAGGAGGAGGCAAAAGGAAAATTCGCTCCAAATTGGCAAGGTCCATTCATTGTCAAGAAAGTGTTATCAGGAGGGGGCCTTGTCCTGGCCGAAATGGATGGTCAGGTCTTTCCCCAAATCATTAATTCAGACATGGTAAAAAGGTTTTATATCTGATTTCGTAAATTTTCTTTCAAATAATTTTTATTGCAAGAAGAAGATGGGCTAAAGGCGGGCCTTCTTTCTTTTCCATAAAACAATTCTTTACCCTCGTTCTCCCCTTTGAGCTTTCAGAATTTATAATTTCGTTTGGCAACCCACTTGAAAGTCGCATCCCACACCCAGATAACTTTTTGCACTAAATTTATCCCACATTTGAAGCAAATTCTTTGTCTTGATTTTTATCCCATACTGGGGCAAAAAAAAAAAAAAAAAAAAAAAAAAAAAAAAGATGAAGCAAATCTTGTTTGGGAAAGGGAAGGAGAGCCCCAAAAGCAAATGACAATGTTAGAATAGATTTTCTTAAGGAAAAACGATTGGTCAATACTGGGATAAAACTTTTGCAAGTGCGACTTCAAGACAAATCAGCTCCCTCATAAAGTCTGCTTTCCAACCTTAACATTTTTGACACCTCACCTGACCTCATTACAAAAGCCGAGAATGTTACCGACCTCCATCTTTATCTTGCAATAATTTTTAGAACGGAAATTTGCAAATCAAAATGGCATATGATGTTAATATATCTATCCCGAATCATCAAGGGAAGATTGTCTTACTGATGCCAAATTTTTTGAATACTATTCTGTTTTAATGATAAGGGGAAGGATTGCCCAGAACTTGAATGTTGTTTGTTCTCATCCTACTCTACAAAGGCGAAAACCCGAAAGGGCGCCTCCCAAAAAAAAAAAAAAAAAAAGAGAGAAAAAGGGTGGGGGACACCACAGTGAAAACCCGAAAGGGCGCTGTGGTTGGGAGTTGCAGTTAAAGGCTAGCAGGCGAAGAAGTCAGGATACAGGCATTGGATTTGAGTTTGTTGAAAGCCGGTAACTATAGTTACTTGAGATTTTTCTTCGGCATTGATCGTCTGGTGACTTTCAGAGTTCGAACAAGACGACATCTAAAGGATCATAATGGCAGTTGTTTCAGGGCTGTTCCCTGAAAATTCATTTCTCCAACCAAGAGTAACGGTTTCTATTTAGTATCTATTTATTTATTTTCTGTAGTTAAAAAATTTTTTGCATGTACTTTATTTATAAAATAAAAAAAAAAAAAAAAAAAGTTCGTACATTACTGCATTTGAAATATTTTAACAAATTCATGTTTTGAAATTTTGACGTTTGATTTATGGAATAAAAGACAATGGCAATCCTAAAGTTATCGAAAATCAGAAGTATACACCGATTGAGCAATTATTCGGGGCACTGGAGCTAAGCCGCGAATCAGAATTCATTGAATGCGGAGAACTCGCGGGACATGAAAGCAAGAAGTCGTATCAAAGATTCAAAAGGGCAATACTCATGTTTATATGTACCAGTTGTCTGAAGGGATTGTCAGGTGGTGGCATTGTTTTTTTTTGACAATTATATCTGCTTTCTCTGTTTTGCAGATGAAGTTACATCACCGTCATTGAGGGTCTTTATTGAAAATTTAAACTGGGGCAAATTTTTTTTGAGAAAAAATTTGGTTTTTCATTGATTATGATGCTTTGAGTTTAAAGCAAAATGTTGCGAAAGATTGATTACACTGGGGCAAATTTTTTGAGAAAAATTTGATTTTCGAAATTGATTATGATGTTCGAGTTTAAGACAAAATTAATTTACATTGGGACAAGTTCAAAAGAAGACAATGAATTGATTTCATTTGATTTATATTGAGACAAATTTTTCTAAAAAAAAAAAAAAAAAAAAAAAAAAGAGAAAGGATTGATTGCAAGTGGATTTTCACGTTGCACAAGTCTCAAGTTTGAAAGGCATGATTTTGAAATCATTTGATTCCATACACTGGGGCAAAAATTTTTAGAAAAATTTTTGACAATTTTATCAATTTGGACGTTACATTTAAGAATTGTTTTAAGTTTTATTATTGCATTCATCAACCTTGGCAGCCCAAGGTCATGCATCCGACCAGCAGCCTGGTCGGCATCTTTTATTTATGTTTCAAGTCTGGCAGCCCAGACATTGCATTTATGACTCCTGGCAGCCCAGGATCATTTATTTACTTTCTCAAGTTTGACAGCCCAAACTTTGCATTCATCAACCTTGGCAGCCCAAGGTCATGCATCCGACCAGCAGCCTGGTCGGCATCTTTTATTTATGTTTCAAGTCTGGCAGCCCAGACATTGCATTTATGACTCCTGGCAGCCCAGGATCATTTATTTACTTTCTCAAGTTTGGCAGCCCAAACTTTGCATTCATCAACCTTGGCAGCCCAAGGTCATGCATCCGCCCAGCAGCCTGGTCGGCATCTTTTATTTATGTTCCAAGTCTGGCAGCCCAGACCTTGCATTGATGACTCCTGGCAGCCCAGGATCATTTATTTACTTTCTCAAGTTGGCAGCCCAACTTTGCATTCATCGACCTTGGCAGCCCAAGGTCATGCATCCGTCCAGCAGCCTGGTCGGCATCTTTTATTTATATTTCAAGTCTGGCAGCCCAGACATTGCATTTATGACTCCTGGCAGCCCAGGATCATTTATTTACTTTCTCAAGTTGGCAGCCCAACTTTGCATTCATCAACCTTGGCAGCCCAAGGTCATGCATCCGACCAGCAGCCTGGTCGGCATCTTTTATTTATGTTTCAAGTCTGGCAGCCCAGACCTTGCATTGATGACTCCTGGCAGCCCAGGATCATTTATTTACTTTCTCAAGTTGGCAGCCCAACTTTGCATTCATCGACCTTGGCAGCCCAAGGTCATGCATCCGACCAGCAGCCTGGTCGGCATCTTTTATTTATGTTTCAAGTTTGGCAGCCCAGACATTGCATTTATGACTCCTGGCAGCCCAGGATCATTTATTTACTTTCTCAAGTTGGCAGCCCAACTTTGCATTCATCAACCTTGGCAGCCCAAGGTCATGCATCCGACCAGCAGCCTGGTCGGCATCTTTTATTTATGTTTCAAGTCTGGCAGCCCAGACCTTGCATTGATGACTCCTGGCAGCCCAGGATCATTTATTTACTTTCTCAAGTTGGCAGCCCAACTTTGCATTCATCGACCTTGGCAGCCCAAGGTCATGCATCCGACCAGCAGCCTGGTCGGCATCTTTTATTTATGTTTCAAGTCTGGCAGCCCAGACCTTGCATTGATGACTCCTGGCAGCCCAGGATCATTTATTTACTTTCTCAAGTTGGCAGCCCAACTTTGCATTCATCGACCTTGGCAGCCCAAGGTCATGCATCCGTCCAGCAGCCTGGTCGGCATCTTTTATTTATATTTCAAGTCTGGCAGCCCAGACATTGCATTTATGACTCCTGGCAGCCCAGGATCATTTATTTACTTTCTCAAGTTGGCAGCCCAACTTTGCATTCATCGACCTTGGCAGCCCAAGGTCATGCATCCGTCCAGCAGCCTGGTCGGCATCTTTTATTTATATTTCAAGTCTGGCAGCCCAGACCTTGCATTGATGACTCCTGGCAGCCCAGGATCATTTATTTACTTTCTCAAGTTGGCAGCCCAACTTTGCATTCATCGACCTTGGCAGCCCAAGGTCATGCATCCGACCAGCAGCCTGGTCGGCATCTTTTATTTATGTTTCAAGTCTGGCAGCCCAGACCTTGCATTGATGACTCCTGGCAGCCCAGGATCATTTATTTACTTTCTCAAGTTGGCAGCCCAACTTTGCATTCATCGACCTTGGCAGCCCAAGGTCATGCATCCGTCCAGCAGCCTGGTCGGCATCTTTTATTTATATTTCAAGTCTGGCAGCCCAGACATTGCATTTATGACTCCTGGCAGCCCAGGATCATTTATTTACTTTCTCAAGTTGGCAGCCCAACTTTGCATTCATCAACCTTGGCAGCCCAAGGTCATGCATCCGACCAGCAGCCTGGTCGGCATCTTTTATTTATGTTTCAAGTCTGGCAGCCCAGACCTTGCATTGATGACTCCTGGCAGCCCAGGATCATTTATTTACTTTCTCAAGTTGGCAGCCCAACTTTGCATTCATCGACCTTGGCAGCCCAAGGTCATGCATCCGTCCAGCAGCCTGGTCGGCATCTTTTATTTATATTTCAAGTCTGGCAGCCCAGACATTGCATTTATGACTCCTGGCAGCCCAGGATCATTTATTTACTTTCTCAAGTTGGCAGCCCAACTTTGCATTCATCAACCTTGGCAGCCCAAGGTCATGCATCCGACCAGCAGCCTGGTCGGCATCTTTTATTTATGTTTCAAGTCTGGCAGCCCAGACCTTGCATTGATGACTCCTGGCAGCCCAGGATCATTTATTTACTTTTTCAAGTTGGCAGCCCAACTTTGCATTCATCGACCTTGGCAGCCCAAGGTCATGCATCCGTCCAGCAGCCTGGTCGGCATCTTTTATTTATATTTCAAGTCTGGCAGCCCAGACATTGCATTTATGACTCCTGGCAGCCCAGGATCATTTATTTACTTTCTCAAGTTTGGCAGCCCAACTTTGCATTCATCAACCTTGGCAACCCAAGGTCATGCATCCGTCCAGCAGCCTGGTCGGCATCTGTTTACATTTCAAGTCTGATAGTCCAAACATGGCATCTAACTCATCAATATTTATTTTGTCCAGCAGCCTGTACTCTTTGCTTATCTATTAGTTTAGGCATTTTATTACGTCTTGCAGTTTTTATGTTATCTTTGTTCAACAGTTCGAATGTTACGTTGTCTTCTCCATTTTAATAAAAAAAAAAAAGAAAAAAAAAAGAGTTTGAATGCTTGCGTTAACAATTGCAATTATGTTATCATTTGTGCGAATAGTTTACCTGCATTCGAACTACGTTTTGACCTGATTCCCTCATGTGGGATACGTAGGCAGCTCCTAGGGAGCCCGGTCATTCTTTCTGCATTTCTTACATTCATCTTTACCGGAGTCAATACATTTGTATTTTTATTTATAAGTGAGTCAAAATTTGGTTTTGTCTACGTCTTTGTCTGGAACCTCTTTGAGCTTCCGACAAAGAGGGGCAAGCTGTAGACACCAAATTTTGACACACATTTTATAAAAATATGCGTATTACTTTATTTAGGGGTTATTGTGATTTTCAGAGGCTAATTATAATTTTTGTGTATATTACGTCTAATTTGTCGTGTCAGGGGCAAAATGGTAATTTCACTATGTAAATATTAGTTTATTTTATTTTATTTCCTAAATACATGATTTTACTATTTTTATCATTATTTATAATTTTAATAATTTTTAGGAGTCATCTAATATTTATTTAAAATTTTAACATTTTAAGTCTATTGGCACGTTTTCCAATGTGCTATTTTTATGAGAATTTTCAAGTGAAAAATTTTTATATATGCATTTTGAATACTCATAAATTTTCTGTAAAAATCTCATAATTTTTAGAGGTCGTTTAGTATTTATTTAATTTTTATCTTTTTGTTTATTAATGGCACGTTTCCCAATGCATTCCTTTTATGAGAATTTTTTCAAGTGAATTTATTTATGCATAGCTCATATATTCATGAATTTCCCGTATAAATTTCATGATTTTTAGAAATTTTTAATATTTATTTTAATACTTTGTTATTATTATTTGTTATTTTTATTTTTTATTTTTTATTTTTCTATTAATCGCACATTTTAATGATATGTTAATTTTTAAATTTTTGTAGTAAATTTTATTTATCCGTTTTATAACTATAAATTCCAGTATCTTTCTTGGTAATTTTAGAGACTCTAATATTTTTATTTTTATTTTTATTCTATTTCATTTTTTGTTTTCCTTCATTTTCCTCCTCAAAAAAAAAAAAAAAAAAAAAAAAAAAAAAAAGAGAGAGCAGGCTGCGTTTGCAGCCTGCTGCTACTGTAGCAGCATGGGGGCTGCCATCAGAGCAGCCCCATGCCATCATCACAATTCTCTCCAACTCCCCTGCATTTCAGCAGATTTGAGGGGATTTGGAGAGATTGATTTTCTTCCCAATTCCTACACCTGCATTTCTTTCCCCTCCCTCTCCCGGCAATCAGACAGACACACAACACTCACACACACCTGCATTTCTTTCCCCTCCCTCTCCCTGCAATCACAAGAAACACACACAACACACACTTGCACATACACACCATAAACATTCACAGAGAATTCACACACACAGCTGCACAAGCCTGCACACAACACAGACATCACAAACGCACACCTCACTTTCACTCTCTGCCTCCCTTCCCCCTCTCACGCCTCACATACAGGCACATAAACACTCACACACACCTGCATTTCTTTCCCCTCCCTCTCCCTGCAATCACCAGAAACACACACAACACACACTTGCACATACACACCATAAACATTCACAGAGAATTCACACACACAGCTGCACAAGCCTGCACACAACACAGACATCACAAACGCACACCTCACTTTCACTCTCTGCCTCCCTTCCCCCTCTCACGCCTCACATACAGGCACATAAACACTACACACACCTGCAATTCACTCCCCTGCAGACAAGCACACACAACACACACAGAACACACACACAGAACACACGCACAGGCATACTCACCTGCATTCACAAAAACACACACTCACACACCCCTACACCCAAAACTCAATACCAAGTGGCGACTCATTTTTCACTAAAAAACCCTTTTTAGACTCTATTTTCGGGCCCAAAAATCGTCGCATTTCAAAAGTCCCATTTTAGGCCCTTTTTCTTTTATTTTTTAAAGTAAAGCATTTGTTTTGTCACATTTTTATCGAATCATCTTTTACAAAGCATTTGCAAAAAATTAGTTTTTACAAAAAAAATTTTTACACGTTTTTTTAATAACCACAACATTACATTTAATACTTCCTTTTCCCTTTTCCCGACATCTTCTTTACATCTCTTTCTATTTATTTTTCGAAAAATGGGGCGCGACATCTATATTTCTTTTATAACATGTTTCTTTTTTCTATATTTCTTTCATAGCATGTCTTTCTCTCCTTTTGCTTTAAATTTAATTTGTAGCATCCCAATTCTTTAGTTGGCTTTAATACCAAGAAATAAAAGTAAATAAAAGACAAAAAAGAAAATCCTTAAAAAGGATAAAGATATAAAACCCTTTAAAGACACAAACTCAAGTGAGCCATTTACATCCTCATTCATTTATCTTTGCTTTAGAGAAGTTTAAACACAAAAAAATTAATTTAAAAAAAGGAACTTGGCACTCTCGAATTAAAGCAAATGAAATCAGTACTTCCATTGCCATTTATCTAAGCAACAACAACCTTGAGCTTTCTGAAAAGATTAAAAAAGTTAAACCAATGCTTCAAATCCAAACATATTAATAAAGACAATCAAAATGTACATGTATATGGCGTCACCATGTTAGGTTAATCATTCTTTTTCTTTCTTTTGGCTGAGACATGTTAGGTTAAAATTGTATTATCATTTACATCGTGCTATTAGTTTTTATATACACTTAAAGAATTGAAAATCTAAGCATCTTTTTGACTCACAATAATACTATGAGACATCTAATTAAGGTTGGTTTTTCTCCTCTTTTATGCGACAACAGATAATATTCACAAAGGGATTAGAGTGTAATCAAGTTAACAACTTGTACAAATTAATGCTTTCTATAATCAAACAAAAATATGAGACAAAATGAGGCTTAAATCATAGCAGCCAAATCCATGAAAAGGACTTAACAACTCCCAGCACCCCCACCACAAAATAAAAGAAAGAAATTAAGTTGATGTCTTTGTCTAAATGAACTTAAGTCACACAATACAATCTATAATAGATCTAATTAATGATTGATAAGAATGTGGACAATTCCTTATCATTTACTCCGAATTTATAATGATAAAGGGAAACTCAAATTATCAAATTCGATGAATGATGATAATTATATTTTTTATTCCAAACAAGAAAGAAAAAGCACCATATTTGTTGTTTTGTTTAAGTCATACTTGAGTCATTCTTCAACTTCTTGCTTAGAGTGAATAAAGTTACAAGTTGATAAATTCTTTTGACTTAGCATCTGAAATTTGCATGAGCAAATTAAGACTCAAATCACAGACTCATAATATCTAATCTTGATTTCTTCAAAAAAAAAAAAAAAGCTAGAATTTGTAGTTATAATTGTATAAAGGCCATCATGAAAGTCGCGACCAAAAATATTTAATTAAGATTGCAATTCACAATCAAAAAAAGAAGCAAAAAAATATCAACAATTTTTCAAGGAAAAAAAAACAGAGAAAGTGCACAATTTTATGTATAGATATATTGCATACACACAAATTCATTATATTTGATGTTGGTGGAGTTATCTATTCACAGGGAGCTATTACAACTCAACAAAGTTAAAAGACAGCAGAGAGGGGCCTACAAAATAAGGTTATCTTTCTTAAAGCAACAGCAAAAGCCATTTTCAAAAGTTGTGGAAAAGATTTTATACCTCTACCATATCATCATAAAAAAAATGGGTTGAACAAGAAAAGGTTGAATTACAGAAATTATTTAGATAAATTATATTCTTTTTTCGTTAGTTTAATCTATTTCTCGATAATGAGTGTCTTCCTGATTTTGTGGGAACATGTGATTGTTACCCCCACTTTGCCAAAATTGGAAATGGATGATCTTATTGAGTTGTCCCACTAAATTTAGTGTAGATATTGTTAAAAAGCAATGGATCCAATGTTCTTATTTAAATCTCTAAATGCAAATAATACAACTTTCTATTTGTGAAAATGTGCTTGGTGTGTGTGAGTGCATAAATACTTATATAAAGAAATAATTTATACACTCTATGTTCTGATGTGCATATTCCCCTCTGTGTTTTTATTAAATAAAAATACCAAAATACCTATATTATAAGACTTTAAGTTTACATATACAAAAAATAATATAATTTTAAAATTTTCACATAATAAGAAATAAAGAATGGAATCTATACATCAAAAAGTAAAGAGTACTAAAACTTTTTAATATATGTATGTGTGTGAGTGTGTATATGTATGTCTGTATGTGTATACATGTAAATGAACATATATACACATACATATACATATATGTAAATATGTATATGTATATATATGTTTGTGTACATATGTATGTATGCACACACACATATATGTATGTTTGTATGTATATGTATCTGTATATAAATAATTTTCTCCACCATTAGTATATGCTACTATATGTCCATGTGTATATGTGTATGTATGTGTATGCCTGAATATTGGTTAATTAAGACAATGGATCTAATCTTATACATTGCTAAATACATGCATGTTTTATGAAAGACCAAAAAAAAAAAAAAAAAGAAAATATCACATGCATTAAGAATTTGTACAATATTAAACTTGCAACGTGATTTTTAGAAAAAATTTGAGTTCGTATCAAAAATATTTTTGAGCTTCTCTATGTATTGATCTCTTTGATTTTTATATCCTTAATTATGGATAGGTAACTTTTTCCCTTATGAACTTACGTGATATTCATTGAATAATCTATCCTGGCTACAATGAGGAAAAAGGGGGACTCATGGTCTTTCTTTCTTGTTGTCGTTGTTAACCTTAACTATTTTTCAATTAATTAGTAAAAGGTATCGTTTGGCCACCACCAAAAAATAAATAAATAAATAAATAAAAAGACAAAGAAATCAACGTACGCCGCTGAATTTCGATTACGAAGTGTCAATTCTAAAGGGCCGCGATCTTAGTACTTAATCAAAGCAAATTCAGTATCAGAGTTGTTAGATAGTTTCTTTCAATTGATGTTTCTGTTGGGTTTGACTAACGTTAGTGCCTTCTATTTAATAATTATAATTTATTATAAATTACATATATGGACAATTAGAGGAAAAATGTGACGTTTGCAATATCTGTTAATGTTGGTATTTTATTTCCCATTTGCAATATAATTACAAATCTAAAATGCGAATTACTTCAAGAAGGGCGAACTAGTTTAAAAACGACATTAAATTAAAGGACTTTCAAGATTGGATTGCATTTTTGACTTTGAACTTATTGATATTTTGGTGAGAAATTTTTTGTTTTCTGAAAAAGATGAGAGAATTGAGATGCTGCAATAGGGATAACTTCGGTTGATTATATGACCTGCAAAAAGAAGCAAGGACATCAAATATATTTAGTGAAAAATTAGGGCAAATTCTTTTACTTTTATAGTATTATAATCTTCCAATAATTTTTTTCTTTTGCGTTGCTAGATAACATTTTCTTTTTTGATTAAATAGTAAATTGTTAAAATAATTTCAAACAACTGGCAATATGACACATCTTATGCTTGAATATTGAGCTAAGCGAAAGAGAGTAATTATGTTTTTTTTTTTTTTAAATAAGTGGGGCAATATAAAGTCATTGCCTCTGGAAAGTAACAAGTTGATGTGAAGATATAGTTGGCAGTTTCAAGAATCTTAATTAGTTTAGCAATGAATAAGGAAACAAGAGAAGCTATACCAAAAAATTTAAGCCAGAAATCCAAACTTGTGATTCTTGCAAACCTTGTCAAATTTTTTCACAAAAGCCCAAAAAAAGAAAAAGAAAAATGGCAGGTTAACTTTGGTAAAAATTAATATCTAAATAATTGTTATTTCAGCTTTTTACGTCCAATATTTTAATATTACTTTGTAATTGCTTGTAGACAATTTTAAAATCAATATCATAGCCATAATGAAGAAATTCGTGCTCCAAACATTGTTGAGAACTTAATAGAACTTCTTTATTATCTAATAATAAATAAATAAATAATACTAGTAAAATAAATAATAAAACCTCTTACAAAAAAAATTAAAAAAAAAAAATCATCCCGGGGTGGCGAACTGAAGGCGGAGACAGTGGGCTAAAGAGCGTGGACTAAGAACTTTTGGCGGTTGGGGCTCATCCAATTGGACGGCTGCCACGTCATGTGGAGCCCATTCAAATTGTCGCCGGCCGCGTGCTTTTCGTTTTGATGATTTTCCTAAGTTCATCTTTGCTAAAACGACCTGATCAGCGCGTGAGGGTAATCGACCTATTACTCTTATTTATTCTCCAATCACTTAAAATGGATAATATATAGTTCTCCTAGTTGGTCAGTTGCTATTCATGCTTTGATTCATAACTAGAAAATTAAAAAGTTGCTGATAATAAAAGAGAAAAAACAAAAATTCAGCGCACAAATAGAATTAAACATAGAAATCAACGAGAGCAACTCAGTTGATAAGATTCGTTCATTTAATTCGAGTTTTACTACCGATCTTTTTTTTATTGTTAGTTGATATGTAAGAATTACTATAAACTACTGAGTTAATGGCATGTTTTAACTTTAAAGCACATCTAATTTCTCTCTCCTATTAAATTATTTATAAAAAAAAATAAAAAGACATAGTAGGACAGAACATAATTGAGCAAAATGTAAGTGCTCAACACATGCTACAGAAGAGCGTGGTTTGCCTTTTTTGGTGTAAACAGAAAGGAGAGAAAAAGATGTTGAAAGATAGGAGTTAAAAACGTGTTTAATTTGTGTCAATGGTTCCTAAAATTTTTAATAAATATTAATTTAGTCTTTAGATTTCTAATTGTACCGATTGATTCTCTTTACTTTTACATTAGTTTCTAATTAGTTACAACGCAAGTTTATACCAAAATTTTCTTCTATTTATGGCAATTTCTCATTTTTTTCTTTCCTTTAATTTTTTATCCTTTGCTATATGTTCCTTTCCTTTGTTCCTCATCCTCCCCTTTGCATCCCCATCCACATCCTAAGGATAATAACACCTTTCGTTTCTTTGCCTATTTGATACATAAAACAAAGGATATCACTTAGAGCATTAAAATCCTTAACAAACGAATAATTTATTATATAAAAATATCTCATAAATACTAAAAAATACTCAAGACTTTTCAAGTAAATTAATCAATACAATCCTGGACAGACAAGAGGTAATTTTGGTTGTTTCTAGCATAACGAATAGTTTGTTTGCTGGTGACATATTTTGTTTGTTATGTTAGAAAGTAAAACTCTTTAGGAATGTGGATAAGATGAGGAGAAGGAGGAAGATGAATAAAAGAATATATATATATATATATATATATATATATATATATATAAGAAAAAGGATAGAAACTAGAAAGCAAATGAGATAAAAATTGAAACAAAAAAATATCGTAAATGGAAAGGTAATTTTGACATGAATTTAAATTTGGAACTAGTTGATCTTTAATGTAAAAGTTGAGAGACTCAATAAGCAAAATGACAAATTTGTGGACTACATTAACCCACTAATAAAAAAGTTTAGGGACCATTAAAAGTTGAGAGACTCAATAAGCAAAATGACAAGTTTGTGGACTACATTAACACACTAATAAAAAAGTTTAGGGACCATTAAACTAATTAACTTATGTCCATCCCATCATCTCTACCACCAGCAGCATCATCCATTTCAGCCATTTGAATTGTAGTATTGCCGGCCATTACCAAAGTTTATACTCCTACTACCTGTCATTACCAAGGGTTTATCTTTGACATTTGACATAAATTGAACAATAAATACTATTAGTGTTTATTGTATACATTCAACTTTCCTTTAAAACCATATTTCTATGAATATTATTGATCATGTGCTAATATTCATTAACTTCCCCTTAAAACTAATAATTTCATAAATTCTAGTGTTGGCATGCACCAACTCTTTTTTTTTTTTTTTTCTCCAATTAGTAACATCTATCCTACTTTTACTCCTATTCTAATTTATTTTAAGAGAGGCCCAATTGAACCCTGAAAAACTCGCCGAAACTGAACCACCACCGTTGGATCAAACAGATTCATTAAACTTCCTTTAAAACCAATAATTTCATAAATTCTAGTGTTGGTATGTGCCTAATTTTTTTTTTTATCAATCCTAATTCTACTATTATTCTAATTTATTCTAAAAAAGGGTCAAACTTGAAAAAGTAACGGAGGACTGAACTACCATTCAACCTGACGGTCATGTGCGCGTTCTACACTAGCGAATTTCCCTCCAACTATTACCAGTAATGAAGAAATCAGCCCCAGCCTACCTCACCCCGCTGTCCATTCACCTCATATGGCCTACCTTTAACTGCTTTTACTCCCAACTCCCCTGTCTTCTCACCCCCTTCTTGCTTTTGCAATTAATGCCATTGCAAAATTTGTATCAACAACAGCAAAGCTACAGTCAAGCAAAATCTCTCCCCTTTTCTTCTTTCTATTCATAAACAAGCAAGAACTCTTTTTTTTTTTTTGACTTTATTTCTGAAGCATTTTGCGCTTGATTCAAAAACCCACCTCTCAGAAACTTGTATTTCACCACCTCCACTGAGAAAGCTACAAGAATTAAAGGTAATGGTGGTTTGTATGTTCAGTCTTGTTGGACTTTTTGTTTGCTCAATTTTGCATTTTCCAGGCTTCAAAGCCATTCTAAGACGATCATGTGTTTCTTCCTTCATTTTTGAGTATCTTAGCGTCATTTGAATTAAAAATTTGGTATTTTCTTGATTATTTCGTGTCCTTGAATTGCATTTGATTTTTCATGTGCTCATTATCCATTTTTCCCTGGCTGCAAAGCCATTCTAAAAATGATGCTTTTTTTGCTTTATTTTTGAGTATATGAGGTTCATTGTGAGTTAAAAATTTGATCTTTTCTTGATTATTACATGTCCTTGACTTGCATTCTCTCCTAAATTCCCCTTTTCGATGATTCACTTGTAATTTCTTTCAATTTTAAGTACTGAAAGCAAAGAAAAAGACAGCCCAGAAGACATTTTAGTATCTTAACTGACAAAAGTTCTTCCTTCTGGTAATCTTGATTGAGTTTTTTTAAAATTTGGAAGAAAAGAAAGAATGCAGAAAAGGGTTGAATGCTTAAATGTGTTGCTGAAGATTCTGCTTTTACTTTGTCAGTGAAAGAAAGGAGCATTAGTGAAATTCCACTATGTTTTTGCTTTTTCTGTTACTTTCCAACTGAGAAGACTACTTGATCTGCTGTTGTTTTTCTGTCTTTGCTTTTGGGGCTGCGAATGTGAATTTGTTTTGACGATTTTACTGATCTGTAGCGTCCTTTACTGCTTGTCTTTCGCTTTATTATCCTCTTCCACATTTTTGTGTACATTCAAGAGGGAAAATTTCAAACTTTAAATCAACCATCTTTATCCCTTTTGCTTTCTATCCCTTGATTATGCATTTCAGATTAGCACCCTTGTGTAAGAATTTTCCTCTCTTTTTCCTTGTCTTGATTTATCAGCATCTAGGGTTTTCTTCTCTCTCTCTCTCTCTCTCTCTCTCTCTCTCTCTCTCTCTCTCTGTTTTTCTTTTTCCTTTTTTTTTTGTGGTATTCTCCAACATTAAGTCCTCATTTAGGCATTTATTTTACTCTACTCTCTCTCTTTTTCTGCGTCGCTCTCTCTCTCTCTCTCACACACACACAGACACACACTACGCATAGTATGTGAAATGTTATGTTGGATGTTGAGGTAATACCAATAATAACCATAGTATATTTAATGATCCTTCTTTCTTATTCCATTGGAGTTGTTAAAAGATTGATTGTGTTTGGAACATGGAGGTGGCTTTGTTTTTGATGTGGGAGTAAATGCTTTACTTTCCCTATATGAGTTTGGAACGGTAATCGATAGTGGATAATTAGTGCACTTACTGCGACTGGAAGAGTTAGGTTTTATTCTGGTTTGCCTGTAAATTTTTGATAAATACCTCGGTTTTGTCAATTTTTACTTGTGTTTCTGTTGTATTAAATAACTTAATTTCATGTCCTTTGATTGCTTTTGTCTTTTTGGAGGTCCAATATTGTATTTGAAATATGTGAATGTCACATTTTGAAATTGGTCAATTATATTTGTTTAATTGAGATTCCCACAGGACAAATGGTCAAGACAGCTTTTTTGTACTATACTAGTTCTTGTTCACATGCAAAATCTTTAGAACAAAGCTTTTCTGGTTAAATTAAGATAATTGCAATGTAGGCATTTTCTCTTCCATTGAAATATTGGACAAACAAATGAATTAATTAATGCATTTTGAATTTGTTTACACGAGCTTATCATGTGTTCCCATCTTTCTCAGTGCTATTGACGTTTGACCAAGATAAGTTTCAAAGTTCTCTGGTCCATTGGAATCTTGTGAATGCCCACACGATAAGTTTCTAAGTTCTCTGCTACATTGGAATCTTGTGAATACCCACATTCATTTGCTTAGTGATTAGAGACTATCAATCTGTTATTCCTGCAAGATTAAATTTCCCAAATTATAAGGACCTTGTGTCTGATTTCACACAAATGGTCTCTTTCTGGGTCTGAGGAAATGGGTGGTTGTGTCTCAACTAGTAGCCAAAGTACCTGCAGTAGCAGGAGCAATGGAGAGAAATTTTCGCCCTCTTGTTTAGAGTTGATAAGTGGGCGAAAGAGAATGAGAACGTTTTCTGGCCACATTACTAAATTGCAACATTTAGCCTCAATACCTAATCGAATTTTCACAAATGGGCGAAGTCGGACTTCTTGTATATTTACTCAGCAAGGGCGCAAGGGCATTAATCAAGATGCCATGATTGTATGGGAGGTAAGATCTATTCCTGCTGTTGTTAAGAATGTTCTTCAGTGAGAACAAAATTTAACAGTCTATAGTTTTTCCTGTATAGGATTACATGGCAGATGATATGATCTTTTGTGGTGTCTTCGATGGCCATGGCCCACATGGCCATCTAGTGGCTCGCAAAGTGAGGGATGCCTTGCCATTGAAATTATTGTCATTTTTGCAGTCATATGACACGAAGCAAAATGGGTCTAGTGCTAATTGTTGCAATGTGAATCCAACATCTGATGTGGTAGATCCTGAAAAGAATAGCTCTCCTGAGGACCAAGTAAATTTGTCATGGAGAGAAGCTTTTCTTAAGTCATACAAGGCCATGGATAAAGAGTTAAGGTCTCACCCTAACTTGGACTGCTTTTGCAGCGGCAGCACTGCTGTTACTATAGTAAAGCAGGTACTAGAAAAATAATGCCTAATCCTGTCCTCACAGAGCAATTCACTTTTATTTGGATCAGCTTTTATCAGTCTTTGATTGTTTACTCATATTTTGAATGATCGAAAGGGGTCCAACCTTTTCATGGGCTATATTGGCGATTCCCGAGCAATCCTGGGATCAAAGGACAGCAGTGACAAAATGGTGGCGGTTCAGTTGACTGTTGATCTGAAGCCTGATTTGCCGAGTATATTCTTTTTTATTGGTCGTGTTTTAAAAGGTATTTACACTTTATCTGAACTTCATAGCACTAACATACTCTTATCCTAGCAGAGGAAGCTGAAAGAATCAAACGGTGCAAGGGTCGAGTTTTTGCATTGCAAGATGAACCAGAAGTGCAACGAGTTTGGTTGCCATTTGATGATGCCCCTGGCTTAGCAATGGCTCGAGCATTTGGCGATTTCTGTTTGAAGGAGTATGGAGTGATCTCTATTCCTGAGTTTTCTCACCGAGTTCTAACGGATAGGGATAAATTCATTGTTCTCGCTTCTGATGGGGTATGATGTCAATTTCTGCACTTGCATCTTCCATAATTCGTCCAATTTTTATTATCCTTTTGTTGAAGGAAGTTAGATTACTGTCCAGTTATTGGGATTCACTGATCCATAAGGGTGCAAATTGTCCATTGGAACATTGAACTTTTAGAACCAATAATTGTTAAACACGGCATTTGCACCTGAATGAAGAAGAGAAAATCACAATATGGATTGACTTTATCTACTCATAGGAAATTAAATAAAATAAGATTACTCCTTTTCTATTGTGCCTGCAAAGTATAAAAGAAATATAAGATTTAGTGGTTTTCTATCTCCTGTCAGAGTCTAGAAGACTGTTGAATGCCTATGATGTCTGTCCAACTTCCACTTGATGTATGACTGTAATCATCACTGACATATCTAAGCTGCAATCATGCTGTCAACTATGACTGGGTGATTGGAAAATAAGCAGAAGTGCAACTGATCATGCTGGGTGTCATTCTCTAAGGCTCTAATCCATTAATTGGATGTGCTGTTACATTTTATAGTTGCATCTGCTGTGTGCTTGATAGAATGTAGCCTGAGAGAAGCCTCTCTGCATCCAGACTTAAGGCTGCTTATGCAGTTATATACTGATTGCCCTTCCTAAATCTTAAATGGTGGGACCTCATTTATTTCAACCAGCACTCCAGATAAATTACACCAGCTTTACACCACAAAATTTGATTTTTAGTTACCTGTTAATCCTTGACTACATCGGCATTTCTTTATTTTTTCGTCATTTTCTTTTATTTATTTAGCAATAATGGGATTTTGTGTAATACCTCTGCAGTAATCTTGATTGCTGAGGTCTTGATTGGACGGGCTTAGAGTACTATGTAGGCTTACGAGGCAAAGTTCATGTGTCTCGCTGGAATGCCATTAGCTCCTTTTAAGTATTTCCTGAGTTACTTAAGAGTTGATAAACAACTCAGCTGAACGATACAAAATATTTCTTTTAATCTCCAAATATCATAGTGACATTAATAATCTTAAGAATATTAATGAGACATAAAACACATCTGTGTGTGTGTGTGTGAGAGAGAGAGAGAGAGAGAGAGAGACTTTACTCAAGGTGAAGTTAAAAAAGTTTGTTTCTTTCTTTCTATGACAAATTCCTAGGTTAGATGAACTTAATATTTCAATAGCATTTCTTTGACTATTTAAATGCCTTTTAGTGCATGTTTCGATGGGGTGAGTATGGGTAACAGCACATGTAATTCCTTCAATCTAGCACTAATTCAAAGCTAGTACAGCTTCTTCAAAATAACCTAATGTGTCTGTAATTAAATTAATAATATCGAAAGGTTCTTTTGTTTGGCATATTCGGGTTTAGAAGGCGAGTCTTTTAGTCCTTGCTGAACTCTAAGCTTCAACGTGTATGCCAGTTATCAAGATTAGCAATTGGGAATTTGACATTCAACATACATATAGCTGGAAATAGGAAGAAATATATCGATAAGCTTGTTGTATGTCCTTTTTCTAATCGCTTGGTATTTATTGGTCAATTAAACCTCTCGAGGAAATACTTATTTTTCTTTGTTCATCCCAATGAAATACCCATTTGATTGTTCCTTTATCTGAATTGCATGAGGATGTACATGAATGTGCCCTGTTCTCCTTATAATTGGCATCTTTCTTTGATTTTTCATCTTCTTGCCTTAATGATACTAGAATAGTTCAGGATTCTTATTGTTTGTGTTAGATTAGTTTCGTTTGTTTGGGATATAAAGTGAGAAAAACTCTATGGTCTTAAGGTCTCCGCTATTGGTTGTTATTCTCTTTTCAACTGTATATAGCATGAGATAACCTACCTTCTGTAAAATTGGTCTGTGTACTCTGAAGTAATGACAAGTGCTTATGTCTGAATCTAGAGATATCATCCTTGTTGAAGGATGCTGGTTTTCTGGATCTGAAATGTGGATTTTGATTGAAGCATACTCCTAGGATGACGTGCTTATCAAGTGTACAGAAGTCAGCTTTCTAATTGGAAGGACACAATCAGCTTTACTGGGCTTAATTATAAAAAATGATGAGAAAAGATGGGATTGAGTCAAGAGCAAAAAGTGGGTTTAAATTTTACTCCATCTAACATTTAGCCTGGGTTATATGTTGGTATTCAAGCCTCTCTGATGACTTTGAAGGCTTAGAAGACTAGATGTCTACTAATAGACTACCCAGACTGATAGGCATCTTGACCTAAATGGGGCAATTCTATTAAATGATCCATCATCACCTCAAGGTCGACTGACTTTTAGATATTGGCATGAGAGCAGTCTGAAGAAAAATGAATGTGTCATTTGTAAAGGTACAAAACCTATTTGTAGTTATAGCTGGTTCTTGCTAATTGGAAAAGTAATATATTGAAATAAATGAATACCATACTTATCCATTCTGGTGGTCTTGATAAATGGTTGTTGGAGTTATTACTTTGTTTGAAACGGAAACTTTCAGATTTGGCTTAGAATTTAAAAATAAATTATCATTTTGATGATTCTGTTTTCAGGTCTGGGATGTATTGAGCAATGAAGAAGTGGTACAGATAGTCTCATCAGCTTCAACGCGGTCATCTGCTGCTCGGATCTTGGTCGAGTCAGCTGCTCGAGAATGGAAATCCAAATATCCAACATCAAAGATGGATGACTGTGCTGTGGTTTGCTTATTTTTGGATGGGAAGATGGATTCAGAATCTGATTACGAAGAACAAGGTTTTTCTTCGGCTACCTTACACAGCAATCATTCTGGTAATGCTGCAGAATCAGATGATGGCCAGAATTCAGAGCCTTCTCTGCAGAGAAACTTCACTGTGAGATCAGCAGAAGAGAATGAAACCTATAAAAGAACACCTGTTGGAGTAGAAGGAAATGGGGACACTGTAGTTACTGAAGATATGAACTGGTCAGGTTTGGAAGGCGTTACAAGGGTCAATTCTCTAGTACAACTTCCAAGATTTTCCGACGAAAGGCCAAGACCTTAATTTTGTAATCCCTGATCTTTATTGTAACATAACTTCATCTCTATCAAGTCCAAAGAAAAGATATTTTTATTAGGTTCGCATGCATTTGGTATAGTTTTTGTGCAAATACTTTTGCTGCATTCCACCGTGTTCATATAGCTTTTCCAGTAGCATCATGGTTGAACAATCATTTGAGCTAAATCTCAAGTGTATATACTTATATGAAAAGTTTCACCAATCTGCTCCTCTTATCATTTGTTACAAAAGTGAAATTGGGAACTCAGGCATGGTTATGAGAACAACGAAGTGCTTGGTTTCTGAGAATTTCGATTTAGATTGTAAGTCCCCACAAAGATTTTCCCGAGTACATTAGAACTTGCAATTTGCCATGTGAACTAGGTAAATTAGCGCTGAAACTGGTTGGTAGAATTTATTACATTTGAATTACCATATGGTCCATAACAGAGATGGCACTTGCAAGGATCTATTTTTGACAAGGAATTTTCTGTTGTGAGACAGAGGATGAGTATGTTAAACGACTCTCTTAAGTGAGCCATTGGCAATGAGTTTAATATTTAGCAATTGTCTGCTACTAGCTTTGTTTGTAAGTGATTTTGATAGAAGAAAGTTTCATATCTTGAGAAAAATATGTATCAGTTTCTTTTTTGTCATCTATGAGATTTTAATAGAGAATTAAGCATTTATGAAGGATGGTTTTATCACTTGGGGGCTTGGAGGTCATCTTGTTCTTGTGGTGCTTCTTTTCAATACGCATGTTACCTCAATTATTAGGCTTTCTCTGAGTTATTAATGCAGCAAATGATCATGATGAACAAACCGAATCAGTATCAAATTCTGTAGTTAAAGCACATTATCACGAACAATTAAAGAGGAAGATTCTTTAATAATTAGCCACCTATGCTACAAAATATAAACATTTTTGACACTTCTTACCAAAAGACAAAAAACAATACTGACACCATATTGTATATCCCAAAAAGGGAAATGCTAAAATGCTGTAATGGAAAGTGAAACAGCTTACATTTGAAGATGCCTTGCAATTACCACTAACCACATGTTAGTTTAAAAAGAAAAAGTAATCAATATTTATATGAGCTATTAATTGGCTTGTGTCAAAATATTGGTGAAGGCCGAGAAAATCTCTCGTGCCACTCACGTGTCAACATCAGTAACCACCAGAAATAATGGCTGTAAGAGATATAACATTTAGTGAACCGCCATTACAGGAGATCGGTTATTGAATACTTCAAAGGAGTTATTATAGCATGGAGGATGTCAAGTACCAAAACAAAAGAATGGCCATTTACCTAGGAAAATGACTAGACTGAGAATCATCTTTTACATTATGGCAATGTCTCAGTTCGGATTCTCAGTGTTAATTTTTTCAGTATAAATGCAATGTAGCAGTTCTTGGTGAGTGGCATGAGGTAGTACTAAAAAAACTGGCACTGAGAATTTGAACTGGACAATGTCTGCTAGCTAGAATCACGGGATCAATGATTTCAAGAATTATCAAAATTAATAGTTAGAGATAGTTTTATAGTTTTTCTTTTTGTTTTTTAAAATATAAATTTAATTTTGAAGATTACTAAGGCTACTTTAACTGAACGATCCAAAAAATATATATTGTTTCCAAACATGATTACTAAGACCTCAAATCGTGAATCTTGTATAGAAAGACAAACGGATTGGATCTTTTTTTTTTTAGAAATAAATTTAAGAAAAAAAATACTTTAACACTTTTGAGATTGTGATATGTGTGAAATAAACAGAAAAAATTAAAAGTAATCAAGAAACATGTTTAGGTATATTCCAAAAATTTTTCTGAAAACTTGACTACACTATCAACCGGAGCATTGGCTAAAGTATTTATTTATCTTAATATTTCACTGTGGGATAAGAAAGCCGGGGGTTACTTCGGTGCAAGACACTTGTCTTCAGTTCTATACTAAGCTTTCGACTTGAATTCAATCTTTCTCCATTTTTCCTCACCCTATCCAAGTCTTCTTAGTCCTTCTCCTCCTGAGTGGCAAAAAATAAAATAGAGAAACAAATGACGAAAATATGGCCTTGTGAAAATTTGTTAACGTTAATAGGGTTACTTATGGTAAATCTTATTCTCAATAAGTTCTAATTTTTATAAAAGCTGATTTTAGAAAATGTGAAAATCAGTTGTTTCTTATTTTAGCTTAAAAAATCCAAAAACATAATAAAAAAAGCAGTTGAGAATATCACAAAATAGATTTTTAAAAAATCAAAAGTTAAAATCAGGTAGAACAAAATTATTGAGAACATGCCTAAGAAAATCAAACACAAATAGACACATCACAACACTACAAAAGAGGCAGAGGTTTCTTTAATCTATTTTCTCATGCATGTTGGACAATTTACTTCATAAGAAGATTTCAATAGAGATTATGCATAAGCTCAAGTTATTTACTAGAACAATATACGAATTTGACCGTATAGCAAATGTTTTTTGCTGGGCAGATATATCATATATAATTAGTTCAACAATACCCATTCAAGTTCGTGCTCGAGATACTCTCATTTGAGATCAATCAAACGCCAATGCACGCCCTCAAAAAATTGCTTTTATTAGTATCAAGAAAATAATGCATGGGAGGCAATTTGCTATATATAACATCTCACTTTGCTTTCAACTTCTTCATCACTAGTACCGTCTCAAGTTTTGATATCTAGTAAAAATACATTAAACCTCGAGGTCAAGGCAAAATACTATGAGCCACATGATAAGAGGGGACATGGGTCCTCACCTTTACAGTACAAAACCGTTAAAATATCTTGATACACCGTTTGATTGATAATTTATATCAAAGTATAAAATTTTACGTCATTTATTATAAAATTTATATTTCAAACAAATATCATATTAAACGCTTAAAAAAATGTCATTATGCCACTTACGATAAAATTTATGCTGCTTAGTAAATTTATGCCAACAATTTCAGATCTATAATTAGTAACCATTGAGGCCTTACATCCCATGATAAAGAAACTTGTTATGGCTGAAAGACTAAATGCAGACTCAAAACTTTCAAAAAAAAAAAAGACTCAAAACTTTCAGTATATCTACTACATATTTTTCTTGTCAACTAAATTGATGATTACTCATGCAACTCCCTCCAAAAACATCACATAAAGTTATAATTAAATTTTTATATCTAGCTCAAATTGTATGAAAGAACTTCAATTATTCTTTAAATTCCAACTTTTGTAAGCTTCATCCGTTCTATCAAACGAAGCAACTATGCCCCAAGTACTTCATCAACGTATATATATATATTTTTTTTTGAGAAAAATCAACGTATATTTATTAGCCGTTCAATCAGTTGGTTGTGCAAGGAATGCCTTATTATACATCCCTTTCATAATCTGACTCTCGATCTAACTTGTGCATACCGTGCAAGAAAAGGAAAAACAACTTTTGAAGTCTCAATTCACCGCCAAAAGACTTCAACCTGTGGAATTCTACCCCTATAAATAGATGTCTTCAATTCCCACATTCTCCATCATCAACTCATTCCATCTCTTCTTAAGCTTTCCCTATCTTTATCCTATACTTCTTCGAAAATGGCATGCATCCATCGCTCAATCGTGGCTTTACTTTTGGTCCTCAATGTCTTGTTCATCTCAGCAGGCCTAGCACTTTCGGGCCGGGAAATCCCAATCAAAAGTTCCAAAGTTTTGGACAAGAAAAAACCAGAATCCTTCATTGACGTCCATGATGGAAGTTTTCTTGTTCCCGGGTTGGGCAGGTACATGTTCCCTAAGCCAGGGTCACACTTCAATCCATTCACCTACAATCCCGTTACTGGCACTAATGGAGGAAATGGTCTCACCGTGCCAGGAATGGGAAGCACTGGCTCCTCCGCCGGGCACAGCTATGTTCCAGGTGACGATGACACTTTTGTCCCTAACCCTGGTGTTGAGGTCCCAGTTGGTGGCACCATTCCTGCACCGGCTAGCCCTTGATTCTATGGCTTGTGATCAAATAAAAATGAGAAATTTTAGCTCATGTCTTGTGTCTGTTACGTCTTTTGTGATCTAAAGTCGTATGTTCTTGTTGTGAATCTCTCGTTTGACAACAAAATTTATTTTTGTGTGAAGTTTTATTTCTTTTAAGCACATAAAATGTGGTTCCGATCTTTAATGTCACTTTCCCAATGCTAAGTCCAATGTTCGCACTTATCATAATTATGATAAATCAGATAATTACTAGGTGTTAATGTAATGTAATAACTTCTCATTAATGATACTAAACTTGTATTGGAAAAGTGACACTAAGATCCCATAAGATGAAATAGCTGAGAACATAATCATAAATTATAGTATAGAATATCTTTGTGGAACCTAAAAAAATGAAAAGGAATCCTTTTATGGCTAGCATTTTCAATCTTATCAGATGTGGGAAGTCAGTCATGAAGGTGTTTGGGCTTTGGAAATTGTTTCTACCCTTAATGCTCCAAAATGTATTACGATGCATCTTTACAAGCATATATAACAGAATATTTTCTCTGAAAAGAAAAGAAAGAAAGAAAGAAAAAAAGAAAAATTGAGACCATGTGAAGGCACTATGGTCGTTTTGTTTCATAGTTTGGAAAAATCATTATTCTCCTCAGTCTGATCAATCTGACCAATATTGATATAGTTAATTTTTTTTTTTTTGGTTTTAGATGATCAAACTCTAGTCGTTTTCTATGCACATAAATTACAAACCTAATTTTGTTCATAAGCACGTGAGGCAATGGCCAATTTATAACAATTAATTCACTTAGCTGTCCTCCTTTCTGGATCCAATATCAATTTATGGTAATATCCCATTAAACCTCAATTGGATGAAGGGAAGATGCCATGAGCCACATAATAAGAGGCTTCAGATTGCTAACAAAAAAACAGATTATAACTTCTGAGAAGAAAAAGAATCACATCTATTGTATCATGTTTTTTCATGCAACAAATTAGTTATTGTTTGTACAACAAAACTGAAGATTATAAGACAAATTAACTATATATTTTACGCCCAAACATTTAAACAACCTCAAAAAAACTTTATTAATGCATAGAGAACTTTTTGTAGAGGATGTATGAATAAAAAAATTAGCATATAGAATATTCTAAAGTTTGAAAACTTTATCTACTCTACCAAACAAAGTGGCTATACCATCTATTGCTTGATGAAAGTACATTTATTAGCCGTTTAATTTGTTAGTTCGGGTAAAAAAATTGTCTAATTATACACCTCTCTAGATCTCTCTTCCTCGTAATCTTGCAGTAAAGATAGATATTTGGCATCCCATATATGGTGCATAAGAATACCAACTCGCACATTAACTTAATGCCGACATCCACTTGCCCAATACTACCTATATAAGAATGTCTTGAATGCCCACGTTCTCCATCACAAAGTTCATTCTATCTCTCACCATTTCTCAGCCTCAGTTTCCAGTTTGGATTCATCTTTTACCTCATACATCTTGAACAACAATGGCGAACAATTTTCGCTCAATCATGGCTTTCCTTCTAATCCTCAACGTCTTACTCATCTCAGCCAGCCTAGCACTTTCAGGCCGCGAAATTCCACGTCCAAATTTAAATAACGTGGACCAAAAACAACCACAATCCTTCATTGATCATCATGATGGTAGTGTGTTAGTTCCAGGAATTTGGTCGTTACATATTCCCAAAACCGGGGTCTCATTTTGATCCAATTACCTACAATCCTATCACTGGACCCAGCGGAGGAAAAGGCCATACCGCACCCTGAACTCCTTCACTAGTCGTAACACCTCTTCTATTGACTATGACACATATGTACTCGACAACATTAATGTTCCCATCATATTCCCATCTGAATTATGGTTAGGTTTGTTGTTTCTAAGAAGAATATTTGTTTTATTATCATCGAGTTGTTACTTTCAATAAGAATCTAACTAGTAATCATGTAATTTAGTATGTTTGCTTCTAAGAAGAATCTATATCAATCTATCATTGAGTTTGTTGCTTTCGGTGTCATTAATAAGAAAAACTTCTTATAAGGGCAGTGAAAGTTTTGTAATAAATATTCAAGTTCTTATATCCATTTAGTTTCGAGTTTGTAATTGAATATGTTGCTTCTATGTTTTTTAACTATCCTAACTTTTCTAGTTAGTTTATATATGTGTGGGACACCCTTGGGTTTGTTGTTAAGTTTACTGATTCTTGTTTTAGCTTCTTTTCTGACTTGTATTAAATTTGTCCCTTCTAATATTAAAAGTTTTATCAATCTTCTTTACCTCGTTTACCTACACTACTTTCCTAGTTTATTGCTATGTCAAGTTTTTTGCCTTCTAAAACTTATAAATAGTGTTTGATGGCTTAGTTAACTTATTTTTTAAACTTGTGCATGCTATGAGAGATGTGATTTAGTTGTAACCTCTCTTCTTTACTAATAAAAATGCATTTACGCTCCACATCCTTTCCTCGTCTCATTGAGATTAAGAAACATATAAATCCGATTCAGATACCAAATCTTTCCCACGTCTCGCGTGAGCTAACAATCATATAAATCATATAAAGATGAAGGTGAACATAATTTTTAAACCATGATACATAAAAATGCTTGCGAATTGGCTAAGAAGATAGTATTCACGCTGGGACTTGTTGCTTCTAATGAGAGGTGTTAGGAACAGTGTTTAGTTAGTTTTCTTGACGTCTAGATTATTACTTTGTGGGATTTCGGGCGAGGATTCCGCAGATGTGATTTAGTTGTGGCATTTTCTTGATAACAAAAATTCTCTTTAACAAAGATGTTCATCATTTTTTCCATGTTCAGCTGGGACTTGCCGCAGGTCTTGTCCCCCTTGAAGAGCTAAAAGACTTCATGGATGTAAACACGCCGGGTGAAGAAGGTGGCTTGGCTAGTATTGACTAAATAAGTAAAATTTTCAAGCGCTTAAATTTATTTATTACCTTCTTTTTTAATTTCAATTACTAAATTGTAATATCATGCAAATTTGCATTTCCTCCAAAGAATGAGAAAGTTAGAAAAGGATTTTGACCGCAGAAGAGTATGTTTGACTACAAGAAGGTCAAAGATGACAAGATTTGGAGGACAAAAGAAAGTAAAATTTTGTGATTAAGAGTTGTATTCCTGAAATTTCCTGTAAAAGTTATTGTTGAAAAAAAAAAAAAAAAGAGAGTGGATATCCTACGTTTGGAGCAAGGCAAAATATTTTGCAAATGTTAATGATTGTGCAATTAAGATGAAGTATCCTAATTTTGAAGTTCCCTACCCCCGCCAGGGTCACCACTAACTCAAGTTTGCTTGAAGCTGTCCTTCCTTACGGTCAAGTGTTTGTTTGCTGCTGTATTATATTGAACGTGAATACTGCTTTTCAGTCCCTCGATACAGACAATTGAGTTAATGCATTAATTAGATCTGTCATATTTAATGAAGTTCACAAAAAGATTTGCACTTGATAAAACAAGAAAACCTGGACATTTATTCTATATCACAAATTTGACGACACAGTAGTCTTAGCTGTTATAGGAATATTCAAATGATTTGAACACATCTGTATAATGAGGAGAAAGGGGAGACGGAGTATTTGAGAGTCGAATTAAAGATATCATAATTACGTGACTAATATTCCTATCAATTAAGCAGGATTTTGAAGATACATCCTTAATTAAATGCATTTTTTACTTCTCCAAATTTAATTAGACTTCATATGTTGTGAACTTGAAAGTCGTTTCTATGCATGAATGTACAAACCTAATTTTAAGCTTCTGTCACAACCTTGGAAGGCATCCTCGCCACCAAAACAAATTGATGATTGCTAAGATTGACATATCTGTTTCAACTCTTTTTCAACAAAGAAAAAATAAGTGTTTTCTTCTTGCAGTCTCAGTTAATGTCCATTTCAATCATAAATATTTGAGCTAACCTCTGTTTAACTGAATCAATGAATCCTTCTCCTTGCTGGACTATTCCAACTGCTAAGAAAGTGACATGGTGATGTCGTGGCATTGTTATTACCTTTTAAGTAGAGATATGCCCTACAATTCTGTCTTGTCAGTGACATTGCCCTGTTTATCTGTGCACCAGAGTTCCTCAGCAGTAACAAAAGTTTAAAGCAAAAATATGAAAAAGAGAACAAGTTCATCTCATACACTACTTTTTTTTTTCTGCCCCATTGATATGTGAAAAAAATTTACATCTTTCTCATGTCAAAAACAAAAGAATATTTCCTAGCAGACAGAGAAATTGGATACAATCATTCATAGTCAACAATTGAAATACGATTCTACACTCAAGAATCTAAGAATTTAGCAAGTTCCGCAGGAAAATAGAAGTACATGAAACTGAACTTTTTATGCATCACCAATGCACGTTGGTCTTTCACCAACCACTGTCAACAAAATCTGGAACCACTAATTCTGGAATGTTAAGCAGTTCTGTAAATTGACTTGAACTTGGACATGCATCTGAAATTAAAGAAGCAACTTCAACACTGGAAAGTAGGCAAATGAAACAAGGGTGCTAAGAAACGCAATTGCATGTTAATATAAAGCAATCGAATTATTGGCATTATGGAAGAGCAAAGCTTTAGGTGGTAGTTCAGAAAGCAGGAGAGCAACATTTTAGCACAAGTCCAGCACATAGATCAGAACATAAATAGAGCAGACAAGGCTTCACAAGGAAGCATATTAAGTAATTTATTTTCAAGATAAAACAAGTTCACATTTAAGTGAAGAGAAAGATATTTTACAATAGAATTAGATTTGTCCTTTCCCAGTGAGAAAATTACAACATGATGATAAGGGTCAAGAATATATTTAACAAGAAAAAAAGGGCCAAGAATAATGTATCTAAAACTCTAGAATAATGTTCAAATCTCTATGTCTATTTTCAAAACGGGTTTAAGAAAGATTTACCCAAAACTGTCAAACTAATTCTTCTGAAATGTTCAGGTTATTCATAAGACTTTGGTTCAAACGAAAACCAATCAATCAAAGATATATATTAAGAGAAGAGAACCTCGGTATATTTTCTGACTACTAAATCAATTGGCGGCAACTTGATGGCATCTCAGAGAGAGAGGAAAGAGAGCTAGCAACGCCGGACGAGCAAAAGGACATAATTACTCATGTGGTTCAAAAATGCATAACCACTTGAATTTTTGAATATATGAAATATGAAGCTAGCCATGTCCCTATCATTAAATCTTCAGTATGATTTGTCCAACCATATAATTTTTTTTTTCTATTCTTTTCTATCCTTTAGTTTTAGCTATGGAGTAAAACTCCATTTCAGAGGCTTCTAAACCATGGGATGATGTAACTCAAAGAACAGCAAATGTAACTCAAAGAACAGCAAGATATACCACGCCTGGTCTAGATGCAAGTATATTCAATTTTACAGGTTTAGAAGGAACAATCATGTAAATTATTAAGTTTTACCTTTACTAACAACTTCCAGGAAGTTTGATAACACAGGCACGAGCATCTGAACTGGACTGCTAGGGTTCAGATGGACACTTAATCTAAGAAACAAAATTCCCTGAAACATGCTTGTAAAATTTAACAGCCGATACATTTTAAGTGTCAAATGGAGGTATTTTTCCATTATGCCAGATTCTAAACAGCATTCTCACTAGGCATCCAGATTCAGGGACAAAGAACTAAGAAATCTGATGGGTCACAATTTGCAAGAAAATCATTTTTTCGAATCAATGACCATCTATTTGTGATTAGAGTTAAAACAGGAATATTTTCTCTTGTAGAATAACTTATAAGAAGCTTTCCGCAGATCAAACTAACCCTAATTGCCACATCCACATTCGTCAGCTACTTATCCCATTACAGCAGTAACTCAAACCACAAAGTGAAGGCCTAGGATTGTATCCTAATCAAAGCACTCTATGATTAGAAGCAAACAGCAATCAAGCGACCCCAACAGATACATTCTCGCAACAAGATTTCCGTGACTCATTCATGAATTGAACAAAGATTTGAAGATCTAAGCCTTTGATACTAAAACTGCACCCAAATTTGGCAACATGTAGGAAAAATAAATAAAACAGAGAAATTTAAACAAAAATATGGTTCATGAAAAGCATCCAAATTTGGCAAGGATTCAGTCTTTAAGCAAAAGGGTCCTCCAAAATTTACTCAAAATAAGGGAAGGGTCAAGAATAATTACCTCATGAAATTAAAAGCCAATCAACTTGAGGAGAAAAAAACAGAGGAAACCAAAAAAGACTATCAAGAAAAGGTAATCTATGAAGCCAAAAAACTTTGTTGATCCGTGATTTCTCTTGACTGTCGTCTTCTTTGTCTGCTGTTGCTTTATGGGTTCTTGATATTCTTCAATCTTCGCCATCTTTTCAAGTTCTAATGGTCTGCGGATCGAGCTCGTCGTTGGTTTTGTCCGTTACGTGGTTTTTGCTCTTGGTAGTCACGTGAAGTGCATGTGATTATGATTTCGGGTATTTCTTTAAATTTTGTCCCCTAACTGAAAAATATAGGAGAGTTAACAAAAGGGTTAATTACACTTGGCCCCCGCAAAGTTATAGGGGAGTCACACTTTGCCCCCGTAACCTTTAAATATATACATTTTGCCCCCCCAAATCAATTAGGTGAGAGAAAATTTGGTTCAAATAAATAGTCAAATGACACAAATACCCTTGACTTGGCAGAGAGAAAAATTTCAGAAAAAAAACTCAACTGTTACAATATTTTTTTAAAAATATTTTTACAAACTTTCAAATAAAATCAACTACTGAATTTTAGATGAATTACATTAAAAATAGTTAACAAAAAATGTGAGTATGTTATCATAAAAAATTATACTTTTTGTACTATTGGAGAGGATCTCTACTAATTTTTTACTAAATAAAAATTGTACTGTTATGAATGCAAAGCTAAAATTGAAACTTTTAATTTTTTTATTGATTTAAGGAAAATTCTTAATTTACAAAAAAAATCTTAATTTTAACTTTGCATTCATAACAGTGTAATTTTTATTTGATAAGAATTAGTAAAGGTCCTCTCCAATAGTACAATAAGTATAATCTTTTATAATATTATTGTCACATTTCTTGTTAACTATTTTTCATATTTAATTCATCTAAAAATCAATAGTTTACTTTATTTAAAAGTTTTTCATAACTATTTTTATAAAATATTGTAGTGCCTGAGTTTTATTTCCTAAAATTTTCCTCTTTGCCAAGTCAAGGGTATTTGTGTCATTTGACTATTTCTTTTAACCAAATTTTCTCTCACCTAATTAATTAAGGGGGCAAAATGTATATATTTAAAGGTTAGGGGGGCAAAATGTTATTAACCCTTAACAAAATTATCACAAGTTTCGAAATTCGTGCGAGGCATGCCTCAAAATATAGAATCGCTCGAGGGAAAGTATTCATTAATAAGATCTAAGCATATAAAAGTTAGGGGTAGAATGCATATTAATAAATAATTTTATCTAGTAATATTATGTTATGGTTGATTTATTCATTCATTTAATTTTTTCTTTTTTATCATGAATTAATAATATCATATTCAGCTCTAATAGGGGGTCTTCATTGATTTATTATAAGGAGAAGATCTAACTAGGACTACCAATACGGCCAGATCAGCTTGTGCTTGGCTTTAAAAAAAAAAAAAAAAAGCTCGATGAGCCTAACCTTTTATTTAGTTGATTTGAATTTGAACCTAAATATTAAACTCGAAGTATTTCTGAGTTGACTTCAACCTCACTAAGCTCAAGCCATTATAGGCCCAGCTAATATATATGTGTGTGTATCTGTATGTGTATATACTAGGGAAGCTAAGCCGTGCAAGGCACAGCTTAAACCTACCCAATCTTGTAAGTTCACTTTAGTACTTTGTGGAGGAAAAGTAATAACTAGATGAAAATATTGAGAATAAACATTTTTGTTTGTGATTTTTTCACAAAAACATTTTGATAGAATCTCCAATCATATATGATGGTCAAAGTAGTAATACCATATTACATATGTAGTTTGAAAAAATTTGTAAAAAAAAGGTAAAAAAAATAGAAAATAATTGTCATGACTTAATTACCCTTTAATATCATCCCATCAATAATGCCATGTGATTTCCATGGCCAAAAACTCTCAAAACTGAAAATTTTTTCTTTTACTTCGTAAGCATAACACCAAAATATTGATTCAATCATAAGAAAAAGTAAAATCATAAACTATTCCTAAGCACACCTTAGGCTCGCCCAAAATTTTAGTTTGAATAAATTCACAAAAAAACTAAAGTGCCTTTTATGGGGAAAATTTTGATTGGTTAAATAATACAAAGAATTGTTCATTAAAGTGTCTTCATATTCTTTAATTAAGAGAGAATCATTTAACTCTATATTATTTAATTCTTTAATTGAGAGAAAATCAATGAGATCACATATATAGCAAACTCTCAAAAAAGTAGCTCATAAAGTTACTCAACCAGCTATGCCACTTGTCAAACGGAAGGGGTGCTACAGTAACACCACAACCTTTTTATTATATAGTTAGATGTACACACATATTATATGTAATATATTAATACGTTAATAAAATATAGTCAAACTTAAATTCTATCTTTCTTTTTGATTTGGCAAATTTTTTTTGTTGGCATGATGATGACTATTTCTCATGCCAAATAGTTAGTTTTTTGCTCTTTTCTCTTTTTAGCTTTTCTCTTCTTGAAACTTTTTGGAATGGTGACTGATTGATAACTTTTTTAGCAAATGAATCATAGATTGTCTCTATCTTTTTTTTTTTTTTTCTTGTTTTGAATTTTGAAATGAATAATTTGTAGTAGTATTAGTTTTGGACCTTAGACTCATGAGTTTAAGCTCACAGTTGAATGTTTTGTGAGCCAAGCATGAGTTTTACATTTATGAACCCGAAACTCATTATTAGAAACCCAAAAATATTATTAATTGTATGATTCCAAGCCTGGGCTTGTTAAAGCTTGGTTGAGAGGGCCTGATTGATAGGCTTTGATCTAACTAGCCAGATAAGGGTTAGAGGGAGATAACCTCACCTCCAGGCCACTAGGTGATCTAACAACTATTAGATTTTTTTTATTGGAAATAATTTAGAAAAAAGGATCTTGATATACGAAAAATTCTCACATAAATCAAGTCCAGGGCCTCATCTATAGATTTTATAATTTAAAAGATTGCTATATAAATATCATGATGCATATAGATGTGAAAAGGTGAGTAAAAATGCTTATGTAACTCTATTTTAGAACAAAAGATCCACAAGGACCCTTAAACCGAATCCATGTAAGAATTTCTTGTGATCAATTAGAGAAGAAACCAAGTAGTCAAATAGGAGTTGAAGGGAGAGAACCTCACGTCTAAACCACCTTTGTGATCTAATACCATTAAATCGTTTTCGTGGTAACTTTTTGTTTTTTAAATGGGCCCTGATCTATTATAAGAAGAAAACTCAACTAGGCAGATAGGAGTTGGAGGCGGGGAACCCCACCTCCAGACCAGTTGGGTGATTTAACACTCAGTAGTTCTTTTTTTTTGTCCGGTCGGAAAAATTTTCAAAAATTGAATTTAATGGTCAGGAGCTTGAACCCTTGACCTACAACCAAAAAAAGTGCTTCAATTATTTTTCTTCTTCGATACGAATAAACAAAGATTCATAAATCATTTCTTCATGGGTGAGTTGGTTTCTTTCTTCTTCTGAAATGATTAAAGATTCATAAATCCTTTCTTGGCGGATGACTTACAATAGTTGATAAAAACTATTTTATGTGGCCACCATTATTGTCAGAGCAATTTATATCATGTCAGAGCAAATTTGGCCTGTCAGACATAAATGCCCCTAGTAGACAAAAAATTACTATTAAGTTAATTTTTTACAGGTTCTCACTTGTTCAACTTTATATTGTATTCTTGTCTCTTTCTCTTTCCCACCTCTTACAAACTATTTCGTATCTTTCATCTTGCAATTATATTCCTTCTCAAATTACTTCATCAGTCAAACTCTTCTTATCCTTATTTTGCCGGAAATCATTAGTTACTTTATTATATTCAAGCAAGAATATTTTATGAGACTGTTTCAATCTTAATTATTTTTTTATAATCCAATCTTGTGATTGGTAGACAATTTTTTATTCTCGTATGATAATCCTTCAAACCATTTAGTAACAATTTGGAATTCTTGATCTAAGATTTGGGTCCTTCCCAAGATCCATAAAACATGGGGTTATCAAGTGTGGTGGTGATGAAATAGATGATGATGGCTGATAACCATGGACAAATCTGAATTTAGGCTTCTATCCGTAGCTGTGTTTAACGCAAGGTGACTTTTCAAACCGCAATTCATACAAACTGATATCCAGTATAGCTCTTCTACAAAGTTCAAATTTTCTCAAACCTCAATTGCAATCTTGCCGACATAAATCTCGGTACTCCCACCCTTCTTTCTCTGTTCCTTCCCTCCAAATCCCTCGTCTCCTCCAACTCCTGTGCTCTCGAGGAAAAGTACCAAAAAAAGACAAATATTCTCAGCCAAACTTGTTAATCACAAATCTTTGCTACCACTACTAAATATATGCTTGTATACTTCTTAGGAAATCAAAAACTCTGTATATGTGTATAATTTGTTGTGTATCATAATCCATATTCCCCTTCCCCCTTTCACCATTCCATATTTTTTTCAATTAAAAAATAAAAAAAAAATAAAACAATTTGTTATGAGATCCAGCAATTATGTTAAATTCACCCATCCATATTTTTTCAATTAAAAAAAGGAAAAAAAATAAATCAATTAGTTATGAGATCCAGCAATCATGTTTATGAAAATTTGTGTGTGTGTGTGTGTGGAGGTTATAAGAAAAGAGCCTTTACTTTTGGTGGCATTTATGTCCTATAGAACAAATTTGCTCTAGTAATAACAGTAGCCATTTTATGTGGTATGTAAAAGGACAAGAATACTTGGGCAAGGACAATTATCTGATTATACATATTTGATGAATAATCATCCCTATCCCTTGTTTGCAATAAAAGTAAATTGTTTTTGGGGCATATAATTTACCACAACTTGAGGCAAGAAAATTACCTTAAGTGGTAGGATATAGAGTTATATCATATTGACTTATCTGAGGGATACTGTCTTAATAAAAACTACTTAGTCAAAATTTCATTTTAAACCAAAGTGTCTCAATCGGTCAATTTCCTGACTTTCTTAGATAAACAAAAGCTAGCAACATCACAGCGAATTTCCAAAAAAAAAAAAAAAAGTGAGATATGAAGAAGGTTAATCCCATCTACACTAATCTACGACTAGCAAGGAAAGATGGATAAGGCCAAGTGATATTATTATGAGATAGGATTTTCCAAAAGAAGGATTAACCGTAATTTACCCTTTTCTCTATTAGGAAGCTGGTTTAATGTTCTTTTTCCACCTTGATTTCGGACATCTGAATGAAGACCTAAACCTCATTGGTATAGGTTAGATTTGTAAGACATGTAATCAAACTAAAATAGCTATATATTGATGAGTACCATAATTTTATTCCCTTATTTCTTCATAGTTTCTAAACGTTATTGTTTTCTAAAGAAACCTATTTTCTTGGTCATATAAGTTTATCCAAGCTCCATCAGAAGATAAATCTTGGCATAAATTTGCAAACCCTTGTTTTCTCTTAACATGGCAATGCCTAGAGAATTTCACAATCTACTGAAGAACATGAGCAACAATAATCGCACGAAAAGAGTTCCGCGGGGATGCTTTCCTGTTTTTGTTGGGGAAGAACAGAAGAGATACGTGATACATATTTCATACATGTCTTCAATAATGTTCAAGGCGTTGTTGAATCAATTTGAGGAAGAAAACGATGCATCTTCGCGACCTATAAGTCTGTCCTGCTCGATTTGGATGTTTGAAACCGTGCTCGATCTTGTGAAGGCAGAGAAAATAAGCCATGCACGAACGATTTCTTGAAGATTCTTGAAAGAAGTTTGTAATGGAAGACGTACAAAATTGTTTGTGAAGAAAAAATTTCACTAGAAGCATAATAATTTTAATATGGCTGCATGTCTTGCAACTTGTATACATATATATATATATATATATATATATATACACACACACACATACACACACACACACATATATATATATATATATTTTGATGATGTAGTAGAAGCATAAATTCTGTTGTGAATTTTTCGCCTCCAAATTAATAATTAGATGGTGGTTTTTCACGTAAAGTTTACTGTTTTTTGCCTTCTTAATTTCTTTTGTTGTGTATGTTCTCAAGTAAATTAGTTACTTTTTCAGTAAACAAAAGAAAATAAAATAAACGGGAAAAATCTCCCATGGTTATCAAATTTGACAATCTCCAAAGGAATTAATGGAGGGGTTTTCCATGTATATCTTGGCATTCTCTGTTTGCATTTTGATTCCCTTTACTTCTACTAAAGCTGTAAACGAGCCGAGTCGAGCCGAGTATTGCCGGTTCGAGATTGTGTTCATTTAATAAACGAGCCGAGTCGAGCCGAGCTCGTTTATTAAACGAGTTCAAATTTGTGTTCGAGCTCGACTCGTTTAGTTATACGAACGAGCCGAACTCGAGCTTTCACGAGCCGAGTCGAGCTTTGTTCGCGAACAGCTCGGTTCAAATAAGTATAAAAGTGTTATTCGAGCCGAGCCGAGCCGAGTATTTCATATTCGAACTCTTGTTCGTTCATTAAACGAACGAGCTCGAGCTCGCTCGTTTAATAAACGAGCCAAAATTTGTGTTCGAGCTCGACTCGTTTAGCTTCGCGAACGAGCCGAACTCGAGCTTTCACGAGCCGAGCCAAGCTGTGTTCGCGAACAGCTCGGTTCGTTTACACCCTTAACTTCTACGTGTGCATCCGTTCTGTATGTACTTTTGCTCTTGTTGTACTAATTTCGATCAAAATTAGAATAGTATTAATGAGAATAAGAGAATTCAAGAAATCACAAGATCGTTCCAAGGGGTAATTGTAGTACCTCATATGCACACCATGAAAAGGAATCCGTACATAGTTTGTAGTTTTGTTTTTTGGATCTTATTAGGCTAGTAATAGGTTTAAATGTATACTAGTGACTAATGCACACCCTATGCATGGACAACCAAAAAAAAGTATTTAAAATTTTTTTCATAAAATTATTTTTAAATCATTGAAGTAAAAGGATATAAAAAATGGAAAAAAATGTAGATGGATACTATATTTAATTAGTTATCATATTCACAGGTAGTTATTAGAAATTTTCGCATGCAAAATTATGATAGATAAAAGGAGATGCATCTCCTTTTAATTTTTATCAAATTTTATAAAGAACAAATAAAAGGAAATGCACTCTAAATTTTAATCTTTTGTGATAATGGCACACTTTGATGTGTGCAATTCCAAAAATTATTATATTTAAAAAAATTATGAAATTGCATTTCATAAGAAGTAAAGAAATTTAATTAAGTTGTGTATCTTTTACTAAATGCATAATAGTTTTTCTTTTGAGGGACTAGATAAATGGTTAAAGCTATTTCCGATAATCGTTAAGCCCTTGAAGGTTAAAATTTTGTTTTTTTTTTAATAGAAAATTTGAAAAGGGATAACTCCACAGAAACCAAATGATGATCTCCCTTGTATTGTAACTCGTAATTATGATACCCCTTTTGTGTATGCGTGCTTTAAAAAAATTATGAACATAAAATTAATAACATAATGATGTATTTTTTATTTAATAAACTTATGGGTAATATTATTTGTTTTTGGAAAAAATTGCTGGTAAATAAGTAAATTTTTTAAGAAAATAGATTGCTATTTAGTTTGACAGGGAGAAATCAGCAGACAAATTAATATTTTGTTTTATTAATAATAATAATTAAAAAGATAAAAAGATGAATAGACAAGGAATATGCTACAATGATGCAAAATTTGGTAAAAATTATCGATGAATCTTACCGGTTTCATGAAAAATTATTCATTGTACTAACTTTCTGTCAAAATCAGAATAGTAATTTTGCGAATCAACATTGTATAGTACTAATTTATATCAAAATTGGAATAGTATTTTTGCAAATCAGCGATTTCAAGATATCAACATATCATTCCAATAGAAAGTTACAAAAACCTCACATGTACCACAAAAAATCATTATATCTCATATTTTGTGATAGGCTTGTAATAGCCTTCTATATACTAGCAACTAAAGCACACTTCGATGCGTGTACAACAAACAAAAATTAAAATCTTTTGTAAGAAAATTAATGTTACATCATTGAAATAAATGATTAGAAAAAATGAGTAAAAAAAAAAAAGTAAGTACTTTACTATATCTGATTAGTTATAATGTTCATCGGTATTTATTAAAACTTTTTAATTTTTTCTTAAAATTCTAAAACAGAAGGAGAGATACGCTTTGAAATTATCCTTCGTGATGGTGGCCCATTTTGGCGCGTGCAATGCAATAATTTTTAATTTCTTTTGCAAAAGATAAATACGAAAAAAACATTTTGCATTGTGTAAGAGGTACGATAAATTTTTTGGCTATGTTTAGATACCATTATTCAAAATTATTTGGAAAAATTTTTTGAAGTTGTATTTGGTTTGAGGCAAAAAATTTTGAGAAAAAGTCAAAAAAAATTTGTTGTTCATTTTTTGAACCACTGTGCATGTTATTACTTGGTTTTAGAAACGGACAAAAGCTTTTTTCCCTGTCAAACATGAAATCGACATAAGAGTCACCAGTGGCCATTTTCTTCGCCCCGTCTTCCCGCCTAATATTTCTCAATGGGATCGAACGCTAGTTTTCCCGTTGCCCAATGCCCCGTCTTCCCGCCTAATATTTCTCACTGGGACCGAACGCTAGTTTGCTCTTCAAATTTCGATGCCCAATGCTCGTTCCTTTAGAGCTACTGTTAATGGAGTTCGACTTATTTGTCGCAATTTTTTCAAAATTTCAGAACACATTTTGAACAAAAATTAGTGGCTTTCAGTAATAATCATATAAAAAAGTCACACAAGTTATTACAAAGTATTTGAACAATTCAAACACTTTTCACAATAATTATTCACTTTTTTAAAATGTCAACAAAAATCTCTAAATAATTGTTCTGAATCCAAATAATGCATATTTAAACGAGTCTTTATTTTTGTATCTTTCGCTTATATATATAGACACACACACATAATAGGGCTTTTTGTAGGGACTAAATAGATAGTTAAAGTCAATTCTCATACTCATTAAACACTTGAAACAATTTGTTTTAAAAAATAAATTAAAAACGAAAAGATACTACATACCAAAATGGTGTAGCTAGATAAACCAAATAAGAGTAGGAAACAATTTGATTCGTTATCCTTGTACTAAAGAGCAAAAGTAATAAACCACGTTAGAAGTAATAAACAAGACCAAACGGAACTTTTTCACTTCGGACAAGGATAATGAATCAAGATAATTTCTAGTCTTGCATGGATTGAATTTTGAAGCCCTATATATATAGAATACATTCGCAAAGCAAAAACTCTATCATTATCAACCTCTCATGCATCCAAATTCTTGTTCAATCTTTTCGTGAAGCCTTATTCTATTATTACTCTTCAACATTCAAAACTCTTCATCCTTTAACCTCAAAAGAAGTCCCAAGATGTCAATGCTTCGCACAAAATTTCGTAATCCAGTAAAGAAGCTAAGCAACAATGTTAACGTCTTCATTGATAGGACAAGAACGGTTCCTAAAGGATTCATTCCTGTGTACGTTGGTGAAGAACAAAAGAAATATGTGATACCACTCTCATACTTGTCTTCCATTATGTTCAAGGCCCTTGTTAATCAATCTGAGGAAGATAGCCGATCACCGATGAATTCGATCAAACTATCTTGCTCCACTGGGATGTTTGAAGCTGTGTTAGATGTTGTGAAAGATGAGAAAAATAGTGATGAGAAGTGTGACAGGAGTTTGGAGTTGAAAAACTTTCAAGAACAGCAAACTTAAACAAGAAAACAGTTGAAGAAACGTATAGAGAAAGTTTGTAAGAGTAGGAGACAACTACGCTTCAAGTGTTTGATACAAGTTTGATTATTATAGCCTCTTTTTGTTCCATCAGTGTGAATTGATTTGGATACGTGTAAATTCTTGTGCTTCTGTTTTCCTTTTTTAACTTTTTTTTGGCTAATTCCTAGGTTCTCTGTGTGTGTGCGTGTGATATGGTTTGGTTGGTATTAGTTTGACATTCTTGGTCTTAATCACAGTATTGAGAGGTTGAGAGATCATTCATTAATCACGGTTAAGAATAGAGATATATTGAGAGGTTGAGAGATCCTTCATTGTTCTGATGATTAGATCAATAACATTCGACAAACTTGAATAAGTTTAATTCTTCAAATATATGAGTCCAACTAGTACTAGTTGTAGTTTCCATCAATTACATATCCTGCGGTAATCGAATTATAAGAATCATAACCTAATCAGATATAAGAACATATTCTAGTTGCTGTTTTTTTAATTTTTTATTTTTAATAAACAATTTGTTGTTTCACTGCATGTTTTCTAATCATTTTTTTATATTTTTAAGCTTTCATATACATCAAATCCCAAAAAGTGTTGCAATATCATTATTTCAGTAATATTTAAAAGGAAAACATAATTCAAATGTAGCCAGTCATTATTCAATCATTAAGGACCTCTTTTCTTTATTAGTTTCTTTTTTCAATTTTGTTTTACTTATTTGACAATTTTACTCCTCTTGGCACCAAGTAATGAGTGTTGATCGACCAGTCAACGTAAAACTTGGAGGTTATGGGGTGAAAAGAATCCAATTTAAATGGGAATAAGAACTTTGTTTACAGCTCCACTTATTTTGGAAATAGAAAAATAGCAAAGTAACTAAGATCGTGATCACATCTTGGTTCAATAATTAGGCTGTTATATTTAAAATTTCAAGTCATACTTCTTTTTAGCGATGTAGCAAGAATTATTAACAATTAATTGCACAATAAGCATCAAGGTTTACAGTGTTTTGCATTAAAACAGTTTTACAGCCATAATGTATCTGGTATGAGCTTTATATGCATGATATATGCTTGGACTGGTTTATCCAAGAACTTTACATGACAGAAAACACTGAGATCAATTGGACATATTTGCATGCCATTATACTACACTACATCATTATCACTATATTTTATGGTAATTTGATATGAGAAACGGAAAACAGTATGCGGAAGAGTTGCTCATGTCTTCTACAACTTCACGCACTTAATTAAAAAAGGGGGGGGGGGGGGGGGGGGGGATAAAAAGATTTGTTCTCACCAACTGGCCACAGATTGATATGCCCATTACAATTCTTGCAAGCATGTATACCATGTCGGTTGTCAAGATATGGAATTGGAGATGGTTTAATTAGGTGGCCGCTAAAAGGTACCAATGTGAGAATCCTATCATGAGAAACCAAATCGAACAAATGGAAGATGTAGCCAGGACAATATAACAGACTGAATTTGAAGACGATCACAGAGAACATCAAGATCATTGATATGTCAATACGTCATCTTATTTTACAAGAAGAGGATTTATCTAACTTATATATACTGCATCAATTCACGGCATTCCAAGTAGCATAACTTTGTTGATAAGGAATTCATCCTTCTGCACCTGCACTAGGACAACCTAAAGCAAAAGCATTTTTCCAATAGAGGAAACAGGAGACAAAAGTAAAATAAGAAATGGAAAATATAGATTATAGCTGCCTTTCACACCCCAAAGAGGCTAGCCCCTGAGTGCAGACAAAGTTCCCGCCCATCATAGTGGCTCACTACGTTGCATAAAGAACTGGTAAAACTCCTGCACAGACGTCTGAATATGAGTATATATTTACTTATACAATAAGCACACTTCTGGCAAAAACAGAGTTTTGTGCTTCTGGCCAAAGCTCTTCAATTCTTAGTATCATGTGACTGAATTCAAATCATTCACCTTTTACTCCTGCCAATTACAGAAGCAAAGAATGTTAGTCCGTATAAACCAACGACGTCAAAGAATAAGTAATGGAGGAATCAACCTTCTCTAAAAAATAACTGAAGTAATTACAAATGGCCTTATCCCATTAGTTAGTTCATGTGCTGACAGTTTCTTATAACAGAAAAATGGAGCATGTTCAAGATACATCCTGGCAGCCATGTCCACAATCACTATTTAGCATTTTAACACAGTTGTTCATAATTTACCTTGGGTTTGATTGATGAAGAGCTAGACCCATCTTCTGCTGTGGCTTCAGATATCCGCGCTTCTGATTTCTCATTTGAATAGCTTCAAAAATACATTTAAAGCAGTAGATAAGTAATGCTTTCAGAAACAAACTCTCAATTTCGATACAAGAATTTGAAGATCTGATATCTTTTGGCAGCACTTGGGCAGAAAAACATATACAGCAAAAACATTTCTTTCGAATTTTCAAACCAAATATCCTTCATCAGAGGGAAGACAGATTTAAGCTGACTGAAACTCAAATTACCATGAATGACATTATTAGGCAACAGATCCTACTTAAGGGAAATCAGCACCAAATGAGCATGCAAATCCACCTTGTGAATATTTAGAATGAAAAATCACATCTAATATATGAGAATTTAACCATTTCTTTACCAACATGAAAATACTGTGAATACTTTGACAGACATAACCTTCATGATTTCTAACATGCCTCCATGAATTGCACCCTAATCCAGCCAATGACCACAGAAAAGCCTATGCATTCACAAGGCTTTTGCTCATTACACAGAAAAGATACGTGTAGTAATCAAGTGTTTGTTTCTTCAATGGCCACTTTGGCTGCTCACAGCACAAAACAAAAACCGGGGGAAAAAGGAAGAAAAGAAACAGAAAATAGGCAAAAGTCAAGTGCAGCAAGAATTTGAAACTAGCATGCAAGATATTTAAGTAAAACAATGGTAAAATAGAGAATTTCTTTGTTTCAGCTCATACTCAAAAGACAATTCGGGAGATGCAGTATTGGAGAAAGGACCGTGTATCTTGATGAACTTTTGTCAGATACTTACCTTGAGAGTATGGTGACCCAAATGAGCTCCACACAGTCCACCCATAGAAGTCTTTGCTCTACAGGTATCACGCCATAGGTAATTAGATGAGCAAATGGCCAAAGCTTCCATCCTGCCTGTCACAGAAATGATGGCAAAAGAATTACGTTTTGTTCCCATTAGATATGGATTAACATAATCATTTTATGTGCATTTATTTTTGCAAATCAAACATCCACTGAGTGTTTGAGTAAACCGCTGAAAAGTTTTAGTTTTCAACATTTTCGAAACAACAGTTTATGCCTAACAAGTTACTGTATGTGCAAAAGATTGGTTCTAAATTGGGGTACTAAATTGAAATGTCGGAACCATGTTCAACATTATGAGTAATCACGGCACCCACAGAATTTATCTAAATCGAACTTCCTGAACTGCATCAGTTAAACTCTATATACAATTATCATATCCAACAGGGGGATCTTTAAGATACATCAGCCACATAAATGCCTTTCAATCTACTCCAAGAAAATTTTCCTTCAGAGGACTATTTAAAGATCGCCAAAGTACTAAGCCTGACATTGATATGACTACAATCTCCTATTCTAGGTGGTTTGAACGTTAAATTTAATCAAACAATCGGAATACCCAATAAAAGGTGAATCTGCAATGCAAGATCGAGACAGACAATGGCCATGGACATGCCCCAACAATGAATGACCAAATATCAGAAACATAGAACATGAACATATAAATAAGCTCGCAGGATGCCTCCAGTTTTCAATTTGATCAGAGCGATTGCTCAAAGAGGCTGCACAGTGGAATTTGGCAGAGAGCACTTCAACTAACAAAGAAGCTCATTGAAAGGGTTGCTTACAGTTAACATGGGCCAAAAAGTTCCCTTGAGTTCATCAAATATACTATCTGGGGATTCACGTCGCAGGAAGCCAAGAAGTGCATAATAGATGCTATTCCAGACTCCAGCCCAGATAGTTTGATCCACAACAACCTTGGCAGGGACAACCCACCAATCACTGAATGGAAAAAGAGCCTGCAAGCAAAAGCAATTGCAGCAATTTCAGCTATGCACCAACATATCGAAGATCAGTGCAATTACACAACAATAAACCAACACCTAACCTCACAAAATTGATAATAGTAGTGAGAAAGTGATCCATGAAGTGTGAATCCAACAATGCCAGACCTAAACATCCTTGACCGATCAAAATCGAAAAGGGGTTTCCCTTCATAACACTGAATCATGGCCATATTAATATGTGAAGAAGAAGAACAACGCCAAACACATAACAGAAAATAAAAACAAAATAAAATTAACTATTAAAATCAGAACTTACTTGTGCGATCCAATCTCCAACGGAGTAGACAACTCCACTAATCATCATTTTAGCTAAAACAGGATTGGATTTAAGAGCTTGTTCATAAGCAATCCAATTATGCTCAGGTGCATACCTCAATACTTCATAAAGGGTCCATCCCTGATAAAATCAATTAAAGATAACGCAACCCCACTAATATAAATCCATAGTTATCACATAAAGCTTCATTCTTGGTTCACATTATTACTACTATATGCTTTTCACTTTCCCCATTTACCTCATGAATTTACATCACAATGGACTATCCCTTGAGAAGCTGAAAATCATACAAATCGAAGTTCGGGAAAAAAGGTAAGCATCGTTGTGGGGGGGGGGGGGGGGGGGCGCGGGGGAAGAAAAGAATTCTGGAGAACTCACATGCCAAAAGTCATGATCAATGGACAGCAACTTGGTGATGGCAAAAGTACCAGCACCAAGAACAATTCCAGCATTAAGCAGCCTATCTTTATCCTCAAGCAAAGTAGTTAATGTGATCCCCTTTTTCTCCACTTTTCCTCCATTAAAACCTTTATTATCTTCACCATCTTCATCACTGTCACTGGTCTCAGCTGTGAGCAAGTCTTTATCCTCTTTTATCACAGCTTTAACAGGCCAAACACATGATTCATGTCTACTGCTTTTAGACCAGAAGTTTGCATCAAAGATTGAATTTTTACTGGTTATTATGCTCTTCTTGGGCTCTTGGTTGAAGGGCTTTGTGGGTTTTGATGGAGAGATGATGTGGAATTGGTTGATAGCCTTTAAAGAAGCCATGATTGGATAAGCAAAGAAGAATTAAAAAACTGAAAAAATGGGGTTTTATTTTGAGGCTTTTGGGCAGGACGGACTGAGACAATGAAGAAAGAAAGCGTGCCGTACTAAAGCGTTGAAAAGTGAGATCCCACGTGGATAATATGCAATTTACCACGCTTTGATGTTGCAGCCACAAATTCAATAACGACATGTAGATGTAGGTGTAAATTTGGTTTGGAAACTGGATAATTGGACCACATAATTGAATTTGAATTAAGTATAGTAATTTTTTTAATTTCTTGAAATCTATAAATACCGAATTATGGATTTTGTATTAATATTCATAAACATTACCAATATGTGTATGTGCAAGTGTGTAAAAAGGATAAAATTTAATTCATAAAAAAAGGATAAAATTTAATGTTCAAAAGAATTATATAAAAGGATTTTGGATTCTTAGGATGAAAAATGGAAAACAATATCAGAGTAGGTTTAAGGACAAAACATAAAAAAGAATCTTTGAATTCAGGAATACCAAATTCGATACTAATATTGAACTGAATTTTATATGAAATCGAAATCATATTCTTTTTACTGAATCAATATGTCAAATTTATTGAATACTCACTAATTTTCAGCTCTAGATCACATTGTACAATTTCTATAGTATGAATAAAAATTTAGTTGAAACTCGAAAATGATGCTACTACATCTCAATATAATAAATTAACTAAATATATGTATATAATTTTTTTAGAATTTTTTTTGACACTCCTTATTAATGACATTTCTTCAACTTTTTCGGCCAAGAAAAATTAGACAAAAATATGCCAATCATTTATTGCATTTCACAATCACCCTCTTCTTATCAAATTGTTACTAAAATAATTTAAAGGTATTTTTTTCATTTTATATAGAACAGTTAGAGTGTCGTTAACAAATATGAGAGGACTAATAATATTTTTTAAATTTTATACCTACAAATCAGATTAAATACTTGATCAAAAAATTTAACCATGACAAGAAATGTAGAGAATACATATAGTATTACATAATAAACAAACTTTTGGTAATAAGATTCTTTTCGTTAAATAGTGTCACGGATTTGTTTGAGCACATCTTGTATCAATTCATCTTTTAAGACTTAAAAAATATATAATTAATCATATCTAATAAAATAAAGGACTAATTATACTTTTTTTTTTTTTTGAAAGAAGGACTAATTATACTTTGGAACTTCAAAATTGATTGTGTATTTATGCAACTTTGTTTTCGAAATCCTATTTGCAATAAATCATAATTTCACAATGCAAATGGGTTTACTGCTCTGTTCGATTTTTATGAAACTCCTAATCATTTGCTAATTCTCAACCTTTGAGAAAGAAGAAAAATCCCTCTTCTGCTCTTTTCAAAGAGAAACAGGAGAAGACTGTCTTACATTTTTCTTGCTGTAACTGAGCTTCACAATCAAGAATCAACCACTCCCATCTTCTTCTTCTTCATCTTCACTTCTCCGCCCACAAATCCAACAAATTCGCCAATGAGAAAAACCCTCCTCCATAAAACCCTCCCAAAAATTACAGCATCCCTTACACCCCAACCCCATTACATCTCCACCAATGCAAAACCCTTTTATCTCCTCCTAAAACCCAAAAATCCAGACCCAAGATCACATTTTTTGTCATTTCCCAAGTGGGTTTTCACCAATACCTCTCCTCTCCCACCCCCTGAATGGGTTCAGCCCTTTTCTGACCTCTCAGACCTCATCAAAGACCACCCCAAAAACCTCCAACCTTCCCCTTGGGTCTCTCAAATTCTCAGCCTTTTAGATGGTTCACCAGCCATGGAGCAGAACTTATCAGCTTATTGTCACAAGTTCTTGATCAAATTGCCGGCAAATTTTCTTGCTTTCTTGTTAAAATCAGAGAAGGGGAAGCTTTCTGCTGCGCAGTCTGGTACTGCCTTTCGCTTTTTTATTTGGGCTGGTAAGCAAAAAGGCTATGCTCATACTCTTGATTGTTATGTTTCTTTGATTGAAATTTTGTCTGTTTCAAGTGATTTTGATAGAATTAGGTGTGTTTTTGGTGAGTTGAAGGATAAGAGTTTTTTGATGAATGTGAATGCTGCTAATTCTTTGATTAGGAGTTTTGGGAATCTTGGATTGGTTGAGGAGTTGTTGTGGGTGTGGAGGAAAATGAAAGAAAATGGGGTTGAGCCTAGTTTGTATTCTTATAATTTTCTGATCAATGGCTTGGTAAATTCCATGTTTATTGAATCAGCTGAACGAGTTTTTGAGGTTATGGAAGGTGGGAAAATTTGTCCAGATGTCGTTACCTATAATACAATGATTAAGGGGTATTGTAAATCAGGGAAACTTCAGAAAGCTATGGAGAAGTTTAGGGAAATGGAGGTCAGAGATGTGGAACCGGATAAGGTAACGTATATGATGTTGATTCAGGCCTCTTACTCGGAGGAGGATATCAATACTTGTTTGGGACTATATCATGAAATGGAGGAGAAAGATATAGAGATTCCGCCACATGCATATACCTTGGTTATAGGAGGACTTTGTAAAGATGGGAAATCTTTTGAAGCATATGCTGTTTTTGAGAATATGAGTCGTAGGGGATGTAAACCTAATGTGGCAATTTATACTGCTTTAATTGATTCATATGTTAAGAATGCAAATCTTGAAGGGGCAATGAAGATTTTTGAGAGTATGAAGAATGATGGGCTTCAACCAGATGAAGTTACATATGGGGTCATTGTTAATGGTTTATGCAAGAATGGAAGATTAGAGGAAGCCACGCAATGGTTTGAATACTGTGAAGGTAACAATGTGCCTATTAATGCTGTACTTTACTCGAGTCTCATCGATGGCCTTGGAAAGGCAGGGAGAGTAGCTGAGGCTGAAAGGCTGTTTCACAAGATGCTTGAGAAAGGATGTCCTCCGGATTCATATTGTTATAATGTGCTTATTGATGCCTTGGCTAAGAGCGGGAAAGTGGATCAAGCTTTGATATATTTTAAGAGAATGGAAGATGAAGGTTGTGATCCAACTGTCTACACATACACAATTTTAATCACTGGCTTGTTCAAAGAGCATCGAAACGAAGAGGCATTAAAGTTGTGGAATGCCATGATTGATAAAGGCATAACTCCTACTGCTGCTTCCTTTAGAGCTCTTTCAACTGGGCTTTGTCTTTCAGGTAAAGTTGCGAGAGCTTGTAAGATATTGGATGAGCTGGCACCGATGGGTGTTGTCCTGGAGACAGCTTTTGAAGAAATGATTAATGTTCTCTGCAAAGCAGGTCGTATAGAACAAGCTTGCAAATTAGCTGATGGTGTAGTTGATCGTGGCAGGGAAGTTCCAGGCAGAGTTCGTACTGTTTTAATCAATGCCTTGAGGAAAGCAGGAAATGCAGATTTGGCAATGAAATTGATGCATAGTAAGATTGGCATTGGGTATGATAGAACGGGAAGCATTAAAAGACGAGTAAAATTTCGGATTCTGGTAGAAAATTAAATCTTTGGTTAATGGCTAATCATTGAACCAAAATGATGTATATGCCCTTTAATGACTATGTTATCTCGGAGCTTACATTGTTTAACGAACTTCCAGTTTTTTGAGTTGACTAAGACTGCACCAAAATGATGTATGGTTTTGGTCATATGCCCTCTGTCTTGGCTTAGATATGGACTGGTCATCTTCTCAGGTTCCCTGATTGATGCTTTCAGCCGATTCTATGAGTTCAATGGTTTCATTTGGTTTTGAAGATATCATATGCATCCTGGGTGAGGGCAACATGCCTTAAGTTTCTTAAACATTAGTCTATAGAATCCATATTCATTTCTACCAAAGGCAAAATGTTGGGGGCCCTTGTGGAAGAATGCACTACTGTATGTTCATCCAGCAAAGCTTGTTCCTGGTATAGTCTTTGACATTGTACATATACATCCTTCTTGTGACACAAACTCCCTTTATCATTTGCACAGTGCCAAGTGATTTGATATGGGAAAAAGTTATATCCTTGTTGCTTGTAGTGAAGTTTCTGCAATAATGCAAATTTTGGAATGCAATTGCTATTACTGAGTAAATTTTTTTTTATGTAAGAAAACTCTTTAGCTTGCCCAGTGTAAAACAATATTGAAAGGAGTTAATCCATTTCATATTGTGTATTCAGTAGAATAGTTACTGCAATGATATGTTCCTGTTCAATACTTCAACCTAACTGGAGATTTGTCTAAAGTTTGTTTATTTTGTGTAAATTTCTTCTCTGATACTACATTTGCTGGTACTTGGAGTTGATTAACAACTATAACTGAGAATGGGACCTTTAAATGAATGACCCGTTCTGTATGTGTAAAGTCATCTTTTCTTAATGGCTGCAATATCTGTCATGTTGTGAAGTGGATTCTAGGTTCTGAGAAACATGAAGACCAATATTATGGTGGTGATATAAGTAACATAACTATCTAAACATTTATCTTGAAACATCTCAACAAAAGTTTAAAATGTGTTAGATTTGGTCTCTTGTGTGAATAGCTACTTGGTATTTTCAGTTACCTAAACATTTTCCATTTTGATTCTTTGTTTCAAGTAGGTTCCTTAACATCAGAATAAGATAAGTGAAGGCTGCTGTATGCGTTTTTAGATAATTTATGTTGCTGTTGTAGCTGCATCATCTGTTCTAAAAGGCAGCTCAAGTTTCCAGTTGTTTACAAATTCACCTGTATATAACACTACAGAGCTGCTGTAAATTGACTACTTTTTATAATAATTTTCAAATGAGTGTTTCAGTTATTTATTCCTTCTTTTCAAGTATAGCACGTGACAAGTGACCTAGCAGGGATCAGAAACCAGTTTCAATTTATTTGTTATCATTGCCAGCTGATTCACAACATTCTCAGGTGTAAAAATATAACTACACCAGGGTAACATTTGTGGATATATTATAGGTTGTAGAGAGAAGAATCTTTTGATAAGCCAATTCTAATGGTTTTTTTTACGAATAACATTATGAAATGTAATTATTGCTGCACTTGAGAGTGACTTGGCTGAGTGAACTTAATCAGCAGCACACTGCATTAGCCGAAAACTGCTCTCTTACGAATTTCACCTATTTTTACTTGCGTCTTTGTAAACTGAATTCAATGACCCAAAATAAAAATAAAAAAAGATGTAAACAAAAAGCGAAGCGGACTTCTGCATGTTTTATTTAGAGTTTGTGCTCTTAATAGTTTAAGAAGATTATGCTGCAATCAACTAGTTCCTGTCCGGAAAAAAGTATTGAAGGGCTAAATATGGTATTATCAAATCTAGGAGACGCTCGGCATAGTAGTTGCTTAGGATTGGGAGATTAGATCAATCATGTTTCTGGCTGCACTGATGAACGCCCTTCTTCCTTGGCTGTTCATAGGGTTTCAAGTTAAGCTTGCACAATCAAAATGTCCAAAAAGAGCTAAATGCATGAGAGGTTACCCTCTACCAAAGAGCTGTCCCCAGTTTTGAACAATTGAGGCCATGAGAAAGTAACCTTCTCACCTATCTGTCAAGGCTCTGTCCTGCACTAAGAACTTATATAATGTTTGTGGCGTGGCACTCATAGAATTTTTTAATTTAAACACGTTACATCACATTTTGTCATGCAGGAGTAGTTTCAGAGCTTAATAGACCTGCTGTGTCACTGTAATGGCTTAGACATTAACTTGGTTGAAAATGCCTAGTGTAGGTATGTTTTCTATGTTTTTCTCATTTTTAGACTGGGACTATTCGGTCTTATGCAACGTTCAGGCAGCAACCCAGTACTTCATACATTGTCCTTATCTGCTTGAAATGGCAATCTTCTAATTTTATCACTAACACATCTGAGTTTCTGATTTATTTTGGGTCTCTTGTAACATTAGATGCACATCCTCATCAAACCCTTGATTCTTCTCTTGGCTAATTTTCTGTGTTTGGCATTGCTGATTCTTCTTCCTTGCCACATCACTGCGAGACACGAAATATAGGTTGCTTCGGCAATGGTTGTTGTATATTTAAATCTTAATGCATGAGGTGGCTAGTCAAGATGTTGAGTAATAACATGGACTAGTTATCCTTTTTTAACTCTATTTTGCCGGTGTACTGCCATTTCACACTACAACTTGGTGAAAAGGGGCAAATTCTGTAGTCAGAATGTCAAAATACAAGATAAAATTTGAATCTTCGGCTTGTGATGATGAAGAAATACATTTCAAGAAAGATTTAAAGGGATAACAATACAAGAGAATCCGGATATTTGACTTGTAATGATAAGAATAGTTGTAGCATTATAGCAATACTTTTCACACTTTGTGAAAAGTATTTCTTGGTTAAATTGTTTCAAATAGAACCAGGGGCTCGCTAAAGTTTTTGATCGTTTTTTCCCAAATGATGAAAGTTTCAACAGGGTGTCAAGTATTTCTCTTGCTGCTGCAGTAGCACTTAGTTAATGTTAGGAGTTTCATTTAAGAGGATTATGCCATGCATAATTCATATCGTCATTGGGTCCATGATATTGCTCAATAGCCAAAAGGCCAGCCGTGAACGCAAAGGTTCCTAACCATGTCTCACCCTTTGTTACTGACCGTCACTGCTCCTCTCCAACCCACTTCCATCATCCTCGCCAAAGCAATTATTCTCTAATGAAAAAATAATTGGTTTTGATTGGTATGCTGATTTTCATATGATTTTTAATTGGTAAAATTTTCCTTCTCAACTGTGAACAAAAACCCAAGGTTTGCGCACATGCTCTAGAGAAACTTCAGAATGTATTGCCTCTACTGGAATATTGCAGTGGCTGTTGCGCTTTTTCCATAGAAATGCATCATTAAGGTTTAGAGGATACTCCGGAATGTGATGCTGTTGCAGGATGACTGCAGTAGCAGTCTTGCTTTCAGATTAATTAAGGTCATTAGAAAGACTGATAATCGTGGGTGCAAGATAAGCATTGTCATCATCCTTGGTTGCCTGTGGTGAATGAGCCATTTCCATATGTTTCCTCTTCTACTAATCATATTTGACTATAAAATTAAGTTCTGTCATTGAGCGTACGTTGTTGGATTAAATCCACAGATTAGGGAGACAAATAAACAATTTATTACACTATTTTATTAATAGCGAAACAATTATTTATTAAACAACTAGAGAATAACTCTCTCAAATACAAGAAACACACACCACTCAATATTAATTTGAGAATTATTTTTAGTTGGAGTCTCAAAATTACACACTATAAACTCACTAACAATCGAGCTCTTTTATTTCTCTGTTTTTCTTCTGAGCTATTGGACGCAAATGACTGAACGAATTCACTCCTGTTTATACTAGTGCTTCTCCAACAATGAGGAAGCGTACCTGAAAACTCAGCACGCTGCAAAACGAGTCGCAATATCTGACTTCTGCAAAACAGCCAAAACAACCGAAAACTTCAGCCAACTTTTTTCCCACAAAATAGGCTGACATTTTGACTTCTTTGGCTAGTGAAAATTTGTCAAATTTTACAGCCAAAGACTACCAAAACTTGCCGGTGAAAATAATAAATGCACAAGTAAAGCCAATCCTGTCAACTTCAACATACGGTTCCTTTTTCAGTTCTATTGTGATATCGTCTTTTTTTTTTTTTTTTTTTTTTTTGAAGTGAGAGGAGAAATTATTTATCCATAAAGAACATTTTCTGGGCAAAATGTAAGGACATAGAGTTGTTGCAAAAGCTTTAGCAAAGCAAAGGTGCAATCAAGTTCCTTTCCTGTCCGTTAGATTATGCTCCAATATCTCAATGTATTCAATAGCACCTAGATAAAATATAGGTAAGATAGATTTTAGCAATTCATTTACAATGTGCGACATCAAATAATGTATCAATACATGACAAAACAATGTTTGCCCATTCTCAGATGGAATGGAACATTCCCAAGGAAAATTAGATATATTCCACATATGTTGATCTTTCCAGACTTTAACTCTTCTGCTTCTTAAATTTATATTTATGGATTTCATAATTATAATACTTAGCCTTCTACTTCATTTAATTATTGTATTAAATGGATGTTTTCACTGCCTAAAAAGAAAATGTATTCTTGGCCATTTTGCTTTGTTTCCCTGTAATCCTGTGTCTAGTTAGTTGTCCATTTTGTTGTACTTATCCAATGCATCAACCGTCTCAAAGAAATTACATTCAATCAGTTTTACCTATTTACCATGGCATGCCCACTTACAATCATTCTTGTAAGTTCCTAATTCACTAAATTCTTCATGTCTTGTAATACTGTATATATGTTTTAAGGAGAAATCACGAGAAAAGAAGATTGTGATTTCTGCTTGAGGTGTTGCATTGTTAAAGAGAAATGATGGTGAGGTGAGGTGAGATGTTCACCACCTTTTGCCAAATAATGTAAAGCATGTAGTAGCTTTCTTATTATGTTTGTTTCTCGGGATGACAGAGTAAGAAGAATGCTTTATATATGAAGACAATGAAGTAGATTCACAATAAAAGAGCTGTTTTAAACACTTCAGCATTGATGGTATTTGCATGTGACGCCACATTATATCGTCTCCTCATCTTTCCAAGCCTGGAACTGAACCTCTTATATGGCTAGGATGATGCAGGAGCAAAGCAGGTAAATTGTTTGATGACTGAAGCTATTGTATTGGATGAATATTCCTATACATATCCTTTATTGGGACTGTAAGTTCTTTTTCTGCAGAGCTACTTCATAGAAAACATTATGCCTTGTGGAGACAATTTCAAGAAAAGAGAAATTGAATTAAGGTAAAACACTTAAATGGTTCTGTTATCTTTCTAATTCATGATTGATGAGTAACTATGTTTGTTCTGCATCCTGTTTGGTGCAATGTGATTTATGTAAGGGGTTCTTGTTTGTCCATAATGATAGTGCCATATGTGGATGTCTACATGTGAGGGCTTGCTAAATTTAGCGAGAAGTCACTTTCATTTAACAGTTCAAGAAGTGCTTTATGTGGTAGATTTGCTTACCTCTATCACTAGTTCTGCAATGCTGAGGCACAAAACAGAAAGGATTGCAGGCTATATTTTGTCATAGACTTGTTGACAAGAAATTGGTGCTTCATTTTCTACAAGCATGGTTTAATACAGTTGCCATGGTGGTGATGAAGCTCATGTCTCAGGTTGTCAGCTGTCCCACTAATGAAACAAACAAAAGGTAGAGATTGTCAACTCCATTATTTTCCTTGCGTAGGCTGCTAGCAACATCTAGATATTTTAAGTAATTGTATGGCTGATAGAGGTCCATATAGGCAAAATACAACAGCTCCAGTGTACTAGAATACTGAATAATAATGGGCCCAATCTGCTCAGAAGATGGATTTGTTTTATTGCAGTTGCATTTGTTTTTCTACTTGAAACTGACGTTTCCATTTCCTGCAGATTGTTTTCATGACCACATTCTCCTGTGCATGTTTTAAATGAAGGGATTGGCAATAACCATTAAAACTGTTTCAATAAAATCTCCTATAAAGCAAAAGATGAAAGTGATGTGAAGTTTTGGAATGATTTTCTTGGATTTGATAGTCTTCAAAATCTTCTACATTAAACCGATGAATTAATATCACAAGACGGATCTAAATGGTGGATTTGGGTGAATATTTTTCTTCAAAGAATAGGAAACATAGTTGATGGAAAAGCTTCGCTTCTTGACTAAGAAAATTAAGAGCAGCAGTATTTGGTTATGGGGTTGTATACTTCTAAAAACATCTTTAGATAGACCATCTAAAAGATTGACCAGATGGCTTAGTACTCGAACCACAATGCCCTGCCCTTGACACTTGCATCCACAAAATAATGTGTCTGAAGAAGTGATGGCCGGCTGCTTTGCTTTGCAAGTGTTGGATAGTGTCTGAAAGCCAAGATTTTAACTCAGGCGATGAGATTCTTGATCTGAAAGGATTTATTTTCTGAGACTTTTCTTGATTTATTTGCTTAGAGTTTCAACATCAGAAGAGAATTCATCCTGTGTTGTTTGTACAAGACTGCTTGCCTTCTACTTATTGACTTCTGGCACCAATTTGCTGTCCCAGAAAGAAACGTTTGCTCAATAATTTTGTACGACTGAAAGACAGAGATAGGGAAGGATTTATTGTGTGTCTTCACTAGTCTGGATATTATCAGAAACCGAAAAATCAACTTGAAAATAATTCATCAATTAACTCCATTTTCACTAGTCTGGATATTATCAGAAACCGAAAAATCAACTTGAAAGATTTAATATAATTTTATGAGAAAAAGAAATGAACAATCAAGCAATCCAGGATAATTCTTTTAACCGCATAACATTTCCAGCTTCACTAAGCTCTTCGAATTGTGTCGGTTTAACCTTTGACCGGTCATTTCGGTTCTTCTATTTCCCAAGTTGATTACTATCATGATCATGTAAAAGTTGTCCATCTACTAGTATTGCACTTATGCTGTAACTATAGGAGTTCTCTGAGATTAGTAGATGTTCTTAGAGTTGTAAATACAATGGTGTTTTCTGAGATTAGTAGATATTCTTAGGGGCAGTTGCTGATCAATGTTTACAAATCTAAAGTTTTAATATGAATTTGAATTTTGTTTAGAAATTCTTAGTTGAAAATGAAGGTTATTTTGTCCCTGCAAAGTTGGATGTTATCCATTGCATCAAGTACTTTTGAAAACCAAAACATTAAGTTCATGTTCTGCACTGATTTTCAACAAGATTAGCTGGATGATTTTCAGAACAAACATGCAGCAAGTACTTTTACCATCTTGAAAAGCACAAGCAAGAAACGAGCTTGGTTGATAAAATGCCTCAATGGTGATAAATCTTTTTCAGAACCCAGAAAGGAGGAGAGAAAAGACAACAAAACCAAGTGGTAGCCCTTCCATTTGAGAGCGAAAATGGCGCAACCAACCACCACAAAGTTAATGCATGTTATCTTTCGATTGAGCCCTCCTGATACGTCAGATATTCAAGGAAGACAGCAAAAGAATGGTAATAGGTTGGAAAAAGACTTCTTAGACAGATATTAATCAAAGATGAATCATCTAATAGACCCAAAAAACAGAAAAAATCTAATTAGCTTAAAAATGAGATATTATGCCAACACTGTTAAAACTAATATTCTATTTTGTCCTTAAATTGTCTATCATTTTGACTTTTTTTTTTTTTTTTTTTTTTTGTGTGGTGGTTTCCAACGACTGCTCAGCTAGAAAACATCACTTGCAAGATAAAATTTGGGCCCTTCAGGTTATTGAAAGAAGAAGGTGAAATTATGAGTCTACAGATAGAAGACGTGAAAGTTTAATCTCTTTCAGAGTAATTTTTCTTCTTTACATTGGATAATTGACAAAAATATCATAAAATTAGAAATATCATTCAGTATTGGCTTTAAGTAATTTACAAAGGTGGCATGTATTAAGGGTCAAATAAATCATTTCTCTTCATCTATTCCACTCAATTCCCTTGCTAATTTGGACTGGTAATCACCTTTCCTCTAAAATAGAAATTCTTAAATATGATTATAAAGTATGTACAGTTATTAAATCCAACTTGGACATCAAACTTAGAACTGTTCTCAATAACTTTTTTCTACCTGATTTTAGTTTCTAATTTTTGAAAAATCTATTTTGTGATGTTTTCAAATGCTTTTTTTTACTACGTTTTTAAATTTTTTAAACTAAAATCAAGAGCAACTGATTTTCAATTTTTCTAAAATCAGTTTTTATTAAAATTAGAAACTATTGAGAACAAACCCTTAGTAATATAACTGAATTACTGGGTTACTTGTTCAATCATTAAGTGAGTGGTCAAACCGGTAAGTCACGAATATAGTATTTTAATTAATTGGGTAATTGCTTATGATAAATATATTAGTATATTTATCTTAACATACATAAAATATCATCCGTTGATATGACGACGTAATATCATAGCTTTTATTATAAATATATTATTATATTTATCTTAACATACATAAAATATCATCCGTTGATATGACGACGTAATATCATAGCTTTTATTCTTAATAAGCAACTGCCCAATTAATTAAAATACTATATTCGTGACTTACCGGTTTGACCACTCACTTGATGACTGAACAAGTAACCCAGTAATTCATTGAAGACATCCGAGATTTGAAGGAAAATTTTCCAATGCTCACAATTCAATTCAGTGGCAGGGGCACCAACATGTCAGCCCATGAAGCCTCTAGATTAGCACTCCATGTAAAACGAAATGTTTTGTGGTTTTCAAATTTCCCAAAGTCTGTACTGAAAGCAGCCACTGATGATTTGTCTTAATGAAATATTTTAGATTAAAAAAAAAAAGATAAATATACTAATGATACATATATTTCATGCCAATATATGATTAGATATTGAGGAAAGAAACAAAAGAAATAAAATAGTCATATGCTAAATATATTTAATAAATCAATAAATTAAAATAAAAGAAGTCATATGACATATATGATTGGTTTAACTTCGTCGTAAAGTATTTTACCAGTTTAAGTGAGTTCCAAGTTTCATATAGTGGAAACACATTTCATTTAGTGAAAAATACATTAATCTACCTTTTTTTTTCTAAAAATCAGTCGATCACTCTGACTACCGGGCGAAGCTCGGTGGCTAAGAGAACACCCAAAAGGCATTCCTCCTACCAAGGTTAAGGGTTCGAACCCCAACCCCACTAGTTAGAAAAGATAGGAGGTCCCAACCTTAGCGATTAGGAAAAATCGGAAGGAAAAAGAGAAGAGGGTTTAGGTTAGTATATTAGGAGTCACACTTCAAAATTATGTGTGGTAAACAATTTAGAAATTACATTTCAGCACAAATTTGGGAGCTTCACTGCAACTGTACAAAGCAAAAATACATTGTAATGAGAATTGATGATTAAAAATTTTTTTAAAAAAAAGTTAATCACCCTACATCTCCAAAAAAAATCTACATTTTTTTTTTAAGGATAAAACCGACATATTTTATTGCAGAAACAAAGCAATAAGGATCCAACCCAATTGAATGAACCAGTTTTTTGGGCTAACCAATCGAACCACCATTCCAAGCCGAGTTGAATAACTATAAGAAAGTACGATATAAGTGGGGATTATCATGTACTCCCCTTAATAAACCAAATCGACTTCTCGTTGCCATACAAACTACATCACATTAAGGCTATATAATTGGAAGATCCACCTTATCTTTTTCTTTTTCTTTTTCTTTTTCCCATTTTGGCAGAAGACAAATCTTACTTTTTAGATTGAAGACAACAAAAAGTTCTTTTCTGTAATTCCAGCTAATACAAATAATTAATCGTAACACTTTCAAATCTTTTGGTACATATAAGGGGCTTGACAGATCACCGACAGCTTCCAGTATACTTGTAGTTTAATTATTAAAATAAAATTCCACATACTATAATTAAAATCAAACTTTAATAGACTAAAAGCAATTTAGAAGTGCTCAATATATATATATATATATATATATATATATATAGACACATATATATGTAACGAAGTGTTCGAAATACATAGGACTGTCAATAGGGCCGAGCAGGTCCGAACTCGGCCTGTTCGGCCGGAAAAAAAGCTCATGAACTTAACTATATATTGAACCGAGCCGAGATTGGGCCGAAATATTAGGTCCGAAATATTTCTGAGCCGAGTTTGGGCTGAAATATTAGGCCCGAAATATACACATATACATATATACACATATATGTACACACACATATATGTACATATGTCTATGTACACACACACACACACTATACATACATACATACATACATACATATATATGTACATATGTATATGTATACATATACACACACACACTATATTATATATTATACTATATTATAGATATTGTATATCATAGTATTCTTTAGTTGCTTATAAGCCTAATGAATTAGTATAAATAAAGCTTTTGTGCCATAGATGTAATGCACTTAATCTATTTGATAGAGTAACGTAGAAGATAATACATTTTTGTACCATAAAATTTTCGTTTGCTTTTTAGTTAAATATGCACATCAATATATAAATGAGCTATTTATGCTTAGTAGTAATATCTTGTAGATGTATTTTGTGAATTTTTTACTTGAATACCTATTAATTCACATTTTGAGATAGTCATTTTTCACTTAATCACTTCAAAAAATTTTGCTATACTTTTCAAAAATAATTTTACACTAAAGGATTGTGCTTATATACAGTAATTTTAATTTGCTAATTAGTTTGTTTCCATTCATCATTTTTGTGAGATTATTGAATTTTAGGAATATTTCAATAGTTTTAGGCTCATAGGCTTGTGAGTTTAGGCTCACAACCCGAATATTTTGTGAGCCGAGCATGAGCTTCACATTTATAAGCCCAAAGCTCATAGCCCGAAGCTCATAAATCAATTAAATATATAAGTTGAGTTTGAACTTGTCAAAACCCGACTCATACGGCCCAATTGACACCCCTAGAAATACACACATATACATATACCCGCGCGTGCATTTACATATCAACAAAATAAGTGATATTAAAGTTTAGCAAGGATCCTTAAATATTATAGTAGAAAAGATACGAGTGTGGATTTTAATTTTGTTTTGGCTCCGTGATTAACCAAATAATGTATTTTATTGCCTAAAAATAAATAGAACATGAAAATATATTTCAATTTAGCCCAATATTCCTATTTCAAGGATTATTAAACATCTAAATCATTAAGGAAGTACGCAAAAAATTTTCAAGGCCTCTTTAATAATTTCTTTATTCCTGTTTCAAATTAAATGACATGTACATGGAAAATTTCACCTGTAGGATATTATTTCGTGCTCTTTTTTCCCATCCGGGTGAGCTATTAGCTATTAGTAACAAAAGAAAATAAATATCTTTGACATATATTTTTAATTCACTCAAGGGCACACATAGTAATTTAGATGTTAAAATATAATTGAAATAAATATCTTTTTCTCAACGGCCATTTTTTTTTTTTTTTTGTATTTTGAGGCTTAATTAAAAGTTTTAGTAACTTTAGAGGGCTAAATGAAATTTTTCTAAGAGTATAAGATACATAAAACGTCAAAGAATATAATAAATAACGAGTAAATTCCAACAAAAACTTTCGCTAGATCTCAACGAATAGTAATAATAATACTCAAGATCAAGGTAAAAAACTAGACAAAATACATGAGGCCAGGTCAAGAAGATCATCAGCTTTGATAAAATTTTCACTGTTTTACCAATTTTTAATTCTTTTAACGTAGATAATATTAAAACACAGGTTATCGTATAATCGGTTCATGAGGTATCTTTGCATTTATTGTTTGGTCCATATTAGGTCCACTGCTTAGGTGGTGTGATATGTAACAATAATACTGAAATGTCAATTTTAAAAGAGTAATGAATCACAAAAAACCAATATATAAGTTATAGGATTAATTTCACTCTAGATTTCAAAGTGGTCCAAAATCTAAATTTGGTTTCTCAAATTGAGAAAGTTTTATTTTGGTCCTCCATACTAGCAAAAATCTCAATTTGGTTCCTCAAAATAAGAAAATCTCAGTTTTGTCCTCCAAATTGATAAAACTGATCAATTTAGCCCTTAATAGTTGATAAAATATGGAATGATCAAATTGCAACAAATAAAAGCTAAGCAAGGTTATCTTGTCGTTGTTTAAAAGTTTTTTCCTAACTTGGTGATTTCAATAAAAAAAAAGTACATTATTTTGTTCAGTTAAATTAGTAGACTATCATATCCTTACTGTCGAAAAAAGCTAAAGCAAGAAAATTTTTGTTGAACAACTAAAACATTCCTCCTTTTGTAGTTAAATCCTTCTATATTAGCTAATTATTAATGCTTTTAATAAAAATAGGTTTGGAGGACCAACTTGAAACACATTTCTCAGTTTAGAACCAAATTGAAATTTTTTAGTTTGAGGGATCAAATTGAGTTTTTTTTGCTAATTTGAAAGACCAAAATGAGATTTTCTCAATTTCAAGGACCAAATTGAGATGTTTTACTCCTTTAAGGACAAAATAGAGTTTTTTTTTTTTTTTTAGTTTGAGGGACAAATTAAAATTTTCAACTACTTTAGAGGACCAAATTGGAATTAACCCTGAATTACAGAACCACTCTCGATCATATAGATATTTTCTTTTCCTGCACGTAGAAATGTACACTAATTTATAAGATTTGTACATTTATTGTGGTACAAGAGATAAGACCTAACATTGAAAAAATAATGGCAAGTTGCTTCAATTGTAATTGTATTTGAAAATGGAGAATCTCTTAATGTAACATATTTCATCCATCTATCTCTTGATTTTATCTCCTACAACTCTGATAACTAATACTAGGGGTATATATTAACTTACCAAAAAGTGATTTAATTATCAAACAAAAATTATACCATGAGGCAAAATAATTTAATGATTTATCTTTTTTGTTTGGTAAGTACTAAATCTCTTTCGTTTGGTTGTATCAATTCCCCTCATATTTAAGTAACCGTTATTTAATTTTAATGACAATAGCAACAGCTTTTAATGCAGGAAAAGGTGTGAAGCCAAAATCCTAGTACATATTTAATTCCAGGAAAGCTTTTTACATTCTATCTATATGCATAGCCTCCAATACATGTGGAGTATTATTTGGCTTCAAAGTTCAGCTGGTGGAGAAAGGCTGTTAAAGACTGAAAAGAGAGTATCAGAAATCTAAGAATTGCAATAACCATTAGATGCTACAGGTACTTAAAACATTTAAATTTGCTTTTTTTTAACAGTAATTAAATTCTTGAATAAATTTTGTCTACCATATACTCGTGCTGTCACAAGGTTCAAGTTGGCCTCCATAAATCTAGACAATGTGTGATGAAATGGCACTTAACAAACAAGGACCACCATTTGAAGGCCCTTAATGCCATGTGTATAATGCTAAATGTCAAATTCCTGTTGTTTTCTTGTGCTAAACCATGATATCTTCTTGGATGATAGTGGTGAAAATGATACATCAAGAATCAGCAGTACAATAGTTTGGTGAGACTTTGAGGCTTATGACAGACAAAGTTCATGATAGTATGTGAAACCCAATAAGTTATGAAAGACTTTCTTGTTAGAAATTAACAAAAAAAAAAAAAAAAAAAAGAGTGAGGGTTTGGGAAAACTTCACCCTCATGATTTGAGCAAATGAAGGTAAATCTGCTATTAATCTTCTTTTGTAATGCTTTGATTTCTTCTTGCTAATGTTTGGCATATCGATAATTTACATGATCCATAACAATACCAGTTGTAAAGTAAATATATAATCTCATGAAATATATGACACATGAGATCAAAACAAAAGATAAAAATTTTTAGCAAATGATAGTCAGTAAATAAATCTTATTACCTGGTAACTTATAATCCATAAGCTGTGTCATAACCTCTTCAATGTTTTATATCTGCCAGTTCAAAATAAAATTATTTTCATGGTGTGATAAATCATTTCAATCATTGGGAGTATGGCAATTTTATTTGGCAGTATTAATATTTGGAAAAGCCAATTATCAGACTTCAATTTCCATATTTCCAAAACTTTGCTTTTGTAATTTTGTATCTAAAAACAAAGACTTGGAACTGTATCCTGTCTGTAATGCCATCTTTCTTTTATTTGTGAATGGTGATCTTTTTATTTTCATCACAAAAATTTTGGATTTTCATTTATTGGGAGTTATAAAATTGAAATCCCAATATTTATTGTGTAAAAAATAGAATTCGATTTGATGATACCATTTCTAAGAAGACAAGTTGATATTTAGTCAACAAAAAAGAATTTCACAAAACTTTAGAAACTCAATGTTTTTTTTTTCATAGTGAATTTAATTCACAAATATTATTTCCGATGAGACGAGTTTGCTACTGAACCAAAAAAGATGAATTTCACAAAACAAGGAAGAATTTAATTTATTAATATTATTTCCGAGTATATCAAACCAACAAAGAAGATGGGTTTCACAAAACTTTTTGGATCGATAAAACAATAAAGATGAACAAACTTTTTAATCATCAACCAACCTTCCATACGTTCTCCAAAAAATCAACCTTCCATACTTTGCAAGGACACGGCCACCAAGGTTCAGGCCTAGGTTGGAATTTAACGTAGTACTGTGTAGGGGGCATTTAACGTCGGAATGGGAGGGAAATGAAGACAGGTCTTAGCTGTCAACACATAATTGTCTTTGGTCCCTTCCTCATTCGTCTCCATCCATTGCCAAAGAATCTCACTCCTTCACAAACAATCTGATAAAAATTAATCTTGTGGTCTAAAAACAGTCGTACAACATTGTTTTTTTGAAGTATTAGGAGAGTTCTTGGGCTTTTTTGATAGAGGACAAAATCAAGGATAAACAACCAAGAGGATCTTTCATTATTCATGTGGGCACCTTTTGTCTTTCTTTCCTTTTTCCTATTTAATTTGAATGGGTAGAGAAAAAGATAAATGTCACCAACACCACCTTATTTGTGCTGTGTGGGTTTCAGTGATAATATTGATACATGCTGCACCACTAGCTAGCCTCAATGGAGAGAAATGGAGGGCATGACATTATCAGATGGTTTGAAGAGGTAGCTGAAAAAGCAGACATATATCAAACTCAAACACTTGGTCAAATTCTTCAACTAAATTATGGAGTTGAATATCTCAAGAAATGGCTTGGAGACATTGATATTTTAGATGTGGAAGCAAATGCATTGGAATCCCTTTACACCTCTTTGGTTCCTCTTGCATCCCATGCTGATTTAGAGCCTTATATTCAAAGAATTGCTGATGGAGATACTTCCCCTCTACTCACTCAACAAGAAATCCCAACTCTTTCATTGAGGTAATGCCTTTCTTTAATTTCTTGATCATCTTTCTTCAATTTCTTGATTTTTTTTTTATCCAATCAAATGATTGCACAAGGAAAAACAGTGAGGCTAATATTATGTTGATGGATAGGTTCATTTTACTTTTTTTCATCTCATTGCTTGCCCATCCCTGAATTATGGGTTCAGCACTAACTGTTGAACATGTACTTGTGAAGTTAGTAAATCTCTATCCACTGTTTGTGGCAAGATTTGATAAATGTATCTTTCAAATATATTGAAAAAGATTAGCACCAACCAATCCAACATCCAACTAAAAAGCTATCATTTGTTTTTACTATCCCTAACAATCATTTCGTTGGCTATGGAAACTGAACCAGCTCTGGAACTACCGAGGGACGACAGAAGTTTGTGCCTTTTACAAGCCACAGTGCCAAGACTACTCTTCAGATTTTCAAGTTGGCAGCAGCTTATAGATCAAGGTCTATCCCCCCCCGCTCTCTCTCTCTCTCTCTCTCTCTCTCTCTCTCTCTCTCTCTCTCTCTCTCTCTCTCTCTCTCACACACACACACACACACACACTCACTCACAGTTATATTCTCCTGCTGCCCTTTCCATATCACAAATATGGAATAAAAGAAATCCTATCCTTTCCATTACTATAAAGTTGAGAATCAAAAGTACATTAATTTGACACATTTTCCATTATCATACACTTAAGGAATTAGGATTATTTGTGGCTATAAGCCGTAGGTAATTTAGTCCCACATCTGCTTTATTTTTTTCGCTCAACATGGTGGTCCTAGGATCTATCCGATAAGGGAAGGAGGAAGAATTCTTGAGTTGATTTACAGCAGTAAACAGTTCAAAACAAAAGGAGGTTTAACAGCTGGCACAGCCACCACACACTACTATGTTAGTGAAGAGTTCAAGATCAAACAGGAACAAACAAAGACATTCACTTGCAGCCCTGAAGAAGTAATTTCAAGTGGAGATTACAAGCAATCTACGTATTGTCACCTCCTTCTAGGCCTTCATTTTTGCGATGAAGTTGAATTTATAACCTCAACCTTTGCTTATAGCATTGTGCAAGCATTCAGGTCATTCGAAGAGTTATGGAGGGATATATGTAATGATCTTAGAGATGGCAGTCTAAGCTCAAGAATCACCTTAATCAAGGTGAGGAAAGCTGTCTTAGGTATCATTTCCCCGAACCCTTGTTTGGCTTCAAGGATTGAATCAACTTGTGAGGAATTGGAGGAGAAGGAATGGTTTGGCATAATCCCAAAGTTGTGGCCAAATGCAAAGTATGTATACTCTATTATGACAGGATCGATGCAACCATATCTGAAAAAATTAAGGCATTATGCTGGAGATTTACCTCTAGTGAGTGCTGATTATGGGTCCACAGAGAGTTGGATTGGTGTAAACGTTGATCCTTCTTCTCCTCCTGAAAAAGTTACCTTTGCAGTTATACCCACTTTTTCCTACTTTGAGTTCATACCCCTTCATAGACAAAACCAACAGGATGCAAACGAAAACACAGATGACTTTATAGAAGATGATCCAGTGCCTCTTTCTCAAGTGAAGGTGGGGCAAGAATATGAGATTGTTTTAACTACATTCACAGGTCAGTAAATGCTAAAACTTTGATTTATTTTTGGCATTCCTTACTAATTTCGGAACCTGATTCTAGGCATAAGTCCTTGTTGAAACTGGAAAAGACATTATTTCAGGACCACACTTCAAAGTTTATGACTAGTTTTAATCATGACTTACCATTCTTTTTTCTTGGGATTTTTATCTTCATTACTGCATGTAGTAATAATTTCGTGATAGTAACATATTTTCCATAGCCCTCAAAACAATATGAACTTCACAATTAAGAAAGAAATGTCCCATCATTTAATGTAAACCTTGTAGCAATCAGATTTGTTTGATGTTATCTCTTCCATGCTCTCATTCTCAAAAAAAAAAAAAAAAAAATCTCTTTCAAGCTCTTCGTACCACTTTTTGAACTTGATTCTTCAACAAGCTGAAAGTATCCAGTTGGCCTAAAACATGGACTGTCTATGATTTCAAAGACACCAAATCTTGAAAGAATCTAAAACTTTTCCTCCATTAACTAATGTCTTATAGCGAAATAGAAATATTGATATTACATTCAAATAATCGAATAATATTGCATGATCATGTTGTATAATCATGATTAGAGTGATGATGTAAAGTCATGCGTCCTTGAGGTTCATCCAAGTCAAGCACACCTTAGATGGTACCCCATAATTGGATTGGATTTGGTTCTCTGCACGTTTATATGACATTTGTGCCATAACTCCAATGATTGTAAGATTGATTAGGGCATCCCAATGCCATTAAAATGTATCTTTTATCCTGTCTATCTTTTAAGCTTGCTAAACGGATGGAAACCTTTGTATCCAAATTTTCTATTCTCTATATTTTAAATATTTGTTTCTCATTTCTCTCTTGACTTCCATTTGACAGGGCTTTACAGGTATCGATTAGGAGATGTGGTCGAAGTGGCTGGCTTTTACAAAAAGATCCCCAAGCTGAACTTTATATGCAGAAGAAAGCTAATATTAACAGTGAATATTGACAAGAATACAGAAAAGGACCTCCAAATGGTGGTGGAGAGGGGCTCTCAGATACTCAGCAAGTCAAAGGCTGAGCTGGTGGACTTCACAAGCCATGCTGATGTAGCAAAGCACCCAGGTCATTATGTAATCTACTGGGAAATCCATGGTGAAATTGAAGAAAACGTCCTTAGTGAATGTTGTCGAGAAATGGATGCTTCTTTTGCTGATCATGGATATGTTGTATCTAGGAAAACCAATTCAATTGGCCCTTTGGAACTCTGCATTCTGGAGAAGGGGACTTTCAAGAAGATTTTAGAATACTTCATAGGAAATGGAGCAGCATTGAGCCAATTCAAGATCCCTAGATGCACTAGCAACCAAGTCCTGCTGAAAATTCTTGATGCCTGCACTGTAAAAAGGTTTCGCAGCACAGCATATGGATCATAATTATGACTGCAATGCATGATTTACTGGTGCTTACCCTTGACAAAACCACAGAATTTTCTACATGCAAAGTCAAAAAAATTTGCTTACAGCCAAGTTTTTCCTTTACTATTTCTAGGTAAGTAAAATTTACCAATGTTGTATTTTGTGCTCACAAGTCTAGATATTGCAAAAATAAGAAATTGCTGTAGCAACTAGGATTTTGATAGGTACAACAGATCAAGGAAAAAATGGAGCAACTGTATGGAAGTCAATTGTATCATCACTTTGTCTAATCACTCAGGAAATGAATGTTCAATTGCAGTTAAAAAGCATGTGACGGTATTACTTTTGTGTTAAAATACGTGTTTTTCATGTTTTGCCTGGCTCTCTGAACATCATTTTACCTACTTGGTATTTTATGTCCACAAGCAAGTTGTCACAATTTAGCATAATGTAGATGTAACTTGAGTTCTACAACAGACCAATTTTTCAGTGTTCATCCATTTGGATTATTATCTCCTTTGAAAGGATCTCCAAGCAACACAAGAACAATCAAAGAAATCTTTTGAAAGAATTGATGAATAAGCCTATTAATCTAATCTTCAAAGCAACTAGGATCCAAATAAATAAATGGAGAGTTCCATTGACATGTTAGCTAAGGGAAATCTAAAAGCTAGAATTTTGTGCTATGTGTCCCACCAATTTTGTTCATAGACGAAATATTCTTTAGACATAATATCAGACATATCAAAGCAAATACGTTCACATGTTTCAGCACTTCCACCAAATAATTTAGTCTAGAGACGCAGAAGATTTTGTCCCATTTCTTTAAAAAGTTTATAAATAAAGATAAACAGAAGGCTACTCGGCAAATAAAGATTCCTTAGTTCGAGTTTAAGTAGCTTAATTCATAGTATTTTAGCAAAGGCGGCTGGGTAAAAAGTTATAACTTGCGTCACAACTTCTGAATTCTATACCCAATCATTCATTCAAAAGACAGACAAGAGAATAATATATCAATGTTGAAATCTAATTTTGCTTATTCAACTCCCCCAACCCTAACATAATAATGATCTATTCCTTTCATTAATTAACATCTCCAAGAATGTCTTCTAATCTGAGTTAATAAGTGGTAACAAATAAAGGAGGGATCAAATCTAACATAAACACTAGTCTCCAGCCCATCAAAATGAAGAAGAGAGAAACAAGTTAAGGTGTAGTTATAACTGTTTCAATCCTTTGTCTAATATTAGTATTCAAATATATCTAATGTAAAACTATGTGGTATAACTAGTAATATGATGTAGTTTAACATAATACATGTAATTAATATTAAATACAATTCATTTAAAAAAAATATTAAATACAACTCGGTATCAAAACAATTTTGAATAGAAGATTTGAAGTAGTCATATCAGCTTGATCTGAGCATGCATGGTACTCAGACTGACATCTTGAAAGCACATTTAACAGTGAACCACAATTAGTAACTGGGATGGTGGCGAGATCCTTCCATTGGTGACAAAATCGTCCACTTGTACATCTCATTGAATTTGTGGTGCTTTTCGAAATTAATTCGTCAGCATTTGAATTGCATCGTAAGAGCAACAGAAACAGCGGTCCTGTATAAACAGTTTTGAAAAGGAAAACGTTTGTCGTTTCCACAGAAATCACAGATTTGGATTTGCGTGCATGCATGTATCAAATGTATCAACAATTCAATCATTGATTTGATATATACTTTGGAAAGCTTGCATATTCATCAACGTACACGAATCTAATGACTGCAACAATTGTAGGGGAAAAAAAAGTATTATCTTGAAACAGAATATTTCTTCATGAAAATCTTGCTACAGCTCAACTTGTGCTTATGCTAAAAGCCATGGTGGAAGTTTGACTTCAATTCAATACAGACTGTTGCTAATTGCAGATTCTTTCTTTGTTGTTGCTAGTGTTGCTACATCTCAGCCATCCTTCAACTTATGGTTAATCGTGTCTCTTTTTATATTTAAAACAAAACACAAAATAAAAAATTAAAAAAATCATGTTTCATAATCTTATCACTGAATTTCAAGTTCAAAAATATATGTTGTATTTCTGTATTATATCTCCACGAAAATTTTAAGGGTTTAAGTTTCATTTGTTTGGTTTTGTTTTTTGAAAATTTTAAACACGTTTTTCAACTAACTCTTTATCTCACAAGTACAAACACATTTCTTGAAAAAAATAAATTCCATTCAAAGGGACTCCAAATAATGTGATACACGACTAGGGGAGCGGGTAATTTTGTATTAAAAACACACCAAAGTGGGAAGGGTAACTTTTTGTTAAATCAAACAACAAATAATGAAATCATGAGAATGGAAAAAGTGACTAGTGCAAGGAACAAAATCCAAAATGACTGATACAAAGTGATATAAAGATCTTCAATAATCATCGTACACATGAATCACGATCTTGATTTACTACTATAGCTTTTGCGGCTTCAACTAGCATATAATTTGTCGAGGGAAATTTTAGATACGTTAGGTTTACGGTTCCACTTGTAGATCTCGTAATAAAAAAAATTACAAAATAAATATAACGATGCATACTAATATAAGAAAGTGATATAATGATACTTAAATTTATTTTAAATTACTAGGTCCACATGTGGGGCGTGGAATAGATTCATGTAAGAATTTTCTAATAGATATTCCTACGATATCTCTAAAACCGTAATCAATGATGATCTAATTTCTTTTGATGCTATTCATGCAAAGACTTGCAAGGAACGTTTACTAGTATTCGAGGATTAAATAACAAAATAATCATGATCATAATCATGATCTTATCCAATTTGTAGGCATTCATCTTTTTAAACTCGAATTATACTTAAAAGAAACAAGAATTCTAGCTACCTGTCGGTGTAAGTTATTTCCAAAATGGAAATTTTTTTTGTGTACACGATTTTGTCAATTATGTAATGTTGTGTCAACTGCAAACTGTCACTGTAAAAGGGCTGAAATTTCAAACAAAGATACCGGCCTTGTAGAATGGACCGTGGAAACTATGACTAGCTTTGAAGACTAGATGAAACACAAAATGGTCCACGTAGAAGCCGTATGACCATGCAAAAATACCAAATAAAAAGACATTTTTCGGAACATATCAAGAAAAAATTATATATCAATTTAATTATTATCATCATGTGGGAAGATAAAGTTTCGCCTTTTTCAATTCCTCCCTCGACATTTTACTCGATTGGAATTGCACTATTACGCTATACAATTTTTTACATAAACAGTTTTTCACTTCTTTTTTTAATTATTCTGGTCTTTGTTTTTCTCTGTCTAGATTAAAGGGAATATAAATTTAACAAAGATTAGAATCGTTATAAGTTGAACTTTTTAAGTTAACATGCACAACATTATAATATAAAAAAACATTGAATGATTGAATGATAGTCATCTTTTTTTTTTTTTAAACGTTAAGGGAAAGGGGAACGATAGTTATCTTTGATATGAAGAAGTCGGAAGAAAATAGTTCATTTGCAATCATTCCAATCCTGACATTTAGTAGAGAAAACTCTTCTGAAATCAGTGATATGTCAATTTCTTTTGAGAAAGTGTTTGACTAAGCAACATCTAAACAGTTTTGGTTAACGTGGCTACACTTGCTACTTAATACAATAGTTCCCTAAACTGAAAAAGAATATATTATGAAAGCTTTATTGTGACGAAAAGTGATTTTTACTTTCCATCATAGAGAACAAACTCGTCATGATATGTAGACACAACCATCAAAATCCTATCATAAATTTGCAATAATTGATGTTTGGCATATAATTTAGAATAATTATGTGATTATAAATTATCCAATGCAAAAAATCTCTTACCAAAAATGATCCCCGCCTCAGAAAGTCTGATTGTGATGATTTTTTCTTTCTTTTTAGTTGAAACATTTTGATGAATTGACTGATCAGGCCACTTCAAATTTGACCTAAATCGAATTACACAAAAACCAAACTGAAAACATTTTTCCTTCATAATTCAAAGGAAGCCACTAGATGAAAACTAATGTGATGAGCAGTTTGATGTGTGGTCCGATCTGAACTATGAATTTTTATTAACGGTTAAAATCACATAACTATTAATACCATTTTTTCCCTCTTATTCTAACCAACGTTTGTAATTTGAACAGTGAATTGCGTAAATAGTTAAAACCAAACAATTATTGTTTACCTTCTCCCTCTTATTCCAATAATGTCTAATCGCTTCCATCTGAAACCCTGCTTTACTTGTCAAACATGATGAAGAGGATAACTAATCTTCAAATAATGGACATGTAACGACAAAACTACATTTTTCAAGTGTCATGAGAGATCAGCAACTTTCAAGGACAATAATGATTTGGATCGAATTTTCTTAATAGTAATTCTTTGAAGTTTAGCATCTAAACATACCAAACAAAATCATTGTTAAATATAAAAATTGGACTACTTAGGTGGATTGAAGTCTCAACCATACAAGTGTTATTCCTCCTTTTTCCCTCAAGCCCATGGATGGAGAACAAGGTACATCTATGTCATTTGACTCTTGAGGCTACAGTCTAAAGGGCTCATCTGTCTGGTCATCAACTTTGCTGTCGGTAATCTCTTGCAATCCACAAGAAACCATCATGTCTCGCAATCCCGAAGACCTTTGGAGACATTAACAGCCAGCATGGTTTATTCATCAGTCTTTTCAGTCAGTTTAGCTTTGAGAAGCCCACGAACTTAACGAGTCTCGATCGCTAGTTTCTGCTTTATTTTCTTTTATTTTTTCTGTCGCTGTAAAACACTCCCTTAAGATTCTTGCATTTCGATGGAGGAAGCAATGTATGAGCATGACATTCGCGCGAGATATATATATATATATTGCTCTCATTTTGGAAGAATGAATGGTGGTCACTACATAAGGCAGAAAAAGAAAAGGAAAAAAAAAAGAGGTTGAAACATTTAAATATGCACTTGTTGATTAGACATGTCATTTCTTTGCATATTTTCTTCTATTCTATGATTAAGACTTTGTATTTAATTTTTCCTAACACTTTCTTTGGGAAGAAGGATTTGAGGAGAAAAGAAAGGAATTGAAAAGGTGTCATTGTTTGGGAGTTAAGATGAAAAAGAAAAGAAATGAGTTAAAAAGGATACCATTGTTTGAGATTTGGGAAGAGGAAAAGAAAATAAAAAAATTGGGAAGAAAATTCTTTCCATTCTTACTTTAGAAACAATCTGTCCAAAATTAGGCAAAAATCAAAGGAAAGGAAAAGAAAAGGAAGATCACTTGGCTTATTTTCTTTGCTTTTCTTTTCACCCCTTCCCCTACTCTGCTTTTCTTTTCTATTATAAACTCCCAAATTTAAATGATTATCTTATAGACATTGAACATGGTACCTCTTTACGTGTCCATGTTTATTTTTTTGCCTTGTGCACACAGAAACCTCTAACATCTCTGCTTTGATAATTTTTTTTATTTGATTGTTGAATAAAGAACTTTGTATATAATCCTTAAACTAATCTACAATTTCTTTTTCCTACTCAGGACTCATTTTGGAAATTGGAAAGCGGCCGGCCTCCACAATGTTCGCCTATGATAAGTTATGAGATATTTTATATCAAGAGAAAAATGGGCCGAAATTCAAGAAGTGGTAGATGCCCAAAATATTTCAAGGTCCGAACGGTTTAAATTTTGCAAAAGAATGGCCAGACTCCTTGGGCCGAAGGACACCATGTTGGTTAGTTGTACATGCATCACATTACCACGCAATTCTTTTTTAAGATCTTGATAGTACAAAATATTTAGTAATTCTTCAATTGATATTCACGTAATTTTGATTCAACTATAATCCCATTAACAATTTCCAAAATAAAAAATTTCTTTGTGTTTGTGGCACTTTATAGAAGAATATATAAGCATATAGGACAACTAATAAATTTTATATGATGTTGAAAATTCTTTCGTATAAGATTAACTTCAAACCGTTTAGTAAGACATTGTCAAGGAAATCAATGGGACTTGGTTTTTTAAGATAAACTCAAAGAATTAATTACATAAGGGCAACGGGGAATTGTAAATGAATTCTGGATTTTGCACAAATGACCGACTAGGAATTGGGTTTCAATCCTTCTAGTTGGACTGCAATTAAGAATCTCGGTTTGTTTTGCAGCCCAAATCTAAATGGATACATTTTAGTTAGATATGGATGCGATTGGTCCAAAATAAAATAATGTAGAACAGATGGTGATATTTTGCTCAACTTAATAGGTTCCAAGCATTGGTCTATACCATGCACAAAATGATGTAGACGTCGAAAACATGTTGTAGTACAGTTGACAAAGGCTTGACATTGAAAAATTCTTAAATAAATCCGATCTACGACCCTACTTGTGAAACTAATAGTCTAAAATAAAGGCACATAAACATACTTACATCACTTTCTTACATCAGCATACATCATTATGCTTATGTGGCACTCTTTCATACCACAAGTCCATAGGTGGAGCCGTGGGCCTTGTCCACCTAAGAATCTTCCCTTGACCCCTTGGGTTAGGAGTGTTCGAGCTCAAGTTTTAACGCCAGTAAAATACCAGTTCTGATCTTCAAATAAAGTAAGTATGTCTTATTACTATACATTTTTCCTTACAAAGAAAAAAAAAGAAATAATATAGACATTAACTTGGTATCAAGAGATGCCAAGCTGCTAAAAATGTGATAATGACATGTTGTGACCTTGGAAAACAGTGAATCTCCCCTCCTACTAAACATTTTTTTCCTACAAAAAAAAATAATATAGACATCAACTTGGTACTAAGAGGTACCAACTATTAAAAATGCGCCAATAACATGTCCCGACCTTAGAATAGAGTGAATCTCCCCATCTTCTCAACATTTTTCTAACCAAAAAAAGAGATATATAGACATCAACTTTGTACTTAGTAAGTGCCAAGTTGCTAAAAAATGTGCAGATGACATGTGCTGACCTTGAAATTAGGAGTCTTCCCTCCTAAATATTTTTCCTACTAATGCATCAACTTTGTACTAAGAGGTAGGGGTGGGCACAAGTCAGGTACCCGCCCCTGAAAAGATTTGGCTGACCCGACCTTAACCTGTTGGGTCAGCAATTTTTTGACCTTAACCTGACCCTAATACCCTCAGGTACCCAAAAAATAGGATTGGGTCACCCGACCCGCCCCTGTTTTTTTTTTTAGGATTAAAATTTGTAATGGCTGGAATACAAAATCATACACCAAGGTCTTCCAAAATTCTCCTGACTTCTCTAATTTCCCAAATAATCGTAAATGTCCACTAATTTATGTTTCTAATTGAAAGCTTATAGGGAAATTGATGACACTATAGTCTCAATTCATCTTGGTTTTGATGATTAACAAATTAATGACAATATATACTAATATTCTACCAAGATATATTAATGGACATTGTAATAGTATAGATTTGACCAATACCAAATTCCCTTCCTCCATTGTAATAATATAGATTTGATTCCCAAAAAAACCAAAAAAACAAGTCGAGTTCGGATCAACCCATTTGACCCGAAAAAAATTCCATTGAGGAAGTTTTTTTGGGTCAAACGGGTTGGCGAGTCAACTCATTTGACCCAAAAACTTCCTTAATAATAGCATGTGAAGTTTTTTTTTGGTTCGCAAGTCGACCCGACAACCCATGACGGGTCGTGTTCAAGTTGACAAGTTAGCTATTATGCTTGAGTCTCAATCCTACCTGCCAACCCAAAACCCGACCCGATCGCCACCTTTTGATTCAACTATAATCCCATTAACAATTTCCAAAATAAAAAATTTCTTCGTGTTTGTGGCACTTTATAGAAGAATATATAAGAATATAGTACAACAATGTCTTTTATATGATGTTCGAAATTCTTTCATATAATTGTTTACTAAGACACTGTCAAGGATATCAATCGGACTTGGTTTTTCAAGATAAACTCAAAGAATTAATTACATCAGGGCAACAGGGAATTGTAAATGATTTCTGGATTTTGCAAAAATGACTGACTAGGAATTGGGTTTCAATCCTTCTAGTTGGATTGCGATCGAAGAATCTAGGTTTGTTTTGCAACCCAAATCTTAAAAAATACATTCTGGTGGATATGGATTTGATTGGTCCAAAATAAAATAGAGTATGTAGAACTGATGGGTGTTATTTTGTTCAGCTTAATAGGTTCCAAATATTGGTCCATACTATACACAAAATACTGTAGACATTGAAAACATGTTGTAGTACAGTTGACAAAGGTTTGACACTGGAAAATTCTTAACTGGACCTTATCTACGGTTCTACTTATGAACTTTATGATCTAAAATAAAGTCACATATGCATCCTTACATCACTTTCTTATATCAACATACATCATTATACTTATGTGGCATTCTTTCAAACCACAAAGTCCATAAGTTGGGGCCATGGATCTAATCCACCGAAGAATCTTCCCTTGACCCCTTGGATTAGGAGTGTTCAAGCTCAAATTCTAATGCCAGTAAAATACCAATCCTGACATTAAAATAAAGTGACTCTGTCTTATTATTATTGCCACACCCGCGCCCGAGTGTAATATGGCGCGTATTAAGATCACACAATATGCAAGGCTCTAAAATGATCAAAGCAATACTAAAACATAAACAATCATAAATATTAAAATACTCCAATTAATATAAAAATCCTCTAATAATAAACTTTTAACATCCACAAAGTCATCAAATATCCTTAGCTGAAATAAATAAGACTAAACATGAAATAAACTACTGTCATTGGCACACCAACTAAATAATCTTTCAATAAAAATAAATAATCCTTTATTGCGAAGCTAAGTACCCTGTGGGCCTAATTCAAACTAAAATCACTTGCAAAATAAATAACATAAGTGGGGTGAGCAACCAATACGTTCAGTAAGTAATTCCACAACTTTCTCACCAGTTTGGGCAATTACATATATACATATACATTTATATTACATGCATTCATTCCATCACACACTATCTATAATCACACATAATAATAATATAGAATACATAACAAATTCGTGGCATATCAAACAAAACGTAATTTATAACATACATGTCTGTTCATACATACATAGACTCAGATTTTTCAACGTAGGAACCAGTCGTACTAGAAATCTAGCCTAACTTTTTCCCAGTTAGGAGGGTCATAAACATGCATGCATGGCTTGACTACTCACTGTCAAGTAGGTATATCGAGAACTAGTTCTCTCTAGTATACAAAAAATAATCAGAGCCAAATCATAACATATCATGCATTCACACATCACACATATACATGCATATACATATAAATAATTGAAGTGCCACGATATATAAAAAGGAATTTTCGTACATATTACATGTCCATTCTGAGTTTCATATTACAAAATTACCGCGAAAGAAACATATATATATATATATATATATATATATATATATATATATATACACAATGGATTTTTTTAAAAATATGAGAAAGGTTAGGAATCACTTACCTCAAAATTCAAGTCCTATTACACTAACTTAAATAATTTTTACCCCAAGAATAGTCACCACCTAAAATACAATAAAAGCAAATACAATTTTCACCTTGAAATCATATCCGTAAAAAAAAATACTAAAACTTTTAGGCCTATTATACGAAAAATTCTAAACTTCCAAATTAATTCTATAACCTAGTTATCTTTATTTAACTGTCCAATAAGAAGACTAAAAAATATATATTTATTGACTTAAGAAAATAGCTAAATAATTAACTAAAGAAAATTACCAAAGATAAATCCTAATTTTTATTTGTACTGTGGCTCCCTGAAATCCTTGGAGGATGGTTGCCTAACCATTCCTGTTGTTCACATGCTTGTTTGTTTCCTGTTTACTTAAGGCCCTCACACATTTTTTCCTTTTTTTTCCTTGTGGGCCCAATTAGGTTCCACAATCTCCAAAACCACGTGGGAAGTCATTGACTCCCCTTGAATTCCCCAGGCCGTGGCTAGATTGGCCATAGCTTTGCCCCCATTTTTTTTTCTTTTTTTTTTTGGCTATGACTCCATTGCCCACAATTCCTTCCCTGACCAGAACCCAAATATTAGACTATCTTGTTTCTATTGAAATACTATTGTTTCTATTAAAGTGTCGTGGACCATCACAGACTAATCCCAACCAACACAGCCATGGCAGTTGCTTTCTTTTTCTTTTTATTCTTTTTGTTTCTTTTTTTTTAACACACCAGAAGATCAGATCTGCAAGTATATATACTATACTCGTTCTCAACAATTCATCCTCTTGTTCAATAAACTAAAAATTAATTCCTAAAAATAATATTTAAGTATTAATTCTCCCAAAATATCTTAAACTTCAATTTCTCAAAACCTACTATTCAATCTCCAATTCTAGACATAATTAAAACTTAAAATAAAAAACCAAACTCACCTTGTTCGTTGTAGGGATCGTGAGAATAATTGGTAAAGTTACTTCTTGTTCTTGTCCTTGGAGAAAGCAAAGAGTCAATTTGGAAAAAGAAAAAGAGACCTCGTTGTCTTCTGAAAAAAATCCTTTTGTTTAGTTATTTTATTTTATTTTGAGCCCCTGTATTTTCTCCAAAACTCTAGAAAGTACGTAAAATATCTTTCCCACATTTTGCACTTAAGCCCACGACATTGGGCACGGGTATTTTATTCCACCCCCCTTAAAAGAAGTTTCATCCTCGAAACTTTAGTCACCTTGCATCCGGTCAATAAAACACAAGCAGGCATCGAGTTTAAAATAACCATACATGAAGCTACATCCTCTGCTATATCGACTTCTAACTGAGACATCGCAAATACTCGAGCATTGGTCTTGCCTTTTTGATTGCCCTGCTTGTTTTGTTGAGTGAAACCTGGAGTAGCAATTCTCAAATTTCCAGAGTCATTAGATACTGTTGCTCTTTCTCCCTTATTATGTGGGCATTCTCTAAACATGTGATCCTTAGATCCACATCTAAAGCAAACTCCCATCGTCCAACGGCACTCACTAGGATGATGTTGTTGGTAGTGTTGACATACAGGATGCATATAAGTAGATGGTGCAGGCCTAGCTGTCTTCTTAAATTCGGCATCCATGTGTCCCAAACTCTTATTGGTCGATGCATATCCAGGTTGGGACACTGTTATGGAATCTTGACTCTGAATAAGTGGCGCTCTTTGTAGTTGTGAGTTTAGGTTACTATTAAAATTATACACAAATCAATACAAATAAGTAATAAAATTTATAACTTAATACTCGTTCCGCAAGTGCACGGGTCAATTGTAGTTGTGATGAGTATTAGAGTCGATCCCACGAAAAAATGTGAACTAGCAACTATCAAAGCTACTAACTTGCTTTACTAGACAATCAAACTTTAGAGGTAGTGAAATGATAAGAAACTCAAATTCAAGTAAGCAAACAATGAAGAAACTAATGAAACAAAGTTGGCTAGGCTTAAAAATTCACCAAATATGTGAGTTTAGCTTATGACCATAATGATTTTATTCATGTTTATAATTCAATTCCAATTTTACTCCAAACTAGATCTCTCTACGAATGGAAGACTACCAATACATAAACTTTTCTACTCTCATGGTAAATTTTAGCATGCATTAATTTATTAAACTCATGAATTGTGATTTTAATCCTTAATCTACCTATGTAAATCACTATTCTTGTGAAATTCAACATAAGTTTCATTTACTCTTTCCATTGTTAAATGTAAATCTCTTTGTCAAATAACAACTAGATAACTTGAAGTTGGTAACTAATTAACAACAAGTGTTAAAACCAAGTAAATGACTAAATAAGAATAAATAGGCCATAAACCAATTTATATCATAGTTTCATCCTAAACCTAATTGAAATCAACTTAGTTCATCATGTTAAAGATAATATTTAGCACATAGATGAATGTAAACAACATGCAAACATGAAACTAGAAAGAGTAAGGCAAGAAATGCTCAATATATGATTGAATATGACTCCAATGCATCTTCCTTTCATTCCATCAAACATGTTGAGTACAAGTTTCTTCAATGTTTTATTACAAGAATTGAAAATTCTTACAACACTAAGAAGAAAGTTAGTCTAAATATTTATAAGGAGTGCTCCTCCTACCAAACTCTAATTCTAGCTTTTTCAAGTATAAAACCAAGCATGTCTTTCATGAATACAAAGGCATGTATTTATAAAATAAACCCTAACTCAAGTTCTTGTCTAAATTGGAGGCATAATGATGAAATTTGATTCATTTGGCCTCAAAAGTCTTCCTTGAATTTTGTGCTATCTTTTAGGGCATCCCAAAATGCAATTGGACGTTGAAATTATTTGCAAAAGTTGTGTGAACAGGCTGCAAGTTGAAGAGAGCCGAAATCTGCAAGTTGGCATCAATCCGCGGATGTGATACGCAAGTGGCAACCCGCGTATTGTGGTCCGCGGATCACTCTCTTTTATCATTTTACCTTTTTTAAAATTTAGTTATTCCTTTCATACCCTTGAGACATTTTTTCACAATTTGAACCATAATTTGCTTGGTAAAATTTGGTGAAGAAAATATTTGTCGAAAATTTCAAACTTAAATGATAAAGTTGGTATAACTTGAATCATCTTTGACTTTGATATTCTTTGAGCTTCAATTGATCCAAATTATATTTAATCATCGTTTTCCTGCATAATCAAATAAACTTGGATATTAATTTGTTCCAACTAATAATTTCGCCTCAAAATCTTAATTTTCGGACTAAAAACTCTAATTTAATAGCAATCTTTTATTTGATAGAAAGTAATGAAATTAAGTCATTTTATTATTAAAAATATTAAAAATATACTAAAAATATAATAAAATAATATATAAAATACTATATTAAAATAGGTAAAATTATTACTTATCAACCTCCTCCACACATGAATCATTGCTTGCCCTCAAGCAATTGAAAAATCAAGAAATCAAATAATGATTCAAGTTTAAAAAAATAAATACCTCATTGTTGAATGCAATTCCACAAGCTAAAACAAATAGGCATTATGTAATTTCTTGTAAAGTTTCTAATACTCATCATACCAAATAAAAAGGAAATAATTATCAAGATTAAAGCTAATTTAACTAAATTCCATTGCCTTACAAAATTTCACACACAAGTATTTGATATGGACAATTATATACAATTCAACTTATACACAATAGGGACATGTTGAGATTATACAATTGTTAGTGTCTTTTGAGGCGAAAGTTGATATTTTTAGATGAGAATCCCCAATTACTCAACACTTAATTATTTTAACCACAATTTAGTTATTAGTTTGAGAAGTAAAATAGTCTTTCGATGAAAGAATCGACATTTTGTGATAAAAACTCCTTATTACTCAACAATTTACTTTCAATCAAACTTGCTATATATACTCTTAATTCAATTATCTTTTGATGCGAAAATTGATATTTTATGATGAATATTTTCGATTATTAAGTAATTTGAATCATTGGAGTAGAAATAAATAAGCATTTATCAAGTTTACCTCATAATGTATTTGTCCCTTTATTAAAGTAAGTATACTTTTTGTCCATATCTACCACTTAATAATGTAAAATTAAGTAAAGAAAAGAAATTTAAAGTCAAATATGCCAAATCAAGACATAATTATAACCATTTTACAAGATATATTTTCTTAAAAATAAAACTACTAATCATATAATAGCTATTTCCTTATATATTTGTAGAAATTATTCAAGTAAAGTGCATAAATTATTTCGAAAAGTAAAAAAAATTTAACAAATTCATGGCATGAAAGCATGTTAAAGAAGTAATTTTTAAAAAATAAAAAAAGTTTGGCCATATTTAATCAAAACAATATCTTGACACTATTCACTCTAAATCCTAACCAAACATAATCTTATACCTTCCCCCCACACTTAGAATGAAACATTGTCCTCAATGTGCAAAGAAAAAGATACGAATGAAAGATGGAATAAGAAAACTCCTCTTGTTTGGTTGATTAGTTCCAAAGTTGATATTGTTATGTTTTTGAAATCCTTTGGCCTTGACAAGTCTTTTTTTGCAATGCTTCATCACTTCTTCCTTTTGTCCAATCTTTGCTCATTGACCTTGTCTCAAGTCTTTTTTCATGTCATGTATTCAAAATTAAAAATTTAAACTTAAACTATGAAGATGCAAATTTGGAACATGTTAAAATGTTAATTTGATTGTCCAAAACATGTATACAATCCATGAAACACATGTTACAAATGAATCAATTGAAAATCAATGAAAAAAAATTTAAAAAATCATTTTGAACAATGATCCACGAGTGTGTACCCACGGTTCACTGAGCCTGTCTGCGTATCTCTATGCAACGTATCTCACAGATGTCACAGAAGTTGATACGCAGACGACATCTGCGGATCGTGACCCACATATCACTTTCTACAACAGGTAGTGATTTTCAAATTTTGCAGGTTACTGTTCCATTGGTTCATTCTATTTTTTGCAGCACTTTCAACTTTAAATGTAATATATTTTTGAAAACTTTAACACTAGAAACAAGTTTGAATCATGAAAATACATGTGCACACACAAATTCTTCAAACTTTGCATCAAATTCACAACATCAAGTATATTTTGAGCATGAATCTTCAAGTTGCATATTTTGTAAAAATTGAATACTGTTTCCACACCAACTATGTACATATGTTTCTTTAGGCATATTAAGTCTAAAAATAAGGCCAAACAACATATAATCTCATTGAATCACCAAATGACTTTTTTGCTCAAAAAGTTCATCAATCATGAATAGTAATTTCTATCACTTTCAACTTTTAAAATACCTTATATAACACATAATATTCATTTTAAACATCCTCGTTAGCATGAAATGTTAAAAAAGAAGGAATTTAAGAATCAAACTTATGATTGTAACCTCTTGAATCAAACTTGATCATCAAGTTCCAAATTTGTATACCTACAAACAAACAACTAAAACACACTTTAAATTACATAATACTTAACAAAACAAACTAAAAATGCACAAAAATATTAAAAATATTAGGTTACCTCCCAACAAGCGATTCATTTAAAGTCTAGAGTTAGACTTTTCTCCAATCCTCTCACGTAATTGGAGTGTCCCACAAAGGATTTAATACACCTTTAGTGTTCAATTAATTGAGTAGGTAAAGGTGCATCCTTTGCCTCAAAACGAGTGCTTCCAACTCCATAATTTATTTTGCAATTATACCTATTACAGGGAAACACTTAAAAAGATTTTCATAGTCAAAGTTGGTTATGCCATTCTCTTGTGTTAGTATTTCTTCAATACCAAGAAAATCCATGTCACAAGTGAAAGAAAGGTCATTTTTCTCATTATACTCATTCATTTCTACCTTTGAATTGTCAATGTCTTTATCAAGAACAAGTCCATTCATGTGTTCAAAAGTAGATGAAACAACTAATTGATTATTAATATGCACATTTTCGACTACTTTTTCACACATATTAACATTATTCTCATTCACTTGTTCGTGCTCATATTGTCACGCCCTAAAAAATCTAAGTAAATAAAAAGTACTGTTGGGGTCGTTGACTGTCACGTCTCAAAATGAGACGGTCGGGTCTGATGCCCTTTTTTGAAAAGATAGAGTTTTGAAAAAATCGTACGTGTGTGAGAAAAAATCGTATTTTAGTGAAAAAGTATTATTTAGTAAGAAATGGTATTTAAAAGAAAATAATGCCGGGACTAAAAAAATACGACAGTTTTGGCCAACTAATTTTGAAAATAGAGTCGCTACTTGATACTGAATTATGGTGTACCAAATCACTCAAAAAAATCGTTTAAATAAAACAAAAAGCAAAATTTTTAGAAAAATTATTTAAAACCCTTTTTCGACTTCGGTCTACTAAAAAACGAGAGAAAAATGTCCGAAAGTCACATTTGAAGAAAGGGAAGGCAAAGGCTTGCGCCTAAGGCACCCTTTCAACCTAACCGAAGCTAGTTGCGAGGTTTAATCAAAATTTCTTAAATTAACTCTAGATTCTATCGTGTTCGGATGTATTTAAATGAATGCAAATCTTAAATCTAAAAATGGATATCGGGAGGGTCAAAATGTCCCGTCGAGGTTAGGCAGAGATTATCGCATTAATTGCAAAACCCAAATCGAGATCTCGAGGAAGTCATGAGTTTTTATGCAAAAAGAAAAGAAAATAATAATATATAGTAAGTGAAGAAAGAAGGTGGGTATGCAACATGACGGATACAGAGGACTAATAACTCGTGACTAAATGTTTCTACTCACGGAGGGGGAACGGCCTATACACCACCGCTTCTCACGTGAGTAGACAACTATTTCCAGTCGAATCACACAAATGTCTTAATTTCTAAGTGAGATACAACCTAAATGTCATGTATTTTAAAACTGTGTCAAAATAATAATAATAATAATAATAATAATAATAATAATAATAATAATCATGCCAAACGGAAAGAAAACTAAAAATGTGTGAAATGTGAAATGCACACGAATGCACCTAACATTAAAATGTCCTAAGGGTCTCGTATTGGACTAGCCCATTCTAGAAAATCCTACTAGCGTTGGATTAGCGAGAAAAGAATGAAATCACAACTAGCGTTGGACCAGTGTGGTGACAGAATATCATAAATTATGAATTAAATATTAAAGCGTGAATTAAAAGCAAATTAAACAAATAAAAACATATAAGATCACATAAGAGCACATAACACATAAGCATAATATTCTAAATGCAAAAATTCTAAGGAAAACGGTAAAAGAAATAAACACATAAGCATGTAAAAGCAAATAAACCCTAACTATTACATCAGGGGCTTAATTTACAATTTAAAAGGAAAAAATTAAAAATACCCTATCTATTATATTTTCTATCTAATTACACCATTTTTGCTAAAATATGAGAAAAAAATAATCTAACTATTACATTGATTAACTAAATACAAAATATTATATTTTTTTAAAAATAATAAAAATTTAAAATTAAACAATTTAAATACGTAAATACGCAAAAAGTATGTAAAAATAAGAAACAAATAATAATAATAATAATAAAAATAATGCATAAAAATCACATTGGAGCATATTGGAGCACATAAAAGAAAAATAACGAGAGATCGGGATACCTTTTTTAAAACTCGATACTAATACTAATCAAAATGAACAAATAAAGTCAAGGCACCTCGGTATAAACAAACAAAATCTAAAATATATAACTATTGACAAATTGAGATAAAAAAATAAATTCTAGCAACTAAAGGGCTAAAAATAAAACTCTATAAAACTTAAAGGGTAAAATTAAAAATTTACATAAGTCTAAGGGGGTAGAGATGCAAAATTAAAGTAAATTAAGGAAAAATAGTAAATTCGAGTAAATAGGGGGCAAATCTGCAAGCAGTGGGACCTAATTGGAATGAAAGTAAAATTCGGGAGCCAATTTATAAATATGGGAGACTTAATTGCAGGGAAATGAAAAATTCATGGAGGTATAAGAACATTAATCCAAGCTTAAGAACTTAACTGCAATTATTATTTCTATGTCTAAAGTTAGAAATAGAATGCCTAAAAAAATAGAATTCTAAATCTGATTAAACTAACTAATTAAACTACAAACATGATTAAATTAGAAAATCATCAAGAAAAACAATCATAGACTAAAACTAGAGCAAAATTGACAAATCATAAAATGGAAACCACCCCAACCAACCGGATACTTCTTTTGCTGAAAATAGCAAATTTCCCTAAATCCCATCTTCTTCTCTCTATCCCTCTCTCTCGTTCCTTCTTTTTCTAATTTCTCTTCTTTCTTTTTCTATCTTCTTTGTACACTTTCCCTCTGTTTCTCTCCTTCTCTTCTTTCACAATTTCTCTTCTCTATTTTTCTTTTTCCCTCTCCCGCTCATCTGATCTCTACCTCTCCCTTTCTTTTCCTCCCGTTGTTCTCTATTTCGCTCATCTTGTTCTCTCTCTCTCTCTCTCTCTCTCTCTCTCTCTCTCTCTCTCTCTCTCTCTCTCTCTCCCTCACTTCTCTTCCTGTTTTTCTTTCTCTCCCTCCGATTTGCTCTCTATTCTTCTCCTTCTCTCTCGGTCTGATTCCCTCAACTCCACTCCATTCCTTTTTCTCTCTCTCACGACTACCTTCTCTCTAATTCTATTCCAGCTTCTCGTTTTCCTTTATCTTCTGTTTTATCCCTAAATCGCAAACTTCTTAGACAAAGCTGGGCTAGATGGTGGCGGATATTGGGTCTGAAATTGGGTTTTGTTTTTGCTGCAGATGAGAGAGGTAGTTGTGGTGTCCTGCAAGTTGATTTGGGTGGCTTTGGTAGTTATTTGGTGACTCGGATTTGCTGTGCTGCTTATTGTTGATTTGGTTCTGTTATTTTCTTTACAAGTGGTCAGTGGGTTTGAAATGGTTGTGATAGTATCGTGCTTTGAATTGCAGGTTTTGTGGTGGAGATTTGGACTGTTAACAGAGTAATGGGTTAAAACTAGTAGTGGACAGGTGGTAGTATGGGGGTTTTTTTATGTGTGTGTGTGTCCGATTGTGCCTGTGTGTGAGTTCTGTGTGTGTGTTGTGTGCAAATGTGAAATTGTGCATGTTTGTGTGTGTTGTCTGAGAGTGAGGGTTGAGTGTCTGTGTGCTTGTGAATGTGAATTGGTGGTGGTGATGTGAAGCTTGGCCGAGAGAGTGAGAGTACAAGAGCTGTGGGTTTGGTGAGTCGATTGTCGTTTGTGGATGAGGCATTACTATTTAGGCTTGGAATTGGTTTCAAAAGAAATTGCTAGTGGAAGTTTTGGGACTTGTCGTGGTGGTCTGTGGCTATGAGATTGCTTTGTTTGCAGGTGGTGAAATTGGGATCTTTGGGCTATTGTAATTGGCTTAGGATGTTGATGACAGGGGAGTCTAGTGGTTCGGTTGGAGCAGAGGAATGTGAGATTGTGGTGGTAAGAGGATTGGAGCCTGATTGGTGGTCATGGCTATGTGTTTAGCAGGGGAGGACTGGTAAACTGGTGGTGGTAGAGGGAGTTCTTATGAATTCTGGCAGTGGAAGAAGGAGGAAAGAGAGAGACGGTGGGAATGGAAGGAAAATAGATGAAGTAACGGTGAAGAACAAGAAAACAAAAAGAAAACAAAAATCCAAAAATGAACTTAAACCAGAATACATGAACAATACCCAGAAACAAAGCAAAAAGTTAAAAAAAAATAAAGACAACTAAAAATTCAGAAAAATTAGAACAGGAAGAGAATCTAATGGCTTAAATAAGAATTCCAACAAACCTACATAATTAATCATATTTGTTTAGAAATTAAAAGAAAAATGAATCAAATAAAGAGAAGAATTTACCTTTTAAAACCTAAAAATGATCTGATGATGAAATTGAAGATGAACAGTAGCTTGATGAACAGTGGATCAGCGATTGAAGATGACGGCTATAGTGTGTGTTTTTAGATGAAAAATGTGTGATTTGATCCCTAATACATAAGAAAGCTGTGTGTTTAGGGTTTTTCAATTTTTTCTCTTGTTTTTTCTGATAAAAGGGGTATTTATAGGCCATTTGTTTTGGTCACCAAGAATACTACAAAATAACGAAAACGCCATCAGTAATAAAAATACTAATTTTATTTAAAAAAATATTTTTTAACTCTAAAAATTAAAAATTAATACAAAAAAATGACAGCAATCTCTAAAAAATTTTAAAAAAATTCAAAGTAGATTTCAAAAATAAAAACTAGAGTTTAAAGCTAATAAAAATGCGCTCGGGGTATGAAATGATGATTTTGCCTCTAAACAACAAAAATACGCAAAAAATGGCTATTAGCCTAACAAAATTACCAAAAATTAAAAATAAGCTTAAAATACTAGAAAATACCTTTATGACTCAAAATTTGACAAAAAATGTAGTTAAATTGTAAAATGATGATTTTGTTCTTAAATAATGAAAATTCACAAAAAAATAGCTATTAGTCTCAAAAAATTATAAAAAATTAAAAATAAACTTAAAACACTAGAAAATGCATTTATGACTCAAAATTAACAAAAAATAAGTTTAAACTATAAAATGACGATTTTACCCTTTGACAATAAAAATTCACAGAAAAAACAGTAATCGTCTCCGAAAAATCAAGAAAATTTAGAAACATGCTTAACAAATTAAAAAAATAAATTTGGAACCTAAAATAAGCTAAAATGGTGTTCGCAAGGCGAAATTACTATTTTGCCTTTGCGTTGGTAAAAATATAAAAGAATACCAATTAAATTTAAAAAAATCATAAAAAATTAACAAATTCATATAAAAGTAAAATATGAATTTTAAAACACCCAAAAGCTGATAAAAAATATTTATAGATAAAATTACTATTTTGCCCCCTAGATTATTGAAAAATTAAAATTTGGCCTAAAAAATACAAATATGCCCCCCAATATTTGAAAATAAATGATGTGTCAAAATTTGGTGTCTACATATATTCAAAAGTAGAATAATCATGCACTGCTTTACGTTCATTTGTATGAGATTCATACATGATTTTACAAGTGGGGAGTTCAAAATGTTGATCATCATGATACATTTTTCTACTTTCAACCATATTTACCGCACATACATGTTCATGAATTTCACTTTCGTGCTTAAGATCATTTTTCTCGTGCATAAATGTGTCTTGTGGATTGTCATAAAATTTTAATGGTAGTTTGATGATCCCACAATTTGATTCTTCATGATTACCACCAAAATTTCTTTGTTTTTCTGGCAACAACGCCAAAAACTTGGTTGTGAGTTTAAATTACTATTAAAATTATGTACAAATCAACATAAACAAGTAATAAAATTTATAACATAATACACGTTCAACAAGTGCACGGGTCAATTATAGTTGTGATGAGTATTAGAGTCGATCCCATGAGAAAACGTGAACTAGCAACTATCAAAGTTACTAACTTAGTTTACTAGACAATCAACCTTTAGAGGTAGTGAAATGGTAAGAAACTCAAATTCACGTAAGCAAACAATGAAGAAACTAGTGAAACAAAGTTGGCTAAACTTAAGAATTCACCAAATATGTGAGTTTAGCTTATGACCATAATGATTTTATTCATATTTAGGATTCAATTCTAATTTTACTCCAAACTAGATCTCTCTACAAATGGAAAACTACCAATACATGAGCTTTCCTACTCTCGTGGTAAAGCTTAGCATGCATTAGTTCATTAAACTCATGAATTGTGACTTTAATCCTTAATCCACCTATATAAATCACTACTCTTGTGAGATTTAACATAAGTTTCATTTACTCTTTCCATTATAAGTGCAAATCTCTTTGTCAAATAACAACTAGATGACTTGAAGTTAGTAACTAATCAACAACAAGTGTTAAAACCAAGTAAATAAATAAACAAGAATAAATAGGTTATAAATCAATTTATATCATAGTTTCATCCTAAACTTAATTGAAATCAACTTAGTTCATCATGTTAAAGATAATATTTAGCACATAAATGAATGTAAACAACATGCAAACATGAAACTAGAAAGAATAAGGCAAGAAATGTTCAATATATGATTGAACATGGCTCCAATGTATCTTCCTTCATCCATCAAATATGTTGAATACAAGTTTCTTCAAGATTTTATTACAAGAATTGAAAATTCCTACAAAACTAAGAAGAAAGCTGGTCTAAATATTTATAAAGAGTGTTCCTCCTACCAAACTCTAGTTCTAGCTTTTTCAAGCATAAAACCAAGCATGTCTTCCATGAATACAAAGGCATATATTTTTAAAATAAACTCTAACTCAAGTCCTTATCCAAGTTAGAGGGATAATAATGAAATTTGATTCCTTTGACCTCAAAAGTCTTCCTTGAGCTTTGTGTTATCTTCTAAGGTATCCCAAAATGCAGCTGGATGTTAAAATTATTTGCAAAAGTTGTGTGAACAAGTTGCAAGTTGAAAAAAGCCAAAATCTGTAAGTTGGCATCGATCCGCAGATGTGATACGCAAGTGACAACCCGCGTATCGTGGTCCGCGAATCACTCTCTTTTACCATTTTACAATTTGGTTATTCCTTTCATGCTCTTGAGACTTTTTTTCACAGTTTGAACTATAATTTGCTTAGTAGAATTTGGTGAAGAAAATATTTGTCGAAAATTCTAAACTTAAATGATAAAGTTGGTATAACTTGAATCATCTTTAACTTTGATATTCTTTGAGTTTTAGTTGATCTAAATTGTGTTTAATCATCATTTTCCTACATAATCAGATAAACTTGGGTATTAATTTGCTCCAACTAATAATTTCGCTTCAAAATCTTAATTTCTGAACTAAAAATCCTAATTTAAGAGCAATCATTTATTTGATAGAAAGTAATAAAATTAAGTCCTTTTAATATTAAAAATATCAAAAATATAATAAAATAATATATAAAATACTATATTAAACAGGTAAAATTATTACTTATCACTTTGTCTCTGACACTTGATCTCAGCCTGTCTTAACTTCGCTTCTGTTTTAGACTTTCTCGCTCCATTAGTCATCGCCTTGTATGTCGTATCTTGCAATCCAATCCTAGTGTGAATCTCTCCCAACAATGCATTCTTAAATTTGGATATCATAGCCACATCACTGTTCATGATCTCTGGAGAAAATTTTTGCAAGGTGTCTAATCTCTTAATGAAAGCTGCTACGAACTCCTCAGACTTTTGTTTGATATTCTCAAATTCAGTCTTATACTCCAACTACTGTGCTAAAGAGAAGTAATGATCCAAGAAAGCATCCTTAAATTGTTGCCAAGTGATAGGTTGACCAGTTTCTCCAACTGTATGCTCTCTAGTCTTCCACTATTCTCCTACATTGCCAACTAAAAATAACCTAATGATCTCAAGTCTTATCTCTTTCGATACTTTCATCAACTTAAAATTTTGTTCAATTTCTTCCAACCAATTGTGTGCCTCCAGAGCATTAGATCCACAGCAAAAAATACAAACTCCCACCCTCTTCATATGGGTGAAATAGAAGAAAGTGTCCCTAGGCTTTCTTGACTGAACAAGTTGCTGCTGACACAACATCTATTGCTGTTGAAATTCTTGTTGATGTTGCTGCTGTTGTTGTAGGAACTATTGTTGTTGTATCTATAATTGTTGTTGCTGCTCTAAGAAACGCTGTTATTGTTATTCCACAGACCCCTAAATAACTCCAGCCACAACCATAGCAAGAACTGTATAATCAATCCTGAGTGGGATCTGTCTTTCCTGCCTACCATCTCTACTCGAACTATTCTCTCCTTGTTGTAGATTCTGGGCATAACCCCCAATGGATTGGCCCCAGTCAAATTCACATTGCTTTGTGTGACTTTGGGAGTTAGCCACATGCTCCTCTCAGGCTCGATTGGTCTCAGCATGAGTAGTCTTTCTAAGTGGCATATCCTATATATAGAGAGAAAATAAACGATTTAAGCCAGTTATCTTAACATATCTAGTCATACTATACAATCGATCTAAAACTTAAGTATATACATTCATAACCTAAACTCTTACACGTAGATATTCAGAACCTAAACTCTAATGATCACAAACTCACTCTAATAATTATAGCCTAGACTATAATGATCATAACCTTAACTCTGATACCACTAATGTCACACCCCGCGCCCGAGTGTAACACGCCGCGTATTAGGATCACCTAATATGCAAGACTCTAAAATGATCAAACCAATACTAAAACATAAATAATCATAAATATTAAAATACTCCAATTAATATAAAAATTCTCTGATAATAAAATTTTAACATTCACAAAGTTATCAAATTTCCTTAGCTGAAATAAATAACACTAAATATGAAATAAACTACTGTCATTGGCTCACCAAATAAATAATCTTTCAATAAAAATTAATAATCCTCTATTGTGAAGCTAAGTACCCTGCTTGCCTAATTCAAACTAAAATTACCTTCAAAATAAATAACATAAGTGAGGTGAGCAACCAACACGCTCAGTAAGCAATTCCACTCCTTTCTCACCAGTTTGGGCAGTTACATATACACATATACATTAATAATACATGCATTCATTTTATCACACACTATCCATAATCACAAATAATAATAATATATAATACATAATAAATTTGTGACATATTAAACAAAACGTAGTTCATTACATACATGCCTGTTCATACATACATAGGTTCAGATTTTTCAACATAGGAACCAGTTGTACTAGAAATTTAGCCAAACTTTACCCCAGTTAGGAGGGTCATAAACATGCGTGTATGGTCTAACTACTCACCGTCAGATAGGTATATCGAGAACTAGTTCCCTCTGGTATACAAAGAATAATCAGAGCCAAATCATAACATATCATGCATTCACACATCACACATATACATGAATATACATATAAATAATTGAAGTGCCACAATATATAAAAAGGATTTGTCGCATATATTACATGCCCATTCTGAGTTTCATATTACAAAACTACCGCGAAAGAAACATATATATACACAATGGGTTTTTCCAAAAATATGAGAAAGATTAGGAATCACTTACCTCAAAATCCAAGTCCAATTGCACTAATTTAAATAATCTTGATCCCAAAAATAGTCACCATCTAAAATACAATAAAAGCAAATACAATTTTCACCTTAAAATCATATCCAAAAAAAATATTAAAACTTTTAAGCCTATTATACGAAAAATTCTAAACTCCCAAATTAATTCTATAACCTAGTTATCTTTATTCAACTGTCTAACAAGAAGACTAAAAAAATATATATTTATTGACTTAAGAAAATAGCTAAATAATTAACTAAAGCAAATTACCAAAGATAAATCCTAATTTTTATTTGTACCGTGGCTCCCTAAAATTCTTAGAGGATGGTTGCCTAACCATTCCTATTGTTCACATGCTTGTTTGCTTCCTATTTGCTTAAGGCCCTCACACATTTTTCCCTTTTTTTTCCTTGTGGGCCCAGTCGAGTCCCACAATCTCCAAAACCACGTGGGGAGTCATTGACTCCCCTTGAATTCCTTAAGCCGTGGCTTGATTGGCCACGGTTTTGCCCCCATTTTTTTTTCTTTTGTTTTTTTTTTGGCTATGGCTCCACTGCCCACAATTCCGTCCCAGACCAGAACCCAAATATTAGACTATCTTGTTTCCATTGAAATACTATTGTTTACGTTGAAGTGCCGTGGACCATCATAGACTAATTCCAACCAACACAGCCACGGTAGTTGCTTTCTTTTTCTTTTTATTCTTTCTGTTTCTTTTTTTTTTTTAACACAACAGAAGATCAGATCTGCAAGTATATATACTATACTCGTTCTCAACAATTCATCCTCTTGTTCAATAAACTAAAAATTAATTCCCAACAATAATATTTAAGTATTAATTCTCCTAAAATATCTTAAACTCCAATTTCTCAAAACCTACTGTTCAATCTCCAATTCTGGACATAATTAAAACTTAAAATCAAGAACCAAACTCACCTTGTTCGTTGTAGGAATCATGAGAATAGTTGGTAATCTCTGAATCTGCAAATTCTCTAGTCACTTCTTATTCTTGTCCTTGGAGAAAGCAGAGAGTCAGTTTGGAAAAAGAAAAAGAGATGTCGTTGTCTTCTGATAAAAAGAAAAGAACCCTTTTGTTTTGTTATTTTATTTTATTTTATTTTTTTTGAGCCCCTCTATTTTCTTCAAAACTCTAGAAAGTACCTAAAATATCTTTCTCACATTTTGCACTTAAGCCCACGACATTGGGCACAGGTATTTCAACTATACATTTTTTCTTACAAAAAAAAAAGAAATAATATAGACATTAACTTGGTATTACGAGATGCCAAGCTGCTAAAAATGCGATGATGACATGTTGTGACCTTGGAATACAGTGAATCTCCCCTCCTATTAGCCATTTTTTCCTACCAAAAAAGAAAAAAATATAGACATCAACTTGGTACTAAGAGATACCAAATTGCTAAAATGCATCAATAATATGTCCTGACCTTAGAATAGAGTGAGTCTCTCGTCTTCTCAACAATTTTCTTGATAAAAAGGAAATATATATAGACATCAACTTTGTACTCAGAAGTGCCAAGTCGCTAAAAAATGCGCCGATCACATGTACTAACCTTGAAATTGGGAAGTCTCCCCTCCTCCTAAATATTTGTCCTACCAAGACATCAACTTTGTACTAAGAGGTGCCAAGTTGAACTATTAAACAATTTCCCTCCCTTTTATCCAAGAAACAATATAGACATCAACTTGGCACTAAGCGGTGCTAAGTTCAATTATCATGCAATTTCCCTTCCTTTTATCCCTGGTAAAGTATGGTGTTTCCTCTGAACCTCAAGAATAAATATTTTAGTTTTTAGCGTTTGGTATCAGAGATATATAGTTGGTTAAGATTAATCGTTACACTCTAGTGAATTCTCCCAACTACTCTTTCTCATCAGCAGAAAATTTTTCTTTGTTTTACTTTTTTTGAATGTTTTCCTACAAACTTTCTGTTATTTTTACCTAATTATCGAAACTAATTTGTCAATATCCATATGTGTGTGTATACATACATAAATTCTATCAAAATTATAATACTTACAAACACTTCTGAGAGAAGATATGTCAATAAGTTTGATAAATCATTAAAACTAGAAATCATTAACTCACAAAATATTAATCATAAATATTAAATCAAAAGAAAGGTGTTATAATAATTGGAATAGTAAAACATGTACTCCTGTACTCGGTTCAAGGACATACATCGTTTTGACCATTGCGTCCTTATGAACAAGAATTAGTCCTAATTACCTAGCAAAGAAACAAAATACGAATTAGTCATAATTGAGGTTTTTGTATTACTATTAAAAATATATGTTAAAAAAATGCAAATAGTTAATGTAGTCGATTAATCATCATAAATAGTAATAACTCAGTCGGAAAGACCAAGGAAAATTTAGAGATTCGCCTAAAAGAAGATGAGAATGCTTTGTGATTCACCAAATTTCATCCTTGATTTTAATTTTTTCTATACAAAATCTAAAATCCAAAAATAAAATTAAAAAAGAAGCACCATCAGTAACAAGAAAAGCATAGAATTGAACTACATTACTGACCAACTTAGATGATAATAACTATAATCCTCTTTTTCCTTTTCAATAATGACAAACTATTGTACTCTAAAAAATCTTAGTACTTTCCGTTAACTCTCACTATAAATCCCACCCGATACTACAAAAACAATTCCCGCTTTCCATTAAATAATATGTTACATAGATGAGAAGCCATTAATCTCATTATCTTCTCAAGCTCTACGAGTGTTTTTTTTTTTTTTTTCTTTTGAGTATTTTCTTTTCAATTATGGGTTCAATCTCAACACCTTCCAGGCAATCCCAACAAAATTTGTTGAATAATTATAGAGTTTACACTTCTTTTTGTGGAAAAGATCCAACAACAATTTCCAATGTCTCTAATTGGATAGATTGTTACAACCCCTCCAACAACTCGGGGCACAGGGTAACTTCCATTCCAGGGCTGTTGGAAAAACAGGTTTTGAAAGGATTTTCAATGGTTTCTACAGGACAGTTTCTGTACATAATCGGCGGCAGGCTTTGCCTCAAGAAAACAACGTATGATCCGACCGATATCGCCAACGAAATCGACCTAGAAGTCCTTCCAACCATGCTCAAGTACGATGTTCGACGTGACGTATGGTCTAAGTGTGCAGAAATGAACATGCCTAGGTTTGATTTGCATGCACTGTGTGCAAAAACAGGATTTACGTTGCTGGAAGACAATCCCCGATTGGTAGTGCTAAAGGGATCTCATCTGCTGAGGTTTATGATCCTTCTTGTTGTTAAAGATAAATGGAAATCTTTGCCTAACATGAGCACATCGAGGTACAAATGTGTAGGTGTGGCATGGCTAGGGAAAATATCCTTCTTGTTGGAGGATTGCTGAAAGAGGGATAATGACAGCCCTGGACCATATATTATGGAAAGAAATTCAGCTGAGGTTTTTGATTGCCAAATCAATAAATGGGATTTTAAGGCCATGATGTGGAAACTGGACACACCACCAAATCAAATTGTATCAGTCAATGGAAGGCTTTTAAGCTCGGGGGATTGTTTGAATGCATGGAAAGGTCACCTTGAATTTTATGATGGAAAATTGAACATGTGGGATATAGTTCTTGGATCAAGTTTGGATAATTTGTCTTCTCCAATTTGTACAGAATGCAACTGGTCACCATTGCAGAGGTTGTATTTGACCATGTCTCCAATTGGGACTTATTTGTATTTTTTGGCTGGTTATAGGATTCCAGGGGAGATTTCAAGAACTAGAACTGAGGTTCATGTGTTTGATACATCGGCAAATGGAGATGGATGGAGGAGCTTTGAACCAATTGAAGAAGAAGAAGAAGGGGAAAAGGAGCTTTGTTGCCACTCTTGCGTGGTGAAACAAGACGAATAATTTGATGATTTCATCGCTAGTCATTGTGGAATTCAAGGGATAATCTGCACTATTTCTATAGCTATGAAACATTTAAGTATTGAGAACACGTGTAAGGGCGATGTCAACAAGTTTTACAACAATTCCAATAAATAAATAAATAATTTTTTGATGTTTATGTGATATGTATGTATGACTCTGTAACTGTAACTCTGGGAAAATATTTACATGGACTCGGTTCACGGGTGATACCCGTAAACCCTGTGGTCCACAATTATCTACATAAATCATGAGTGGATTCTTAGTGGGCCATAACGTGGGTCATGTGTGGGGCATGACTGATGTAATTAATTGTGAACCACAGGGTTTACAGCTGCACCCGTGATCCGAGTTCATATAAATATTTCCCGTAACTCTATAGTACTACTAATAATTTTGGAGTGTCAATAACAATTATCTTAAATCTGCCTCGTTTATTATGACTAGTCATGCAAAAATCAAAACGTAAGCTATCAATGTTAATTTGAGTGCTCCTTTTGCCAATAAAAGTCTTCGTCAAATCAAAGCCCTTTTAGCTAAGCAAAGTCATTAATTGGAGAGCTCAATCGTAAAACCTTGTCTCATTGGAGAGGTCGGGTATGTCTATGTGAATGAAGCTACATATTCCGGATTATGGGCATAAGCTCATCGACGATTGCATTTTCTGACCTCATTTTCACTATAAGGGCTGGATTTAAATGAAGAAGACATGAAATTGTAAGATGCTTTATTTGTGAAATTTCTAACACATTGTCATTGAAAAATAACTAGAAGGTTTATGAAAAATATTCTCATTACATTAATTTGATTTTGCGAACTCTTCTAAAAGCATTTGAAGTACATCAAAATTTCTTGTCATCCATTTAGGAACTAGGACATTCGAAATCTTACTTATCTTCATGTTTGCTCCATTTGAAACGAATGACATAACAACCTTTGTAGCTTATAAGAGCTATAATAATTCAGGATACAAAGCTAACCACCTTTAAATTTTGTCGTATGAGAAAGCTAATTCTTAATACCACATTTGGCTACCAGCCTTAGAACCTCCTTTATAAATTCTCATCTCTCCACTTTGAAGGGGGCACACTCACTAGCTATTGTATGTATATATATTTTTCTAAGTTCCTCAAGTTATCACTTGATTTACTCATTGATTCTTTCTTTAAATTCTTATAATGGGTTATGATAAACAGGTAAATGCCGAAAGAAGTAAAATTCCATTTGAGGCTACAACTGAGAAGGCTGAGACTATCGCCTCTAACTTTCTTCAACCGGTTAGCCTAAAATATGTCAAACTTGGATACAATTATGTAATTTCCGAATTAAGACACCTATTTTTAATTCCTATTTTAGGGGTTGTTTCAGTTCAAATTTTCCCAATTATAGTCGAGAATTTCGTCCAATTATGGCATCATTTGGGGTACAATCTTGTTGCAATGATATTTTGTTCTTATGTTATGGTGTTCCTAGGTACACTTTATTTTATGAATAGGCCTAGGAAAGTTTATATAGTGGATTTTGCATGTTTCAAACCTGGACCTGAGCTTACGTGCTCTAGAGAACGTTAGATAGATGTAGCTAGACAATATGAGAAATTCAATGAAGAAGAATTAGCTTTTCAAATGAAAGTTTTAGAGAAATCAGGATATGGAGACAGGACAGTGTGAAGAGTTGAGTTGGAAAAATTCCAACTTGCAATTTTACTGATTAAGGCGTAATTTTTATATACAGAGCATAGTTACAAGACTTAAGGCTAAAGTCATGCCTTAGAATCAGAACAAATATAAACCCTTACAGACCTTCCTAAAACACATAAAATCACTTCCTAAAATATTACATGACAAAAATAGAAGATATTATACGGTTGTACATTAAGAAATCTTCAACACTCCCCCTCAAGTTGGAGCATGTAAATCACGAATGCCCAACTTGCCAAGTAGGTGATTGAACTGTTGGTTGCCCAGAGCCTTGGTGAAAATATCGCCAACTTGATCATTTGAAGGAACATGAACATACACAGCTCATTGCTAAGTAATCAATCACGAATGAAGTGACAATCGATTTCAATGTGCTTCGTACGTTCATGAAAGAAAGAATTTGCTACTATGTGGAGTGCTGCTTTATTGTCACAAATGAGGGACATGGCATCTTGTAATGAAACTATAAGATCAAGTAATAAAGCATGCAGCCACAACAACTCACTAGTAGCATTGGCCATTGCTCTGTATTTTGCTTCGGTTGAAGAACGAGCGACTGTACTTTGTTTCTTTGATTTCCATGAGATGGGACTTTGTCCCAAAAATAGTATACAACCACTAGTAGATCGTCGAGTGGTTGGATAGCTAGCCCAATCCGAATCACAATATGCTATTAAGTGTACCTTGCTAGTGGAGGAAAGAAAAATACCTTGTCCAGGTGCTTTCTTCAAGTATCTAAAGACTCGATAAGCTGCATTCAAGTGAGGAAGACGAAGATCCTACACAAATTGACTTAGGACTTGCATTGGATAAATGATGTCAGGCCTAGTAGTTGTCAAGTAGAGTAACCTGCCAATGAGACGACAATATTGGCTAGGATCTGATACTGGATCACCTTCCCCTTTAGCCAAGTTATGTTGTGATTCCATAGGAAAAGTAGCAGGTTTTGCATCCAAGAGTGACGTTTCCTCCAGGAGGTCAAGTGTATATTTCCTTTGGCTAAGTACTATGCCCTCTTTGCTATGAGCCACTTCTATACCAAGGAAATATTTGAGGTTGCCCAGATCTTTGATCCGAAAGATTGTATTAAGACAATCCTTGACTCGACGTATCGTAGTTGAGTTGTTTCTTGCAACAACTACGTCATCCACATAAACAAGCAAAGCTGTGAATTTATCTCCTTGTACAAGATTAAATAGTCAGTTATCTACAGCAGATTGTTTGAACCCGAGTTCTTGCAAAGAGCTTGAAAGTTTTTTGAAACCAACACCTACTTGCCTGCATGAGTGTGTATAGAGACTTTCTCAATCTGCAAACACGATTATCATTTGGTTTCCCAAAACCCTGTGGCATCTTCATATATACTTCTTCATGGAGCTTTCCATGCAAAAAGGCATTGTTAACATCCAATTGATGGAGTTCCCAATGATGTATGGTTGCGACTGATAATAAACAATGCAGAGTAGTGAGTTTTGCAACTGGTGCAAAAGTATCATGATAATCCAATCCCTCTACCTATGTGAAACCTTTAGCAACAAGTTGCGCTTTGAAATGCTCAATGGAACCATCTGAATTGTACTTGATCTTATACACCCATTTTGAATCAATTGCTAGCTTTCCTGGAGGTAGGTGTTCCAAAGTCCATGTTTGATTCTCCTCTAATACACGGATCTCTTGGTCTATGGCCTGTTTCCACCGATGATCCTTAACTGATTGGTGGAAAAATTTGGGCTCGTCCAAAGTGGTTATAGAGGCCAAAAAAAGACAAATTTAGAATAACTCAAGTTTTGTGAAAGAGGATAGACCTTACTAGAGTTTGTTGATGGAAGGGCCTCTATGACCTCGGCCTCGATTTCGTCCATTATTGAAATGTATGGTTGCCGCATTTGCTTCAGGTAATGGGGCAGCACCAGTTGGACGTATCTCATGATTTTTCAACAAAAGCTCATTATTTTGTTTAGCAACAATAAGTGTAGATACCAAATTTTGACACACCTTTTGTAAAAATATGTGTGTTACTTCATTTAGGGCGTATTTTTTATTTTCGGGGGTCGATTACAATTTTCGTGCATATTATGACTAATTCATCACATCATGGGCAAAATGATAATTTCACCACGTAAATATTATTATATTTTGTTTTATTTCCTAAATACATAATTTTACTATTTTTATCATTATTTATGATTTTAATGATTTTTGGGAGTCATTTATTATTTATTTAAAATTTTTAGTATTTTAAACTTAATGTCACATTTTCCAATGCACCTTTATTTAAGATTTTTTTTGTGTGAAATATTTTATATGTGCATTTAATATTTATAGATTTTATGTAAAAAAATTTTTTTATAATTTTTAAAGACTATTTGGTATTTATTTCAAATTGTATCTTTTTATCTATGACATCTTTTTCAATGGTGAATTAACTTTAAAGTTTTAATTTTTGTTACTATTGAATTTTCTTTTTCTAGTAATGCTGAATTTTAGTTTCATTTTTTATTTAATTTATTTTTATTTATTTATTTATTTATTTATTTATTTATTATTATTATTATTATTATTATTATTATTATTATTATTATTATTATTATTATTTCTAAGGAGTCCATAGGATTTTTATTTTATTCCAATTTTCTTCATTTTCTTACATTTTTCTTTCTTTCCTTCTTCTTTACAAAAAAAAAAAAAAAAAAAAAAAGGCAGAGTAAACTGCGTTTTGCAGCCTGCTACAGCAGCAGCATGGCTGCTTGAGCTACCAAAACAGCCCCATGCTATACTTTCAGCCACCCCAACAATCAGCCATCTCACTAACTTCATCATCATCACAATCTACTCTATGCCTAATCACATCACCCTCTTTCCCACTTGCACTCTCTACCAGATTTTTAGGGATTTTGATTTTCTCCTCATTTTTAGCTCAATGATTCTCTCTTCTGGATGGACTACTGACTACAATTCCCTGCCTCTCTTCTTCCCTTGGCTCACAAAAACACTACACACACCTGCACAAATCCTTGACTCTCTCTCGGCCTTCCTACAATTGACCCCCATTTTCACTCACTTGCAGACAACCCTCCCCCTCACTTCTTCGACATACACAGGCACACACTTTCACATTTTCCTCCCCAATTTCACTTAGTTCTCAACCTGCACTTGCACAATTCACACACACCACAACATACACCAGTTCACTCACACACACAAACGTCCAGAACACACACAAGCCACACAATTCTCACACAGACATTCACAAAACGCACTTCACTACTCAACTCTCTCTCGACTCTCACTCTTAGCCAAGCACACAAACAACACTACCACCATCACATTCACATACACAAACACATATTGCTCACACACATTCACACGCACTAGCACACTGGTTTCACAATCATCTTATAGAACACACATACAAAACACACACATAGACAGGCATCAGAAACACACGGCCACAACACAAACACACTCCTATACTACAACAATTCACACACACACACACAGAGAACTCACAATTTACACACACCCACGCACATAACTCACAATTCACAGTCACACAATACACGCACTAGAATTCATCACCATCAGTTTCAAACACACACACACACACTTGCAAAAACAAAAATAGACACCACAAAATCTCCACCAACCAACACCGGTAGCTCCATCATTTCCATAGAGGCCCACAATTACCTCCCAATCGACGCCCCACACGCCCCTGGAAATCTCCTCAATCACCTGCAGAGCCATCCGAAACAGGTAAGCTAATCCTTTTCTTCAATTCCTTTATTGTGCGCACCTAATCTACAGAAATCTTGTATGCTTGATAATTTGTTCTGAATTTATTAGTTGATTTGGGGATTTGGGGGTGGGAGAGGCATTCGATTAGAGAGAGGGACAGAGAGAGAGAGTTCGATAGAAGAAGCCGAGAGAGAGAGAGAGAGAGTTTGATAGAAGAAGGAGAGAGAGAGAGAGAGAGAGAGAGAGAGAGAGAGAGAGAGAGAGAGAACGAACTAGAAGAAAAAAGAGAGAAAAAAGAAAAAGAAATCTGGAAAGAAGAAAGAAGAAAGAAGAAAAAGAAAAAAAAAAGGGAAAGAAATGAAACTGAAAAAAAAAAAAGTTTTAGTGAAACTACGTCGTTTTGACGTAGTTTCACTCAAAACTACGTCGTTTTGTTGGTTTTATTTTTCTAATTTATTTTTTAATTAATAATATGTATTTATTTTATAGTCTTTAGACTTTTATTAATGTTATTGTGGCCCTGAACATTTACGATTTATGCATTTAAGTTTTTATTTTTTGTAGATTGACCCCCATAATTTTATTTTCTTTTCAATCACGTCCCAATTAATTGCATTTCGGTCCCCCAACTTTTATATAATTATAATTTTGGCCCCTGTGTTTTTTTAATTTTCATTTTTGACCCTATATTCTTCAGTAATTACATTTTGACCCCTATATTTTTATAAAATTATATTTTTGACCCTTATACTTTTCTGAAATTACCTTTTTACCCTTCAATATTTCTGGAAATTTCATTTTTACTCCCCAAGTTTGCTGGAATTGTGTTTTAGCCCTTGGATGTTGTTGGAAATTATAAATTTGGCCCCTCATGTAGCTGAAAATTGCATTCTTGCCCCCAAACCTTGTTGAAATTTTATTTTTGTCATTATACTTTGCTGGAATTACTTTATTGCCCTCCAATATTGCTGGAATTTATATTTTTGCCCCCCAAGTAGTTAGAACTTGAATTTTAGCCTTTGAATGTTGCTAAAAATTATAATTTGGTTTTTAATACTTGTTGGAATTTACAAATTGGGGCTTATTGCTGCTGTAAAGTTTATTTTTATCCTTGAATAATTGCTGGAAATTGTAATTTAGTTCTTAAGTTGCTGGAATTTCACTCTGATCCTCAAATGTTGCTGGAAATTTGATTTTTACTTCATCAAGCTTGCTGAAATTACATTTTTTGCCTTTAAATGCTACTGTAAATTATGTATTATCCTATAACTTTGCTGAAATTACATTCTTGGCCTTAAGTATTGCTGGAAATTTTTATTTTTGGTATTATACTTGCTGGAATTTATATTTTAGCCCTTTTAAATTTGTTGTAAATCATGTTATTACCTTAACTATGGTTTGAAATTGTAATTTCATCCTTTAGTTTGTTGTAAAATATAGTTTTATTCTAAGAATATTGCCTAAATTTCCACTTTTAAGCCAAAACCTTGGAACATTTTTATTTTTTGTCAAAAAAAAAGAGAATTTAATTAATTCCTCAAGTTTTCTTTAAAATTATTTTCTTTTCATATTTTATTTTATTTTAATGTTCCAAAATTTAGTCTTTTTATCTAATTAATGCTCAAATTAGTTTCTTTATTTTAGTTATTTTGGTGATTCTTATTTGGATGCTAAAAGCTTAAGTATGTATTATTATATTTTTTACTACTTTATTTTCCTTATTTCATTTTTTTATTTATGTATTTATTTATTTTTTTACTTAAACAATTTTCATTTCTCTTCCTAAATATTTAACTATTTTTTAATTTTTGTTTATTATTGATATAATTGTTTGAATTATTGTAGCATGCTTATAGTGATTAGTATGAAATTATTTAATTAGTAGTTTATTTATTTAAATAATGGTACCTTGATAAGTTTGTTCATGTTGTTAGAATTTATACCGAGTCTGTGAACGGGAGGTACCCTCATTATCCTTCCAATGTTTCTTTATGTGCTCCTACGTGCTCTTATGTGTTTTTCTATATTTTTTTTTATGCATCTTTTTGTGTTTATTATTTTTATTCATGTGTGAGTATTTATTTATTTATGTCATGTTATGTACTTGAATTTAAATTTTTAATTTTTCAAAGAAATGTAATAGATAGGTAATATTCTATTTAGTAAATTTTTTGTACTTAGATAGTTAAAGTAATAGATAATTTATGTTTTATCTATTTAACAAAAGCCTATGTATTTTAGATAGAAAGTGTAATGGATAGGTTAGATAGGATATCTTTTATTCTTTTTCCATTTTTAGATTGTAATTAGGTTATTCTCCAGTGTAATAGTTAGGGCTTTGTGTGCTATGTGTGCTATGTGCTTATGTGTTTATCTGCTTTCCCTAGGACTCTGCATCTAGAATATCATGCTTGTGTGCTATGGGCTCCTATGTGCTATTATTTGCTTTTACATGATTATTGCTTTAATCTATGTCTTAATATTTACTTACTTGCTTTATTATTCTATATGTGTATCGTCGCCACACTAATCCAACGCTAGTTGTGGTTAATTCCGATTTCTTCGCTAGTCCAACACTAGCAGAGAATTTATAGAAAAATAGGCTAGTCCAATGCTAGACCTTTAGGTCATTTTAGTATTAGAATTATTTCTCGTGTGCATTTCATGACATTTCACACACATTTTATCTTTTTTTAGGCCTTTTCCATTTTTGTGTGATTTTTATATATACTTTATCACTTATTATCTATTTTTAACATCTATTTAGTGCATAACATTTAGATTCCACTACACATAGAATTTTAGGTCATTTGTGTGATTTTTTACTAAGAAATAGTCATCTACTCACGTGGGAAGTGGTGGCGTACATGCCATTCTCCCCTCCGTGAGTAGGAATAGCTAGTCACGAGACTATTAGTTTCCCGTACCCATTATGTTGCATCCCTACTTTCTTTGTTCACTTACTATCTATATTACTATTTTCCTTTCCTTTTGCATTCAATTTTGCATCTATACTCGTGACTCCATCGAGGTCTAAGACTCGGGTTTCACAATTAATGCGATAATCTCGACCAAACCTCAATGGAATATTTTGTCCCTTAACGATATCCATTTTTAGGACTAGATTTGCATTCATATAGTTGCATCCAAATGTGATAAAATCTTAGGGTTATATTAGGAAAATTTAGACTAAACCTCGCAACTAGTTTCGGCTAGGTTGAAAGGGTGCCTTAGGTGTAAACCTTTGCCTTCCCTTTCTTCAACTGTGACTCCCGAACCTTTTTCTCTTGTTTTCAAAGATCTGGAGTCGTCTAAAAGGATTTTTCTTATTCTTCTTATATTTTTCCAAAAAATTATTTTTCTAAATAAATCATTCTCGATTTTTCTACCTTTGTAAAATATTTTTCGGTGACTCGGTACACCAAAACTCAATACCAAGTGGCGACTCCTTTTTCACTAAAAACCCTTTTTAGACTCTATTTTTGGGCCCAAAAATCGTCACACTTTCAAAGTCCCCATTTTAGGCCCTTTTTCTTTTTGTTTTGACATAAGGCATTTTCTAAAATCACATCTTTTGTCAAGCCTTTTTTGTAAAGTATTTTTTTCTAAAAAAATTAGTTTACTAAAAACCTACACTCTTTTCTCAATAAATAAACACAACACACGTTTAATTCTTCCATTTTCCCGTCTTCTTTCGAACGAAAAATGGGGCGCAACAAGAAGACAAGAAATTAGTTCAGAATATTTCTTCAAACCTTTTTCACGATATTGCTGCTGCAGGAGCACATTAGATGTGTGAAAAGTGGAGAACATTTTCTCCAACAAATCTTCAGCAGTTATTTTTTCTCCACAAAATTTTAATTGAGAACTGATTCAAAATATTGCTGAATTATATTCACTTACAGTTTTAAAATCTTGCAAACGCAAGTGCATCTAGTCATAACGAGCTTTTGGAAGAATAACCATCTTTTGGTGGTCGTACCTCTCTTTCAAATTTGTCCACAATACAAAAGGATCTTTTATAGTTAAATACTCAGTTTTTAGCCTTTCATCAAGGTGGTGACGGAGAAAAATCATGGCTTTGGCCTTTTTTTGACTAGTGGCATTATTTCCTTCTTTGATAGTTTCTCCAAGACCACTGGCATCCAAATAGATTTCAACATCCAACACCCATGACAAGTAGTTCTTTCCAGTGATATCAAGAACAACAAACTTAAGTTTTGCAAGGTTAGCCATAACAATAATAGAAATCAAGAAAACAAATAAAAACTTACCACGCTTACTTTAAAGAACGCGTTGAAAGTTGGCTAGAGTTTCATGCTGATAATGTGTTATAAAAATAGTAGTATTATAGTACTACTAGCGTAGAAATAAAATAACTTAGCGTAACTAGTTATAAAAGTAAAGGAAATGTAATGACAAAACCAAAGTAGAATAGTGCAACATTTTGTCTTCTTTTTTCACTTGTATTTCTTGCACATAAGCCACTATTTATAGGTTTGATGTTCACCCATCGATATTAAAGGTCATAAGGACCCAAATGTAGGTTACTTGAGTTACATGAACAAATGGAAAATCATGGGGTAGTGGGAGTTATAAGGGATAATGTAGAAGATTATGGGGTAGTAGGAGTTATAAGGAATAATGAGGAAAATCATGGGGTGAACATGAGTAGACATCCACTAAATGTTTCGTAACAGTTACAAAATTTTGAGCAATTTAAACATTTTTTTACAATAATTATTTACTTTTTCAAAAAGTCAACAAAAAACTCCAAATAATGCATATTCAAACATATAGCTTAACCCTTGATTGAGGGTGCATTGGTCATTTCATCAATAAAATAGATGGAATTATTATTTTTTATCTCACAATAGGTTTAGGGGGAAAGTACCTATAAAAATTTTTTAAGGATGCAAATTGCAACTAAGTTAATAATTGATAGGGTTTATTGCAATTAGCCCCATTTTCATCGTATTACTAGTTTACCACCAGCAGGGACCATCCAACTAAATTTGTACTAATACTGTTGCACTCTGCCCAAAAGCATCTGAATCATCCGCAGAGGCGGTGTCAGAGAGCAAGCCAAGTGGGCAAGAAGACTACGGATTACATTACGTCGTCAGCCACTGAGCCGAAGGCTCAGTGGTCAGGGGAGCAGTTGGTAAAGCTCCCCCTGCTGCAGGTTGGGGTTTCAAGCCCCACCTGCAGCAGCTCCTTTGGTATTAAATCCAAAGGAGCACCTTAGTGCTCCTTTGGTCCAATGGTGGTTTAGTCTCCATTGGCCCCTCAGGTCCAGTTGGACCATCCCCTAAAGTAGATTAGGAGTAGGCTAGTATGTTGAATCTTGACAAAAAAAAAAAAAAAAAAACATTACGTCGTCAAACCATGAAGTGAAGAGAAAGATGAGTTGAAAAAAATGTAATCACGTGAGTCGCTCAACTTATTATAATTGCACGAGAGTCCACAGGTCCTAAAATCCAAAATCCTAACCCACGTGTACACCAGTGCTGCAAATCTCTCACTCCTTGCTGCTACCTTTTCTTGGATTTTTTTTTAGATAGATCGAGTTTACGAATCTACTCGTGAATTCAACAATGAAAAAAAAAAATCATCAAAATTTTGTAGCATTTATTGAATATTAGTGACTTTCTATCCACCGTCAGTCCATTAGCCGGTCCACACAAGAATCTCTCACTTCTCTTTCTTTGAACTTCCCTGTACAAAAGTAAAGCCAACTTATGTGTAGCTGCTCTCCCTTAACACATGCAATTTGTGAGTTCATGTCTTCTGTTATCTACACCACTAAAAAGTGTTTTTTTGAGTTTTCTCGATGGAAAAATGTGAAATCATTTCCAAAACTAGTAGTTCAATTGAGTCCTCATTTTTCAAAACCTCCATAAAAATATTTTCATTAGGTTGTAAAAAATTGTTAGTTTATGAAAACTCTTCCAAAAAATACAAATAAATCTTAGTTCGAAGTTAATTAATTTTCATGAAACTAATTCCTTTTTTTTTTAAATTAAAACTAATTTCTTATACCATCCAGAACCATTTCAGATGGTTGTGTGTTTTAGTACGTTTAGAAAAACATCACTTGGCAATCTTTCAGTTAAACATGCAATCAAAACAAAATAATACTTAAAGAATGTATTAAAAGTCTTCAAGAAATATATATTTTAAAGACAGTTTAATCCAAACAGGTTAAATTTGGCGAAGACGATAAAAGATTTAGTATTTGAACCCTACCCTTGATAATAATTAACTATAGTGAAACAATATTAAAAAATAATAATCTAGTCTTATCCAATCACATCTTAATAACATCTAATCTTATCTCTTGTATCCACAATAATAGAGCTAAAACACCCCGAAATTAACAGAAAAAAATTATCAATAACCTTAAAAGCCTTAAACAAAAATTTATCATGTAGGACAAGACTACAAAAACTATAAAATAACTGGTCCTAAAACAGAAACCAAGAAACTCATACATTTTATAAACTCTCTCTTACCCCATCCCAAAGCACCGTCTGACCGCTCTGCTCTGCCTCTGCTCCAGATAATCCATTCTTATTGGCGTAAAACCTTGAAAGTTACCCCTCTAGAAAACTTAACCACGTACCATCCTCTCTTACTGCTCTTCGAGAAGGCCAAAAGTTGTCCATTTTTTTCAACCAAGACTTGACTAGATCTCCCATGAACAAGACAAAACTGGCTGTTTCTCTGTTTCTTGAAGAACTCCTACCTTTCTCCTCCTCCCATTCTGTCAAGAAACTCTAAAGAATTCGACCCTTTTCACCAACCATGCTAAAAAGCTTAGTACCATGAGAAAACATGCTTCTTTTTTTGGGTTTTTCTTTTTGAAGGTTTAGTTCTTGTTTAATGGTTGTTTTTCGTGGGGATGGTGTCAGCGGCAGCACCACCACCAAGTATAGCTCCAGCAGTGAGTTGTGGGATTGAGAGGGATGATGATCATTGGAGGAGTTTTGATAATTCCGTGAATGCAGTTTCTTTTGGTTTTGTTGCGACCGCTATTTTAATCTCCATGTTTCTTATCATGGCCATTTTTGAGAGGTTTCTCCGGCAGAGACCATCCGCCGCCGGTGGCCGGAATGGGTCGGATCTTGAGGCACAGTTGAGAGTTCATGGAAAACTCGAGTACCCTTCTCCCAAAGTAAGCTTTCTTTTTTCCCTGAAAATGCTTGCAGGGCTATTATGATCTCGTAGCTTTAAGTGATTGTACAATGTGCTTGATAGTTGTACCTTCTAGAAGGGTACCATTATTCAAAGCTTTTGTCCACCGTGGATTGAGTGCATACAAGTGTATGCCCTTTATATATGCTTGCATGTCTCTGTGTGTTTGTGTGTGTGAAAATATGTAGTTAATTTGGTAGTGTGTATTTTGAGATAAAGAGAAACATTATTAGGGGAGTATGAATGATTTTTTATTTTTTTTGGGCAGTTTTTTTAATTGTTATGGTGGTATGCCCTTTAGTCTGTGTAAAATTTTTCTTTATTTCATTGAGGTGTAATGAGTGAAGATGGTAACTTTAAGGGGAGAAATTCTCTTTTTCTTGCTGTAATTATAGCTAATACTTATGCATTTTGACTGTGATTGTTGTTGTTTTGGATAAGACTCAGATTCATTTCTTGAATTTCTTTGTAGGTGTATTGTTTAGTAAGGATGCTGTGTGATGTTCTTTCTTGTAACATACATTCTTTTATTTTTATTTTTTTGGTGGAATAATGGACAAGAAATGCTAAAAACTGCCGTAATTCGTTCAAAAAAAAATGTTTTATAATGACCTTATTATTGTGGCTGTAAATGGTTCCTTGCAATGTCTGCAGGGCTGATGTAAATCCCTTTTCTTTTCTGAATGATCTATGACAGCCCCCACCAGCCACCGCCCCAAAAATTAGTGTTCCCAAACAAGGAATAGTTGCTAATTTTTTGTTGAATTGCAGTGAGAGACTAATTAGCTTTGTTGTGACAATTAATTACTTTATCTTAGTCTAATTATAGCTTAATGCAAATGCCAATTGACTTAAATGATCTTAATCATGATTCCTTTGGTAAACACTATTGTTAATTATGAGTGGATCTTTTTACGTTAATTTCAAAAAAAAAAAAAAAAAACAAAATATTGTTCGAAGAGGTAATTTGATTCTGTTCACGTAAAACCATGAGTAAAGAACTAAGCACCTTTTGCGCATGGTGATCTAGATGTGGTACCATGGCTTAAAATTCTTCCTTTAAATTTCACCATCAACTTCGGAGATCATGCATGCTCAAATTACAAATACACCCTTGTTTGCTAGTCCACTTTCCCTTGCTCTAAACTAAATCCTTGGTCCTCTCTTACCTTTCCAAAATGCCTCATCATAAGCCACAAGGTTTCATGGGGTAATTTAGTCTAAATTTTGTGGCAGATTCCTATCTTAGAAATGACACTTTTTTCTGGAGTAATTATAGGCTTTACCGGATGCAAAGCCAAAGTTGGGAACAAATCACCTTTTCACTTTTATGTGATTTGTAGTTCTAAAGTGAAAACAACCAATAGACAAAAATGCTGTTATCAAGGTCCCATGATTCCACATGACATATACTCTATAAAAATTTCAACACTAGGCCTTCTAATGTACCACCCCGTTGGTGTGTCCCTGGTTTAATGCGACTTAGATGTGATTCAACCACCATACATAATTTTAATCTTGAAAATGAAATGATATCACTATATATATTAATGAAACTTTTTTTTTCTTTTTGGGTCTATTGGCTATTCAGTGCCACCAAATTATTTCCGTAAGATTTTACCTTTCAAAGGAGACTGATCGTTCTCAGTTAATTGAATCATCCCACGACATTTTTCCCTAAAAAAGGTTTTCTTGTGCCTTTTTAGTTTTTGTGGTTGAATTATTGATTGTACTAGGCATAATCTGTAACATGTTGTGAGTACTATATCTTAGTTCTGGTAATGACTTAGCATTCCATTATCTCCATGGAAGATGAGTGGGATGATTTGGAGTTTCTGTGGATTGTGTTGCATGATAATATTCTCAAATCCAATACTAAATTACCTGTCCACCTTGATTAATTGGTTCTTAGAATCAGCAAGTGCTAATGCATAAACCATAAGCATTATAAAAGTGGAATAGTGCTATCATATATGCTGTATTTATTTAGTAATATCATGCTTTGCCTTTACAAGTCAAAATAAGTAATGTTTACTAAAGTTGGCAGCTTGTTCATTTGATTAATATAGTACTATCATTTAAAAACTTAGCAGCACTGCTCATATCAATCATGCACGAAACTAAGGCTTGCTGGATTTTGGTGCTTGTGTTTTGTTTTCGTCTTTTAATGTACATCTACCTAGCTTGCTTTTTCAGCTTTCAAGTGGTACCTAACCGATTTCAACTTGAAATGATCTATGGAGCTACTTATATATGATGTTCTCTTATTAACAATTTGAGAAGACATTTTATAGTGACGTCTTTCCTTCGCAGTATCCATGGGTGGTTTGGGATATGTGGGTCCTCTATTTGTCACAAGCATGTGATATTGTCTAACAATTTGTAATTCGATACAGGATCATAGTTAGTTTTATTTATTACACATTCTAAGAATTTTAATATTTTGAAACATTTATTTTCCTTTGCCAGTTGCTACTCATCTATATAAGATCCCTAGTTACAAAGAAGAAAGTTGACTAAAAGGTATTGGACGTGTGAATTTATCAACTTGGATTTTACAAGTTTATTTTATCAAAAAGTCAATTAAGTGGAACTTTTGGGTTGTCATTGGACATGTACTCCAGACAGATAATGGATGCCGTGGGATTTCAAAATCAATGTGGAGGGGAAAAAACAAAGCCTTGTGCTTGTATATTTGTAATAGGGAATCAACCAATAACTTCCAGGTAAAAACAGTTGATATAGATAATGTCTATGTGACCAGCCGGGGTAACATGTTACACTATGTAAGCAGTTCTGATGTTTCCATGCACCCTTGTATGGCCATTGAGGTTGATAAAGTTCTGTTTCTTTCATTATCCCTAATGGTTCTTGCTTTTCCATTTTGCAATTCTTATTCCATATGTTTCATCGTCCTTGGAACCTTATCCATTCTCTTGCATGACTGACATTTTTCATGCGTGCTGAGTACCATCTGGCCTCAACTTGGTTGTAATTGCCCTGGATTTTTTGGAGGCATTTGGGAATTTTTACTAGTGTAGGAAACTGGTAGGTCAGAATGTTATACACTTGATGCATAACCAAGCTAAACATGTCGTTTGGTAGTTAAACATTGTTGGTGTTTAATTTTCATGTCACTGGTGTGGATAGAATTTTCAGCTGCTTTCTTACAGTCTGAAAAGGCAAAAAATATATTGAATTCAAGGCACTATTCATAACTTATTAAAAAAATTTAGAACAGTAGAAGTTGGAAGTCTTTTTTACAACATTATTTTACTGACAGTAATTCATGTTTTTTATTTCCTCTGTTTTGTCTGCAAACATGTGTATGTGTCCATTACCAAGAAATTCCTCCCATTTATCCTAATGCCTTAGCAGTAATTTCTATAATCGCTAGTTTTGCAGTAGATTATTTTGATTTTATCCAGGGGCCAGTGCTGTAATGACAATGGTACGGTAGCTTTACATTCAAGAGGTAGCTGACCAGTATTAGTAAATACACTGTTCTATGCCCACCTGGATATGATCCTGTTGCATTTGTTAAAATTATCCTGCAGTAAGTTTGCACTAAGTTTATCAGTTTGAGAAGGAATGAAATCTTTTTTCTTCAGTTAATGTGTTTTTCCACTTTGCATCACTTGATTGTCAATTCCAGCCTTCTGATTATACTGTTGACCCATTGTTTTAATTGACTTCATTATACATTTGCAGATGAGTGTTTATGCTAACGGGGTATCGGTATTGATGCCTGGAGAAGAGGTTCCAACCTTCATTGCTCATCCAGCTCCTGCACCATGTCCTCCAGAGTGCATCGCGCGGCCTCTCCATCATATGCTTCCCAATCTACCCTCAAACTCTTCGATGAATAGCCCTTCTCCTTAGTAAAAACAAGAAACAAAATCTTAAGAACATGCCTAGATTGTTCAGGGAATTTTTTTTTTTCTTTTGATCAAATATCAGGCTATAGCCTGTGCAGGACCTGTAAACCTATAGATCAATTGAATCCCCTAAATGAACGTTTTAGCCCTTTGTGTACTCGTATCATTTTTTGTGTACAGTGCACGCTAGTTTAGCCAAACAGGTTCTGCCTCTGTGCTAGATGGCTTTGGTGTATTTGCTCTTTCTAATAGCCTAATTAAAACCATTGAGTCGAGTAAAAGACTGAATTAGGCAAATGCTCAAAAGCCCAAAATAACGAAAGATGGTTCATGCATCAAACAATATAACTAACTATTCCTTCGCGAAAGGCTTCATTAGTTTAGTGATAGGATGAGGGTAAAAGCAAGTCCAATCAAAGCATTGGGTATCGGAGTTTTCTAAAATGGACCAGTTTCATATGGACTCAATAGTGGGAAAGAGAACTACTTAGGTCCAAATTTTTTTAAAATGGACTAGATTTATGTGGACTGGATCCACGATAGAATTGGCTTTCGGTATCAATCGAAAATGGGTCTTCATAAGTGTCACTTCTTCAAGGTCACTTTCGAAAGTCTTGGTGGAACAATAGGTTCATGTGGACCGGATCCACTATAGAATTGGCATTTGATATTTACACTTTGTTCAACTTGTGAAAAATATAAAGTGCGGTGAATTGTGAGGCTCTAATCTTGTATCAATCAATTCAATTTTATTTGGTCAATTTAATCCTAGTTGGCAGCATAACGTTTATTTAACTTTTCATATTTAAAAAACTAAATAGAAGATAATATTGGGTGACAAATTTTAACCTTCAAAGAGATGCGTCGTGATAAAAGAGGAGCTCTTCAACTAATGGCCTCAAAAAATAGCAAGTCTTCTTCCACACTATTTTGTCCAATTTAAAGTATTTGTCTGGTGTATCCAGTTTAAAAGTAAATTTTGTGTCTGTTATATGTGGTTTTTTAAATTTGAATGATTTAGAAATTGTTTTTTTTTTTCATTTTGTCCACTTTCAAAGTAAGATCTGTATCAGTTATATGTACTTTTTTAATTTAAATAAAATACTAATAATTCTAAAACAAGAAAACTTTTGCAACATATTGTGATAACGGTATGTTGTTTGAATGATATTGGAGCATTTTTTCTAACACATCATCTTGCATGACACAATTTCATTTTTCTGTAATGTCAGCTTGTGTCTATTCTGATACCATAATGTACTAAAAATTTGAAACTAAAGTGCTTCAAATACCAAATTGCATTTCGTAAAATATAACATTTTTTGTCAGTAACAACTAAAATTGAAACCCTCAAAGTAATTACACTTTTGTTTGTCATGTGTGCATATTTAGACTCTAGCCCTTCTCTTTTCCTTTTCAGAGGAGGAAGATGAAAGAGAAAATCAAACAATAGGACTACAAAGGAAACAAGTCGAGTTTTAAGTCAATCGAGCTTATCCTCAAAAAAAAAAAAAAAAATTCAATCGAGCTGAACTCAACTTAAATTAATAAGGCCTAAACTCAAGCTCAAACTTGATCAATCATCTAACGTAGAGTTTGAGGTCAAATTAGAATTCAATTTTGAGGTTGAACTCGATCAGCAACAAGTCGAGCCAAGCTGTTGACCAAGTCACGTTGAGTAGTTACACTTATCAACAATAGATGAAGCCAATTTTAACATAACACTCCATTGTGATCTCCTAATTAAAAACTAATTGCAAAGATTTTATAGTAATTATAACTTTAATCCTATGACAAAACCGGTATATACAATTAAGAGGCAAAGATTTTACAGTAATTATAGCTTTAATGCTATCACAAAATTGGTATAAACAATTAATAAATGCGCACACAAAGAAAAGACAGAAACTGTTGTATGTGTAGACACCAAATTTTGACACACCCTTTATATAAAAATGTATTTTACTTCATTTTGGATTTTCTTTCTTTATTTTCGAGGGTCAATTACAATTTTTGTGCATATTATGACTAATTCGTTACATCAGGGGCAAAATGATAATTTCACAACGTAAATATTATTTATTTTATTTATTTCCTAACTACATAATTTTACTATTATTTATAATTTTAATAATTTTTGGGAGTCATTTATTATTTATTTAAAATTTTAGTATTTTTAAACTTAATGGCGCGTTTTCCAATGCACTCTTTATTATGAGAATTTTCAAGTGAAAAAATTTTATATATGCATTTTGTATATTTATTAATTTTCTGTAAAAAATTTTATAATTTTTAAAGAGCGTTTGGTATTTATTTCAAAATTTTAACTTTTTGTCTATTAATGGCTTGTTTTCATTATTCCAGCAAATTCGAAATTTGTAGTAAATTTTATTTCTTCTTTTAATGCTGAATTTAGTGGTTTTTGTTTTATTTTAGGAATCCAAGTGAATTTCATGTTTACTTTATTTTTGCTTAAAAAAAAAGGGAAAAGGAGTCAAACAGCAACAACGTTGGTTGCTACTGTTTGCTTTTTGCCATGGCTAATAGCAGCCTATGCTTTCTCCCATCATCAAAACCAACTCCCCCCTCTAATCATCACTCTCATCCTCACTTGCAATCTCTTCATCAGATTTTGAGGGATTTTGCTCAAATTTCCTTCTCAAATGACCATCATGACATTCACAATTCACACTTCATTCACTCACCCTCTCAGCCTTCCGGCATTTTTCCACTCCTGCACACAACTCTCCCTCGGCCCTCCCTCACAGTTCACAAACTGCTCTTCTTTCTTCACCTACAAATACTCTACCTCTCTGCCTGCACTCACAATACAAACACAGGCACACACACTTCACTAGCAAACCTGCACATAATTCCCTCACTCTCGGCTCCCTCACTAAACAGACACACAGAAACACAGCTTCATTCTCACTTTATAAACTCACTAGGCACACAACTCTCACCGGACTCCTTCTCGGCCAAATTCACTGGCACACACATTCACTCTTGCATTAGCTCCCTCTCTGCACTATCATCCACACATGCACCACACACACACTCACACTTCACTCCCTTCCTGCAAAAATCAATTCACTTACTCTCACTCTCAATCTCTCGGCCAAGCACACAGCAGACACACACTTATATTCTCTACCTCTCTGCCTTCATTCACAGAAAACACACACAACACACCTGCACACACAAACACACAACTCACACACCCTTGCACAAAAACAACATAGGCATACACATTTCACTTGCACAGACAAGCATACACCCAGTTCCAGCACACACACACACCTACATCCCAATCAAACGCACACACATCAGACTGAAAAACACACAGGTTCACACACACTCGCACAAGACCTGCACAATCACACGCACATACACAGATTCACATATCAATACACACACGCAAATATACACACAGATACACACATCCCCAACACCACCACCGGAGCCACCCCAACAACACTACCCACTACCAGGACAACACACTACCAGCTCCATCGAACCGCCTGTAGCCCATCTCGTCGTCACTACCCCTTCACTGTTGCTTCACCACATGTAAGCTCTCGGTCTTTTCGTCTATTTTTCAATTGTATACATTTTAATGACACTGGAATTATACTTAATCGTTTGTGCAAAAGGAATTGGTTCATTAGTTTGGATTTGAAAATTAGGGATAATTAGAAACAATAAATAGAGAACAAGAGAGAGAGAGAGCAAGTCAGACAGAGAAAAATCGAGAGAGAAATCAGAGAGAGAGACCGAAGAGAGAGAGAGTGAAACCAAGAGACCGAAGAGACTAAAAAGAGACCGAAGAGAGAGAGAGATCAAGGAAAGAAAGAGGTCGAGGAGAAAACAAGAAACTAGAGAGAGACCGAAGAGAGAGAGAGAGAGAGAGAGAGAGAGAGAGAGCGAAACCAAGAGACCGAGAAAAAAACAAGAGTTTAGAGAGAGATCGAGAAAGAGAGACCGAAGAGAGAAGAGATCGAGGAGAAAACAAGAGATCGAAGAGAGAGACCGAGGAGAGAACGAGACTGAGGAGAGAACTAGAGACCGAAGAGAGAAAGACCGAGGAGAGACTGAGAAGAAAATAAGAGACCGAGGGGAGAGAGAGACCGACGAGAGAAAGAGCCGGAAAAGCAGAAAAAAAAAAAGAAGAAAAAAGAAGTCTTAGGCAAAACTACGTCGTTTTGGCATGAAACGACGTAGTTTTGGTTAGTTTATTTTAGTTATTTATTTTTATTATTGTCATCAGATTATACATATTTACATTTTGCCCCCTTAGGTTCTTAATTGTTTGATTATGCCCTTCAATACTTTTAGTTTACTTCATTTAAGTCCTTATTTATTTTAGTTGGCCCCTAGAATTTGTAGTTCATTTCAATTATGTGCAAATTAATTGCAATATGGTTCTAATATGTCTGGAAATTGCAATTTTATACCCCTAAGTTTGCTGAAATTGTGAATTTGTCCTTTAAATTTTGCTGAAATTACGTTTACCCCCTAGGTTTGTTCTAGTTTTTATTTTTACTTCCCATGCATTGCTGGAATTGTATTTTAGCTCTTAAAAGTTGCTGAAAATTTGTAATTTGGTCCCTAGTGTTGCTGAAAATTGCATTCTTGTCCCCCAAACCTTGCTGAAATTTTATTTTTGTTATTATGCTTTGCTGGAATTACATTATTGCCCTCCAATATTGCTGGAATTTATATTTTTGCCCCCCAAGCAGCTAGAACTTGAATTTTAGCCTTTGACTGTTGCTGAAAATTGTATTTTTACTCTTGAATGTTGCTGAAAATTATAATTGGGTGTTTAATACTTGTTGGAATTTACAAATTGGGGCTTATTATTGCTGTAAAGTTCATTTTTATCCTTGAATAATTGCTGGAAATTTTTATTTTTAGCATTGTGCTTGCTGGAAATTATATTTTAACCTTTTAAATTTGTTGTAAACTATGTTATTACCTTAATTAGGGTTTAAAATTGTAATTTCACCCTTTTGTTTGTTGTAAATTATATTTTTACTCTAAAAATGTTGCTTAAATTTTCACTCTCAACCTAAAACCTTGGAATATTTTTATTTTTTTGTCAAAAAAAAAAGAATTTAATTAATTCCTCAAGTTTTTTTAAATTATTTTCTTTTCATATTTTATTTTTATTTTAATGTTCCAAAATTTAGTCTTTTATCTAATTAATGTTCAAATTAGTTTCTTTATTTCTCTTTTAGTTATTTTGATGATTCTTATTTGGGTGCTAAAAGTTTAAGTATGTATTATTGTGTTTTATCTTTTATTATTTTTATTTTCCTTATTTTACTTTATTTATTTATTACTTATTTATTTTTACTTAAACAATTTTCATTTTTCTTCCTAAATATTTAACTATTATTTTTTTTAATTTTGTTTATTATTGCTATAATTGTTTGAATTATTGTGGCATGTTCATAGTGATTGGTATGAAATTATTTAATTAGTGGTTTATTTATTAAACAGTGGTATTTTTGACATGTTTGTTCATTTTATTAGCAATTTGTACCGAGTTTACGAATGGAAGGTACCTCTATTACCCTTTCAATGTCTCTTTATATGCTCCTACGTGCTCCTATGTGTTTTTCTATATGTTTTTTTATATATCTCTTTGTGCTTATAATTTTTATTCATGTGTGAACATTTATTTATTTCATGTTATTTACTTGAATTTAAACTTTAATTATTCGAAGAAATGTAATAGATAGGTAATATTCTATTTGACAAAAATTTTGTATTTAGATAGAAAATGTAATAGATAGTTTATATTTATCCTATTTAATAAAAATCTTATGTATTTTAGATAGAAAATGTAATAGATAGGTTAGATATGTTATCTTTTATTTTCATTTTAGATTGTAATTAGGCTTTCTCCGGTGTAATAGTTAGGGCTCTTGTGTGCTATGTGTGCTATGTGCTTATGTGTTTTATTCACTTTCCCTAGGACTTTGCATCTAGAATATTATGCTTGTGTGCTATGTGCTCCTATGTGCTATTATCTACTTTTATGTGATTATTGCTTTAATCTATGTTTTATTTATTTATTTACTTACTTGTTATAATATATGTGTATCGTCGTCCATACTAGTCCAATGCTAGTTGTGGTTAATTCCGATTTCTTCGCTAGTTCAACGCTAGCGGAGAATTTTAGAAAATAGGCTAGTCCAATGCTAGACCTCTAGGTCATTTTAGTATTAGAATCACTTTTTGTGTGTATTTCATCTCATTTCACACACATTTTCTCTTTTTTAGGCCTTTTTTTCATTTTTGTATGGTTTTTTATGTATTATTATCACTTATTATCTATTTTAAACATATGTTTAGTGCATAACATTTAGATTCCACTACACATAGAATCTTAGGTCATTTGTGTGATTCGACTAGAAATAGTCATCTACTCACGTGGGAAGCGGTGGCGTACATGCCGTTCCCCCCTCCGTGAGTAGGAATAGCTAGTCACGAGTTATTAGTTCCCCGTACCCGTTATGTTGCATCCCCACTTTCTTTGTTCACTTACTATCTATATTACTATTTTCTTTTCTTTTGCATTCCATTTTGCATCTATACTCGTGACTCCATCGAGGTCTAGACTCGGGTTTCGCAATTAATGCAATAATCCCGACCAAACCTCAATGGAATATTTTGTCCCTTAACGATACCTATTTTTAGGACTAGATTTGCATTCATATAGTTGCATCCAAATGTGATAAAATCTTAGGGTTATATTAGGAAAATTTAGACTAAATCTCGCAACTAGTTTCGGTTAGGTTGAAAGGGTGCCTTGGGTATAAACCTTTGCCTTTCCTTTCTTCAACTGTGACTCCCGAAACCTTTTCTCTTGTTTTTAAAGACCTGGAGTTGTCTAAAAGGGTTTTTATTGTTTTTTCTTACATTTTTTCTCAAAAATCATTTTTCTAAATAAATCATTTTCGATTTTCTTACCCTTTAAAAAATATTTTCTGGTGACTTGGTATACCAAAACTCAATACCAAGTGGCGAATCTCTTTTCACTAAAAAACCTTTTTTAGACTCTATTTTCGGGCCCAAAAACCGTTGCATTTTCAAAGTCCCATTTTAGGCCATTTTCTTTTTGTTTTCAAAATAAAACATTTTCTAAAATCACATCTTTTGTCAAACTATTTTCTATAAATTATTTTTTTAAAAAATCATTTTACAAAAACCCACACTTATTTTCCACACTAATAAACATAATTCTTTTTTTTTCCGTCTTTTAAAAAATGGGACGCGACAGTATGTTAACACAAGTCCCTGGGAGACCAATTAGCAGCAAAAATTTCTTAAAGAACTTACAGTTGTATTCTTTGACAATGGCAAAAAATATATATATGTCAGCTAAAATTTCGTTTACATCTGTAGGCAGACACATGAATGCATGTTTATGACATGTTAAATCATGTGAACTTTGTCAAAAAAAATTTGGACGAATAGATACGTTTGTTTTATAAAACTTCACAAGTGTCATATGGATTATGATCATGAAACTCCTCCCTGCCCTCAAACTTGTTCAATCCGCAGGGAAAAAGCTAATAGAAACAGAAATGAACCTGTCAAAACTTTAGTGAAAACTGGATCATGTTCCTTGATGTATATTGATTAGACTCAAAAGTTCACTAGATGCTACTAGATTTATGATGGAACAAAAGATGGGGCCTGGGGAAACAATTGGCTCCTTCTTGCATCATGTGCATCTACATTATGAAGGAAAAAGCAAGATAATTGAACCAAAAAAGAAACATTGAAATGGGAATAAGTACTATTTCAATGGGAAATAACTGTTTTGGAAAAATACTTATATGAACATGTGGACATGAAGTAACAACCTCGTCAATTGGGTGGGTTACAAGCGGTTGGGTTTGTAGTAAGTGGGCCATGGGTGAGTGAGTTGTAGTGTAGGCTACAGCGAAATTGTTACTTTTGAATAGATCACAGGATTTTAATTTTAGTGTAGATCCGGTCTATGTAATTATTTTCTATTGTTTTAGGATTTCAATCAAGAATCAAGAGTCATAGGGCTAATTAACGTTTTTTACCGAATTATCGATTCAAGTTGGATAGTCAATTTGTTTCTTTGCTTCTTTAAGAATAAACCCGATTTCTAAAATTATATAAAATTAGATTGGTTAAATTATATGTCACCAGCACATTTTCAACGTTGTATTATATGCCACCAGCACATTTTCAACGTTCTATTGTAATTCTTATGGTAAGAAATTATTGATAGCAAAATTAAACTCGAAATACTCTTTAAAAAAAAGTTAGAAACCTTACCAAGCAAACTTTTGTTGAAAATTGAACTCGGAACGCTCTTTAAATAAAGTAAACAAGCCTTGCCGAGCAAACCCTCAGTTGGGTTTGAGCCAAATGCAACCCACCCTCACATGCTTTGCTAGCGTCGTGAAGAAAAAGCGAAGGGAAGACATCTTGTTTTTTCACTTCCCACCACTGTATTGTCGTCCCAAAGAGGGAACATATCAAGTTGTTTCCAACACTATTGTCCCAGCATGCCTATCAAGCATCAATAGGGCATAGGGATCACAAATTCAATTTACACTCACCACAACAAGAAGAATTTTCCTTCATATTTTGTGGTTCATCTGAAAAATCAACAAAAAGAATTTTGATGTTTTGGTGATTTTCATGTACATTTAAAGATAATCAAGAAGTGTCATTGTCTTGATGGAATTTCATGTACATATCAAAAATATGTTTATATTATGCTCCATATTAAAATGTTCACCATATTTACAAAAATTGACTTTGATTTGCTAAGTCATGGAATGACAAATTAATTAAAAAACAAAAAGAAAAGAAAATAAAAGAAGGAAAAAGCAAAAGAAGTCCTAAAACGACAGCGCTTGAAAGGTAAGACGGGTTAAACGACTGCGTTTCGTGGAATTTCCTATTCTGCAATTTTTAGCTATAGAAAGATAAAGCATTCTAGAGAAACAAACGGATTCTCGAGGGATTCGCCAGTCTCATCTGGAACGTCGTCGTTGCGTTTCTCCGTTTTGCTACTCTCTGGCAAAACGACATCGTCGTTGCTCTTTTCCAACTTAACACTATTATCTAAAGCCCTCGCCGGAGACCGGCCACCGGATCGACCATTCTCACTCAAACCCGGACTTCTGTACCTCACATTCTGATTCTGACGAGAACCCACCTGGCTACGCGTTACAGGAGACCTCGAACGCCGCGCTGAACCTTCACCGGAGTCTCGCCGGAGACCATTCAGTGGTCCTACTCCAACTCCCACATTCTTCCGTTGAGATGCCATGGCCCTTACCTGCACCGGCCTTGATGATACCACCTGTTTCCTCTTCTCCGGTGACGGCACAGGTCGTCTGGCAGGCGATCTGACACTCTTCTCCCTTCCTCCAACTATATCTCCGGTATTTGCTCTTTTCCGAAGAATCCTCATCGGAGATCGCTGGTTAACTTCTTCGCCGTCATCTCTCTTCTCCAACCCCGTCGCTGTCGTGGAGAAGCTCTCGGTGAAACTACAGAGCTCGGAATGCTCAGACACTTCGGAGATAACGTCTTCAGCTGGCTTCATCACAACCGTTGATTCCTCGGGTCGTTTGATCTCAGCCGTTGACTGAATCTTCAATTCTTGATTTTCCGGCGGCTTATAACGGTCATTACTCTTCTCCACTACTTCAGGGGCAGAAGGTTTTGGAATGGGTGTCTCAGATAGGACGAGGACTTCTTTAACAGTTTCTTCTTCCACCGGAACTGCCGGTGGTGGTGATAGCGGTGGAGCTCCGCCACATTTGTCAGGCTTTTTGGACGGTTGTTTTGTGCTCAGACAGCAACCCATTTGGCAATGCTGGACAAAATGGACAGCTTAGAAATTTGAACTTAGCAGATGGTACAATTGTCTCTTTATAACTGATGGATTTAGGGATTCTGGGGTTTGGGGTCAAGGAAGTAAGACCATGAGAATTAGACTATAAAGGCAGAACAGTAGAATTAAGGGCAGTAGCATCAGTGACTTGGGGGATAGTGGGAACTTCGTTTTGGGCTACAGGGGGTGGGGATTGGGGAGTAGGTATTATGTGCATTACGTTATGTATAATAATGTATTAAAATTAATTATATATTAATAAATAAAATAAGATATGATTTATTATTATCACGTGATAATAAATTATTAATTTTAATAAATTAATTGACAATATGCATAGTACATTTAATACTCTTTGGGATTGGGGACTCTGGGGTACGAATTGCTATCTTTGTATCAGGATTAGAGATTTAGGGGGTTGATGTTGCAAAAGGTTGAGAGTTATAATGTTGACGTGAAGAAAGATATTGCTCCAATTTTAATTTTTGGAGTGATGTATGTAAATATATCTTTTTTGATTTGTGTATTTGGTGTTTCAAGTTAGTTTATAAACATCTTAAGATAATTTATATCTACCATTCATAAAAATTTACCAATACCTCAATGATAGTGACACTAAGACACAATTACATGGTACATTTAGCCAGCAATAATTATTAGGTGTTATTTTGTAGGATTTGTACAATACTTATCAACCATTAATTATAATAATATTACCTAATATTTCAGTTTATTCGTAATTGACTTTTCCAGGCAAACTTTCAATTGTGTAACCGAGTTATTAACTAGTAAATTTAAAATCGCAAAATGTATCATTGTGCTTGATGTTACCATTTTTCAGCACAACTTTTCAAAAGACTGTTGAATTCACTCCAAAATATTAGTTCCAAAAATAAAAACTAGTACCATAAAAGCAAAAATGATAAAAGTGATTCTCTCTAATGTTGTGATCACCATTTCTCTTTCTCAAATTAGGGAGAGTTGCACAAATGATTACTCAAATTACAAATTGGCCTTTTTTAATCCTTCACATGTAATTGAAATGATACATATTGGTCTTTGACATATTACAAATATATTTAATTATTTCAAATATATTTTTGCTCAAATTTTCCATAAAAAGTCATGTTCACATTGTATTTATAATCTAAAGAGTAAAACACAAAAATACACCACTTTTAAACAAAAAAATACACCACTTTTACTTTTAAAAAAGGTGGTTTATATACACATTACATGTTTTTTTTGAAAGGTCGAGCTAAAATTATAAGTAGTATATAATGGTATAGATGACTTTTCTCAAATAAACAAATTTGATTTTCGCGTCTCGGTCAAATTTATTTGTATGTTATCCAACCATGACCATTTTAGAATAAAAAAAAAAAACCAAAATGGTATTTAGGATCAAATTCCTATATAAGCCATATGTCAAAGACTAAAATGCATCATTTTATATATATGATGGACTAAATAGGATAATGACAAATATAAAGGACCCTTTCTGTATTTTTCCTTTCAAGGTATTTAGGTCTATACTACACGTTTTTTCTACACAGAATCCTTTGCGTGCTAAGCTGAATGTAGTGCACTATTTGAATCATGAGGCGTACAACTCTGCTTCATAGGGATTTAGTGATTTACTGGCGGGCATTAATTAGTTTTACTGTATCACCAAATCCAACTTTTGCTTTCTTCCAAATCTTTTGTCCACACCTTGCATTTTGCAGCTAAGATAGCGAAAGATTGCACAGTGCAGGGTTGAAAGCTCCATTTACATAATTTGAATAATATTTAATGGATTTAGTTCAATCTAAAAGGATTGACTGTTTGTCCTGTTGGTTTTAAAGGGAAGGTTGGAATCACACAAATGATTTTTTTAATTTTATGTGGAAATTTTTCAAAACTTCAAATCAGACAAGACCAAAATTGCTGACTATGCTTAGGGCATCAAGCTCATGTTACTACTAAGAGAGATAATTTAGAGAAATTGTATACAAAATAATAGCACTAGCTAAATGCATCAAGTTGATGCTACTAAGAGCAATATATTAGGAGGAATTGTATGTAAACAATACTAGCTAAATGAGCAAAATGATCACAGGTCGATTTAAGTTGCGTTTTTCAGAGTTTTTTTTTTTAAGAATAATATTATAACCTCTTTTAAGACGTTATACATGTGAGATAAAAAGTGATTGAGTACTCGGTTAAAACTTTCAATTATTCTTTTGAAATAATGACAATATAATCAGACCCTTGTGTTTGACACAATTGTACTTAGAGTAGCATTCAAAGGTAATTCTCGTCTAATAAGCCAATCATCTCTATCTTCAGCAAAACGATTTTCCAAGAGCTAAATTAACAAATTTGCATTTGACAAACTCTTAGCCTAAGTGCTAATTGATACAACCATTCCTCTAGTTAAGAATAAGAGCGATCTTGAAAAGCAATAGTTAAGAATTATCCGAATAAAAAATTAGAATAATATTTTTAAATGACTTTTTTCTTAAATGAAAAAAAAATCTTCTAAAAACAGTCATCCAAACGAAAATGGTGTAAAATAGAATGAATTTCAACAAAGTACTTGGCACTCTAAGCATCACTCCCCCATCATATTCAATGTTGGTTAACATCTTAATGCTTGAAAGACAAAAGTAGGGCATAGATCACAACATTAAATTTAAACAAAAAAATTATCTTTTTTCTTGGAAAGTTGTTGCTTAACTTTTGTTCCTGTTCACAGGGATACCTTGACTTAACCAAAAGGAAAAGTAATGGCGTTCCTAAATCAGCGGGGTGCGGAATAAATTCAACGTTATAGTATTTAAGCTAATCATCAAAGCAACAGCCATGAGGATGGAGGAGTGTGTTTGTCTCTTCTTTAGGATGTTGCACGGCTCCAAAGTCCCCACAAATACATCTACCAAAACCACGAGGCAAGTGGCAACAACAGCTCAAAAGGCAATTTCAAGTAATAAAAATTTAGTCAAGTATGTGCTTTAACCAGCACGGGCATTACCTACCGTAATATACTTAGGAGGGACGTCAAATGTCAAACTTTACCTCTCATTAATTTATCCTTAATACGTGGCTTTAAATTTACTATGCACTCGTATAGTTCGAGGGTGATTTATTTTCCGTCGGTTCCTAATGACTCAATTGGACTTTTTCCAAAAAATAGGCTGCAATAAGAGTTGTAGTATAACAAAAGCTGCCTATTGAAATCTTATTATTTATATTTAGTGTTTTTTTATTTGCTATTTCTTTCATCTTATAAGAAGATCAGAAGAGAAAGGAAAAGAAAGACAATAGGAAAAAACTCGAATAGAGGAAAACTCAAATCTCAAGCATTTTTCCCGTTAAAGGTCATTTGCATTACACATGTTGGATAATTTATTGGATTTCCTTCTTTCAACTTCGGAAATTCATTATATATGGAGAAGAAAATTGACAAGTTACTCTACATGTGAGATGAAAATAAAGATCGAATATATCAAATGGAATTTATTGTAGGGAAAAATACCTTTGTCATTTATTTCTGTACCATTGGTATTAACACTTTTTTTAACGACCAAAAAAGAATTTCATGATAAAAAAAAAAAAAAAATACGCTCACGTCACACGTACGATCCTGTCTATAAAGAGGGATAGAGACCTTGCACTTATACCTTAGGGCCTCTTTGAAAATGACTCGAAACGTCTCTGTAGATTCAAATATGCAACGAACCTCTCAAACTGTAAATAATGAGACGCTCGAAATATCAGACAGTGTGTCCAAGTAACTGTGGAAACCACGAGGATACCGTTTCAAAAGTAAAAACTATCACCGTTTCTTGTTCACGAATTTTGACATAGACTTGGAGCTGGATTCTTCACATGAGACAAACCAAAAGTTGAATCCTCTCATTTATTCTGATCATACAACAGACAACAAAACTGATGATGCCTCTGCAATATCACAGGAGCTAAAAGACCATTTGTAGTTTTGAACAGCTTCAGCATGCACATAAAAATCAAAATGACGTGCCAGGTATTATTGACGGGTTGTTGTACTAATCAGCCAATAACCTTAATTCATGTTAAATTGAATTGGAAGTGGGAAACTGCTTAGTTTGGATGGAATTCTTTGTATTGACTTTTATACATTGTATTTTGCCGTATTATAGACGAGACATACCTCCAATTGATGGTATTGATTCTTCTTCTTCTTCTTCTTCTTTTTTTTTTTAGGTTTGTCTATTTTAAATATTTTAGTTTTTTGTTTTCTTGGGGGAACCAAAAAAATTAAGCATTCCTGATGTTGATTGCAACAAAATTTGTTGACTAATAATGGGCTCTCTTGGGATTTCTGAATTGAGCTTTGATGCATCGAGCTCTGTTTGCATTGCAATCTCGCAATTGGGTCCAATGTCATATGAATCCAAAATATGAAGGGCCAAGTTGAGAAAAGTTGTGTTTTATTAACTTTAGAAGATAACGATTAAAAACAAAATCATAATATTTTATATTACCATAAAAACATCATAAACTAGTATTAGTCGATCTTCATTACTTAACTTGTTTCTCAAAAAGTAGGTACATAATGGACGTATAAAATAATTATATTTTTGGGTTCGGGAGAGTCCTTAAGTCATACTAGGAGAAATGGGGTTTAAGAGTCGAATCAAAAAATTTCATGGTTATCTCTATTTGTTTGGTTCTATTCTTTAGAAATATGCTTTTTAAAAATATTATTCACGTTTTTTAATTAATTTTTTATCTCATAAATACATTTATTAAAAAGAATCTTTAAAATTACTACGTGACCATCTAGATGGAGTACAAGCAGGGCCTAAAAACATATATTGGACAAAGCCCAACCCACTTTTAATTGAGCTCAATATTTAAGTCAAAACAAAGTTCAACCCAAGTTCATATAAAACTTTGCCATACTTTTGATAAATCCAACGGGTTGAGGTCTGGCCAATCCAGCACTATATAATTTGTATTACTAATTGAATCAAAATTGTCCTTGTTAACCAAAAGTTTGGAAAATGTGAAGATTATGAGTTCGTGCAAATTCCATCCTTGATTTCTCCATAGCACCTCCGGAGGCTTAGACAATCATCACATTTTGTGAAAATAGTTATATCAATTTTACCTCCGTGCATTGCGCATAATTTTCTATTAAAAAAAAACTAATTCCATTTTATACATCTTTAACTTTTGACTGATTCTCAATTTGCACTCTCAATTTTTAATTTCGGACATGTTGCACACTAAACTTTTAGATTCATCACATATTAGTCCAATTATTAACGAAGTTAAAGAAAAAATTTGACGAAATTTTCATTCTTGCATGCGACACACCATTAGTTAATAAGTCGAATTATATTATGCATCCTAACATATTGCTCAATTTCACTTTGCAGTGCAAACTCTCTAATTATTGTTACATAAAATTTTTAGATATACGTAGATTTTCACTTAGTATTTGGCCCACCTAGCTGGTTTGAGAGTTACAAAATTATTTTATTTTATAATTACAAAATATTTATTATTTTAAAAAGTTAAAAGTACAACTGTCTAAGTTAGAAAGGCCTTTTCAAATATCAATTTATGTATTACTAAAAGTAAAGGGCAATAATTTTGTTCGTACATGATTGATTTACCAATGAATAAATCTTTTAACTTATTGTTAATAGTTTGCTAGTGAGTAAAAAAATACTAATGTTTTGACCAGTTTAATCATTTATTGGTAGCACAATGTAAATATAGGTCGTAGAATGAGTAGGATGCTCGTGTTTTTATCCTAATAATATATAATTATTGATTGATTATACGTACATTAATATCTTATTGTATGTGGCAACAAACATATAGGTGTGATACAATCTACGTATGCTTATTGTAAATTTAGAAAATGTATAATAATTGATTAAAACAATATTAAAAGGGTGAAATATATGTATAATTATTAAAGTTAAAACAATTGAAAGTGTGTGATGTGTATAAACATTAAAGTTTGGAGATGCAAAGTAAATTTGAAATTTTGATTGTTGTGCTGTGCATAGTATGCAGTGCGAAAATTCCACCAATTTACTTAACATGGTTAATGAAATGATCAAATGTGATAGCTCTAAAAAATTAAGGTGTAATATATCCAAAATTAAAATTGAGTGTGCAAAGTAATAATCGATCATTAGTTAAAGGGTACTCAGTGAAATTAGTTCAATAAAATATCATACTAATAACTATTTTATACTACATAAAAATATTAATACTATGCTAGTACATAAAAAAAAATTATTTTAAATCCATCAGGTTTCATTTTTAAGAATTTATTTTTGACCATAGGGACAACAACGAATAGTGAGCGCACCTCCATTTTGACCGTTGAAGCACACTTGAGCCCTAAAACGACTTGGAAGACTGGGAGTGGAGCTCGAAATTTCCAAGAATTATCTAGCTTTTGTAGTAGGATAACTTGAAAAACAAGAAAATTCATGACCCAAATTTCCTATAAAAATATGATACTCTTCCCTAATCTTTTAGTATCATCTATCACTTTTCTTGATATCTATACATCAACAGATCTTGCATCATCACAAAAATGGCTGATGAAGAAGTGGTTCTATTGGATGCCTATGCCAGCATGTTTGCCATGAGGGTAAGAATAGCACTAGCTGAGAAAGGCATCAAGTATGAACCCAAAGAAGAAGACTTGAGCAACAAGAGCTCACTTCTTCTTGAGATGAATCCCATTCACAAAAAAATCCCAGTTCTAATTCACAAGGGAAAGCCTGTTTGTGAGTCCCTTTTAATTGTTCAATACATAGATGAGGTATGGAACGACAAGCATCCATTGATGCCATCTGATCCTTACAAGAAGGCTCAAGCCAGGTTTTGGGTTGACTTTATTGACAAAAAGGTACTAATACCTTACAACTTCTAGGGCTGTGATGGCTTTTGAGTTAGGTGAGACAATCACAGAATAGTGATTTTTTAAAAAAAATTGTAAATTAACGCAAAACTTAACATTTTCATTAGAAAATTTAACAATTTTTTTTTATTTCGAGTCGGCATCAGAGCATTTTCCTAAACTGTTACTTCTTTATGATTTTTTTATTCACTTATTAAGTACAATGTTATACACTTATTATAAGAGAATACTATGAAGAGGATATTAAGGAAGAGAGGGGGGGAACAAATTTATAGGTGAAAAAGTGGAATGACAACTTTCTAAAACTTTTGATATGGAAACTTCATTCATGAGAAATTTATAATGTAAAAACTTTTCAGCTGTATGAACCTGGAAGGAAAATCTGGGCCACAAAGGGAGAAGAGCAAGAGGCAGGCAAGAAGGAATTCATAGAGATCCTCAAAATCTTGGAAGGAGAACTTGGAGACAAACAATATTTTGGAGTTGAAACTTTTGGGTATGTAGATGTAGCTCTCATTCCTCTGTACAGTTGGTTTTATGCCTTTGAAACCTGTGGCAACTTCAAGGTTGAGGCAGAATGTCCAAAGCTGGTGGCATGGGCCAAAAAGTGCATGCAGAGGGATAGTGTATCTAAGTCCCTGGCTGACCCCCACAAGATCTATGAATACGTTCTGTTTCTGAAGAAGATGCTTGGGATCCAATAAATTGTTAAACTTGATTTTTTTTATTTCTTGGATTATAGAATTCTTGAATAAAGTCTTGTTTGGTAATGGGAATCATTTTTAGTTTGCATTTTTAATGTTTTTCAACTTTTTGCTTGACTTGTGAGAGTGAATGTGATGTTGCCTTTTGTATCTCTACAACAATAGTTTATTGTATTTGTTTTCTTGTTTTTCTATTTAAGAGTTTTTAGTTTTCTTGGCTTGGGAGAATTTTTCGTATACTTGCAAAATTTTCATTTTTTTTTTTTCGTTTTCCAAAAGTTCTACTTTAATAATTACACCGGATAACAATTAAAAGAAATCCTATTATTCTCCATCACCACTACAACATTATCATAACCTAATTCATCATTCAATAGAATTTTCTCCAAGAAAAATAGATACATTTTTTTTTTTTTTGGGTTGCTTGTAACCATATTTCATATCATACAACCACAGTGGGCCTGGCTTTAGTACCTATTTTGGATTAAGCCTGCCCATTTATAGTCAAACTTAATACTTACACAAACAAAGCCCAATCCAAGGTAACAAAAAGGTGATAATTTATATCAAGCCCAACAAGTGGAGCCACGCCAAGCCCAGCTCCATTGGTATTACTGACTACAAGGATTTTACTGGTTTTCCTTCATAAATAAATTGCATCTTTATTTTTTGATGGTTCGATATTGATCATAAAGAGTTTGAGGGAAACCAAACTTGTGAAAATAGAGAGCAAACCTAAAATACTATATATTACATAGAGAGTAGGACATTTTGTGCTTTTGTAATTCAGGACTTTTTTTTCTGTGTAAAATATGCTTAAGCATCCCTAGACATTCTTTTTTTTTTTTTTTAAATCTTTGAATGCTGAGAGAAAAATTTTAAAAATAATAAATTCTTCCTTTTCCCTTTGCTAAATAAGTTCATTGCATTTGTTTGAAACTTTGTAGCAATTAATTTGTAATTAAATTAGTTTCTTTTCTTGCACAACAATGAATGGTTATACATGGAGTGATGGATAACAATCTTCTGGAACAACAATTCATCAGAAAATTAAAAAAAAAAAAAAAAACCATCTGAGTGTGTGGGATATTCACATAGAGGCAGCAGATGGAATCTATCGAAGTTACAATGAACTGGATTTGAAAATATACGAGACTCTGTTTATATCAGAGAGCTGCTCGAACATCACCGGTCTCCTCTTTCCAAAGTGAATGCAGAAAATCCTGCCCCATGATCAGTAAAATTAATATTAGAAAGTTCAAGAAACACGAACATTGATAATGTGTTATGACAGAATTCATCCCATTCCAGGAATGGAAGCTATGAAGATGATGCAGCACGGTCTGACTCGATCATGGATTTGATATAGAACTCGCCAGCCTTGTAGGAGGACCTAACCATGGGACCAGATGCCACATATCTGAATCCCTGTTTAGAAATGAGAATTTCAGCCAGAATGTCAGTGCAATTGACACAGACAGCCCAAAATGTCATTTTATGTAAGTAATATTCTCCTAAATCTTTAAGCACCCAGTTCCTAGGAATTATGAAGTATCTAGATGATATTCATAAAATGTTGTATACTATGATAGGAATGTCACAATGATCATCCCAGCATCACAAATTCATTCTGATGTAAACTATTACAGCATGTAGCATATAATTCAATGAACCCCTTGCAAAACAAGGTAGCTGTATACACAGACACAGGCACACGTGATAACGTTTATGGATGTGCATAATGTTACTAACATTATTAAGTACTGACAGCCCAAAGAGGCAGCATGTACAATTGACATCAATCTAAAAAAACAAAAAACACTGCATTAAATTTAAAAGGGGAACCCAAATTTTGAAAAGACTGCACAAGGTAAAGTTGACTTAGTGCAATAGTTTGAGCAGGTGAGACTACTTGACCTTTCAAATTAAAACATAAATGGTTGTCTTATCAATAGTTGCAAAACCAAAATCAAATTCTTGTGTTGCCGGTAAGAATGTAATTTTAACCCAATCCAAGTTTTTAGAACATGCATGGTAATGTATATTCTAAAATACTTAAATCATGTGCTACCAAGTCGTTTATACTCTTCCATAAAGAAGAAGAAAGTTATCTACGCTCTTACACAAAAGAAATCTTATCAACCCTAAATTCAACCAAAGGGCCCGACCCTTGTATCTGGTCAATGGTTCAATTTTTATGCTTTATTATGACAAGGTTATGTATTGTAAGGCAGCATCGAGATTGGACAATTAATTGACCATTTCTTTACTGGTTACTGGTACGTCCCCAAAATTCGTGTAGAAGTCCAGGTAGGATGCGCATGGGTCTCAGATATATTTCATGACAATATCATTCAAAGGAGACAAAGATAACACTACACAACAATTACGCATAATATGAAGTTAGCAATAGAGCTTGGTAGTATGATAGCCTGTCATAATGGTCCAGAAAACGAAACAAAACATAGTTTGCACCTATTACACTGGAAAGAACAATTTAAATAATGGGTATGTATAATTTCTAAGAATATAGCACTCCAAAATGAATAGTTCATAAGAAAAAAGTGGGGCAGAACAATGCAGTGAATATCTGGATAAAATAGCAGTCTTCATTACCTTCTTCTATGCAAGATAAAATGGTAATAATAAAAAAGATTTCATAAAAATGTTAATTTACCCATGAGGCAAAGACAAAAATTCTAAAAGATAACAGAAAATTTGGGGACAGAGATCATAATAGGATAATTTACATCTACAATACAAAAAAATTAGCCGCAAGGAAAAGCAGTGGCATAAAAAAAATTTCTGGCAAGCCATATAAATAGCAGTAGCTAGTGGCAAAATCATTAACCATAACATCCAAAACAAAATCATGCATTTTTATCAACATAGCAACAACACACATTTTTCACTGACGGTAAAAACATAGTAACGAGACAAACCATTTCTGTGCCAAGAACTTGGTACTTCTCAAAGGCCTCAGGAGTAATGTATTCAGAGACTGGCATGTGGCGCTTTGAAGGTCTCATGTACTGACCAAAAGTCATCACATCAACACCTGCCGCTCTGACCTTCTCCATTGTTTTCACCACTTCATCAGGTGTTTCTCCACACCCTAACATTATTGAAGTCTTGGTGAGTGTACCAGCAGGGGCATAATCCTTGGCCTTCATCAAAACATCCATAGATTGCTTAAAATTGGCACGGCGATCTCGTACTACACTCTGAAGCTCTTCAACAGTTTCGATATTGTGAGCAAAAACGTCTAGACCAGATGTTGCTACTTTCTCTACACAGCTGGAATCTCCTCGAAAATCAGGAACTGCAAATTAAAGTAAAGAAGGACATATAAATCAAAATAAAAACTGAAAAGGAATTGACCACTTTTTCAAGTTATGATCAAATTTAAGCATACAGATGCTAGATAAACTACAAAAGTAAATGCATACTAGCACCTAGCTGCATACATGGTTCAGAATTATAGTTCTAGATCTTTGGCTCAAATATCAGCATGGTTCGCATATCTTATTCAAACATTCTAGTTAGCCAAATTACTTAAATCTTGACTTAGATGATACCTACATTTAAATAAAAATAACAACCATAAAAGCATATCAAAAAGTTGGCATGTGCAGCATTTAAACTGCTCTATATCTACCAACATTAAGGCAAAATGGCATATCTCTGTCATTTATTTCAGCAACAACAGTAGCCTGTCTATTCCCAGTGTTCATATCAATTTCTAAATCTTAAGAAGCACAAAAATTCATACCTAGTGCTTCTATAAGCATATTTGGTTTCAATGTCTTCAATTTCTGCACAGTTTCAGCAAAATGACTACTTCCTTGATCAGGTAGATCATCACGATCAACACTAGTTATAACCACATAGTCCAAACCCCATGAAGCAATTGCCTCGGCCACATTTGTAGGTTCATTTGGATCAGGAGGAGGTGGAGTGCGTGAGGTCTTCACATTGCAAAATCTGAAAATCATAGAAACATTCAGTAAAATGACTCCATGGAATGACTCCTGTCATTCCATCCCAATCTTTTCTTTCCTAACCTGCATATTCTAATTGAATAAAATGACTCTTGTCAAACGCCAGTTAAAGAAAAGCTATAAAACACTAAACCAAACAAACTCTCACCATCTAATTCCACATTTTCTACATTCTCTAGGCCACACTTACAGTACATACACAGTAAAAAAGCATTACACCAGAAAAAATCTCTTCATACTGCCTGCATTTTATTACATGAATCTGCTTCTTTCCTCCCACTCTACTACGACACTTCCTATGAAAATGGCCTTTTGATAATATTCCATCTAAATGTCATTTTCTCTTTTACATCCAAAGCAGCAAACTTTACATACGAACAATGAAAAACGCAAATAAAATTCATCCAAAAAAATGCCAAAAAAAACAGAACCCAGAAAAGAAATCCCTCACCTGCATCCCCTAGTACAAGTATCCCCAAGAATCATGATAGTAGCCGTAGCAGTCCCAGTCTCTCCTCCAGACCAACACTCCCCCAAATTAGGACACTTAGCCTCCTCACAAACAGTATGAAGCTTCAACTCCCTCAACTTTTTCTTAATCTGCGTATATTTATCCCCACCTGGGATCGATTCCTTCATCCATTTGGGCTTTGGCAATGGCTTTTTCTTGGTGCCAACTTCCACAGAATACTCATTTTCTCTTTGCAGCCTTATGAAGTCTGCAAGGGAAGGGGACTCAGCTGCCAGCCTCCGTCTTAGGCCTTCTAGAGTATGGGTGAATTGGGGAGAAGGTGGCTGAGGTGGGGAAGAATCCAGGGTTGAGAAGAATCTGGTGGATTTGAGGGAAAGCGAACGTGAAAACAAGGTTGTTAGGCGGGAATTCGTTGCCATTCTTGGAGATTTTGGGTCCTTTTTTCCCCCTGTTTTTGGGTGTTTTTTGGAGGATTTGAGGATTGGAGTTTCTGGGGTGGATTCAAAATTTAATTTTTTCCTGGGATTTGTAGGGGCGATTGGTGGTGGTTGGACGGACGGAGGGACGGATGGATGGATGGAATCTTGATGCTGAGGAGGAGGAAAACTCAGGCCTTTTTTTATTATTATTATTTTTTTGTGGATGTCACGTGTTCTGCACGTGTGTGATGATATCGGTTTGACTATCAAATTAATAATCAATATACATTACACATTTATTAATTTAATCTTTCAAGTTTCAAACCTAGTTTCATTTGGAATGTGTTTGTAATGTTAGGGGGTATTTAAACTTTGATAAACCAATAATTGAATCTAAAAAAAAAGTCAATTATTTAATTTATTGAAGTAGAGTATTGTTTAATTTTAGATAAAAAAGGATTTTCAAAAATAGTTGAATATTAATCAAATTTTGATAACCGCATAATTGATAACCAATCAATAACCATTACTCAAATGTAGTGAAAAAAGATATATTCTCCCCTTTTCTGTCAATATCCTTTTCACACTTTTGTCTTGCAAAAGGACCCCTTGGCATTTGTAAAGTTGGCTGATAAAATCCTCTGGTTAAATGATACCATATGCCTAACATACAAATGAATAAGGTAATATAAAAATATTGATAAATAATTCAAACCACAAAAATTTGATTGTGATTCTACTGCACGAATTTTTAAATTGCCTCGTCAATTCTTAAAATATAGAGGATGATTTTACCTCACATTTATTATAAAATAATCATTTTGTCTTAGCCATGTAAAAAATTGACAAGAGTACTCTTGATAATACGTAAATGTTTATGTCACATGCTGCTAAATTGGATAAGAATTAATAGGAAATAATTATTCCCCTTGGAAATTAATGCTGGATCAAGAGGGTTTGGTAGAGAAATTTTCAAAAGGATGAGCCATTAGTAGTTTTTTACATTTTATTTCAAGAAAAGGTAATGTGCTGGACTGCATTACCCCCTCTTTTTCTCTTTTGTATGTTGGACAGGATTTAGATTTGGAGAGTTTAACTTTGCTTGTGATGGAAGAACTTATATTATACTCTCTCCGTCCCATTTTGATAGACTCACAAGTTTTTTCACACAGTTTAAGAAAAATTAGTTAATTTTATTAAAAGAATAAATTAATCTATGATGTTCCTAAAATACCCTTGTATTCATCATTAAACATTTACATTAAATACAAAATAGAAAATTGCATCATAAGTCAAATTAGTTCCATTTGATGTGTGAATACACAGTTTGCTATGCACCTCTCACTTATAACAAAGTAATTAAATTCGGATATTTTAGAGAAGTTAAAAATTAATTATATTCTTCAATTGAAAAGTGGACTATAATTTGGGACGGATGAAAAAGAAAAACAAGCCTGTCAAAATGAGACGAAGGGAGTATGACTTTAGGAAGTAAACGATAAGATGAAGCACAAATACAAATGTTCGCACTTCACATTGCACTGATTTTAAAATTCGATGCAAGTATTCTATTAGTTGTTGTTGCCCTAAATTAAAAGGGCAGGGGAGGAGGCTTTACCACGCTAGAGAGGAACATTCTTGTATGAATTCGGTTCAGGCTGCCAAAAGGCTAGAGACCTCCCCTTCTCCATTTTCCCTTGTAGGCTTCAGCTGAAAAAATTAAAAAAAAAATCATGTCCCACATCGAGACTTTGTGTGCGTAGTGTGTAGTATTTAAGTCCCATGGTTTCTCCCTTTAAGTCAGTAATTACCTTTTGAATTGAATCATGGAATTGGTTTAGGTCACTTCCCCCTTCCCCATTTTCCCTTGTAGGCTTCGGCCGAAAAAATTAAAAAAAAAAAAAGGCTAGAGACCTTATTTTGCACCATAATAACGTTGTAACCAACATACTAATATAGATTAACGTCTGAGTACCTCAAAGTTATTCATATTGTTCGCATTTTGGGGAAGAGGACATCAACATTAAAAGAGAAACATATAATCTTCTATGGGAATATGTGGCAATGAGTTACCATTTGCATAATTGGATGATTTTTAAGTGTTTCTATGGTATGTCACTTGAGGTTGGCCAAAAATAATAATAATGATAAAAGAAAAGGTTTGAAAAGGCAAATATTAGGATAGAGTTGTGGAACAATTTTTGCATCTACAAAAACATAAGTGAATACCATCACAGTCTAAATGTAGTAATTTAGGAGTCAATACAAAGGCAGCACAAGTGGCTATCATACATACCACATGACATTGTATCACTCCCATCATATTTTCTCTCTAAGATAGTGATTCGAAGCATTGAATGAAATTTAAGAATCATCAGAATGAATAGAGAGTCGAGTGGTTAGAGCTTTACGACTGTACCCAAAGGTTAAAGATTCGAATCCTATCATCACCATTCCTCTCTTCAAATGCAATAGTATATGTTTGAAAAAAATAAAAAAAAAAGAAAGAAAAACATCAAGAATGGACTCCTAGTAATATTGAGTACAATTTGGACACCTGAGGTTGAAGCAAACGACAGCAACTTGTCTTGTAAACAGCCGGACATCAATAGCGTTGTCCCAGGTCATAGAAGGCCCAAAGTTGTCCTTTTCTACTGCTGAGTCCAATCAGTGTCCTTCGTCGTGCAAATGGGAAATGGACTAACAGTGATTCGCATGTTATGGAGTCAAATCATCAAATTGTAATTCGAGTGTAACATCAAGTGTGTAGACTAATTTGATCCAAGCTGTTCAACAGAACAAAAAATATTTATTCGAAGACAATTTTTGGTTTGTGTTTAATGTTTTACTTTAGCTAAAAACATATGAATCAAATTGTTAAAAAAAAATGTTTGAATTAAAAAAAAAATAGTTTTAGCAGAATCTGAAAGGTCTGCACTTTTTTGCTTATCGGAAGCCTATCGTTTAGCAAAATGCTCTACATAGTTTTTCGGGGTCATCCAACGATCGATATGGAGGATCAGTGTTCTAGGATAACGAAATTAACCATAAAGGAATGGAAGAAACATGGAATTTGGTTACTAATCAGTCAATCAGCAATGATTGGTACTTGCCAAACGTGATCAAGACTTTCGCGATACTTCCAGTGCAAGTTATCATTTTTTATCCTGCATTTGTTTGGTACAATTTTCAAAACATGCTTTTAGAAAATACTAAACACTTATTTTCAATTACCTTTTTATCTCACGTACATATTTTATTCTTCAAAATTGTTACAGTAATTTCTAAATAATACCCTTCAAAAACGTTCATCCAAACAAAATCATCCCTCTATCTAATCTTGTCTTACTTATACATTTTTCACATTAAACTAGGTCTATCAAAATTTATTCCCAATAATTTTATTTTTTCAGAAAATTTTGTCACAAGTTTATGTGCTTTTGGAAAAGAATCCTTGCCCGCTTGAAAGGAAAAATGGGATTAAAAAAATTCATTTGAGAGCTCCAAGAAAAGAAGTCAAGTTTGTATTGTGCAAGAAACTACTGTTTGCTAATACATAACCCTTTGCTTGGCGTGTAAGTTAAAGATTTCTTTCCTAGGACAAAATTGAAAAGAAAACTTGACAATTATTTTCATTGGATGCTGGCGTGTTAATGAACAATGGATGCATGTTGCAATTTTATTCTCTATGGTCTTTCTTTACTTCTTTTCTGTCAGACACAACCAACCAACTAAAGCATCAAAACTGTGGAGGGTTCCACCATATGTAATCAAACGTTGTCGTATACGAATTCTAGGGAACTAGGGACTAGAATAGGTCTTTATCCAATAATAATAATAATAATAATAATAATAATAATAAGGGATTAAAATATGGCAATACTAATTGGCTGAGGTTCACAAAAGAAATCTAAAAAGAGAATGAAAACCCTATGCAACTTTGGATCAATGGCTTTATCTAATGCTCTTACCTATCTCCAAATTAGTACAAATTAATGTCACAATGACTATGACATAATGACTTTTTTTTTAAGGATATCTAAAACTCAATTGTGGAATGATGATGTTTTTGTCAATTCTTTATTTCTTTTTCATTGGCCGCAATTGTCCTTATCAATTGTGCATGGTTTCATCAGTGTTATCCACTTTACCTTTTTTGTTTACAAGTATATTTTCATAATGTGTTGTACTAAAAAGATAAAGATAGGATAGGAAATTACAATCTTTAATGGGAATTCTAATGAAATTTGAAACAAGATTGATCAATTGTTTGGTGTATTAATTAGAGTTTTCAGTTGGTTAGATTTGGACATTCTCTTGTTTAATTAGTATATGTTAGACCTCCAAAAATAAGAGTAGAATAGTAAGGAATAATATCACTTAAATGAAGTGTAAATATATGTTACTCAAGTGTAACAATTCACACATTTTATAACATATATTTAAACAAAAAAAAAGTGTAAAATCCAGCCCAAGAAAGAAAAGAAAATTAAAGAGCCAACCGACTTTTTTTATAAGTTTTCGATAATTTATTTGCTGTAATACTAGAATCATACACTGTTGTCATTTTTTGGTATGACGAATCGGAATATTGAACCAATATGATTTCAGAAAACCAAATAATTTTTTTTTAAGAAACCAAACAAATTTTTGAATGCTTTTATTGGCAACACAAATCAAACCATATTCTAGTATACTACAAACTCAAAACTTCTTTATTTTTGACCTTTTAAAATTTTGGATCACTAAAACAAATTGAACAATAAATGCATCCACACCTTTCACTATTTCCTATATTTGTGAGTGCTTCTGATTTCTTCTCATGGTCCATAATTCAAATTTGCCATACTTTTTGAATTAGATATAGAGAATCAAATAGATATATTCTCATGATAATCCGACATATTTTCAATACCTCAATCATTTAGTTTGATTTTCTTGAAGAAGTAAAGTGATGGCTTGTACTTTTCATTGTTCTATTAGTAGCATTATTACTTAGCTTATTTGTATTTGTCAAAAGTTAGGTTGGGATCAAAAGGTAGAAATAAAAAGACTAAAGAGTGAAATATCCAAAAAGTAGCAATGGGGAGTACTAGGGGACTAGTCCGGCGTACGCTTTTGGACCTACCAGGGTTCATTTTTTTTAACCTTTCCAGTTGGGATTAATTTGCTCCCTATTTCATGGACCCTCTCCAATTTGTTTTTTCTCAGTTCGAGGAAGACTTTATATTATTCGAACGAAAAAAAAAGAAAAAGTTTGATAGTCGAATTAAAAATTTTGTGATTTTTTGTATGTGTCTTAAATTTGTTCTTGCTCCGAAAAATATTTAGCTCCCTCGTGTTACATTCTTTGCCAAGATCGCAGTTAGTACTCTCCTTCGTTTAAAGAAAACGAAAAAAAAAATGTTTAATAAAATTTAAATGCCATGAAAATTGTGTAGAATAAAATTAATCCTAATGTTTTACGCGAAAGTAAAGGAATAAGAGTAATAGAATAGTCCAGGAAAATTTACTTATCATGAACAAAAGAAAAAGAAGCAAAATTTTATAATTATTGCATTTAATGAATCAAATATAAACAAAACTAGACAAAGTCATAATGATAGGATTATCTACTAACATTTTGATCAATTTTTATGAAATTTGTCATTAGAGTATAATACCGTATTGTATCGATCATTTTGTGAATTTATGTGAGTATAGGAAAAAGAAGTTAATTAACAATAATCACATAAATACAAATCTATAGAACAATATTATAGTGCTCTCGTCATTTTCAAACTTGGCTTGCAACAAAATAATTTAAAAATTATGTCAGTATAGCAAAAAGAAGTTAATTAACAATAATCACATAAATACAAATCTATAGAACAATATTATAGTGCTCTCGTCATTTTCAAACTTGGCTTGCAACAAAATAACTTAAAAATTAATAATATTTTCTTTAAATTTGAGGTGGGATAATTTGTTTTTTGAAGCAAAAATGAAATAACTAATGGACAATTGGCTAAACTATGAATAAAAAAAATTAGTAAATTAATAGAAAAGACAAAAGGGGAAAGCGAAAGGAATTTAGGGTCTAAAATGTCAATTAAGTTAAATGGGATTACCTTAATTAAGAAGTTTCACATCCTTCTCAAGAACCCCGTGATAAAGGACAGTTTACCGGAATGGTCCTTCTTTAAGAGATAAAGACGTTTTATCCTTTAAACGGCATTATCTTTTGTATATTATGTATTATATATATTCCTCTTTCTGTCAGCTGGAAAGCATTGAAAAAATTAATTAGCTTTATAAAAGTGGCTTTTTGGGACCTGGAAATTGGAATTCTATGTTCAAGTTTATACGCAATAGTCACCTTATTCGAATCTTTAACTCCTCGATCAAACTTTACATATGGGTTAATTTAAAAAAAAAAAAAGTACCAAAATTTTATGGGTTGATGTTAAAAAAAAAAAGTATGAAAATCTCATTGTCTCACGTATGGGAGCAAAGAAGTTTTCAATTGAACGTTTATTTGTTGTGCATATTTTTTGTCACGCCAATGTTATTAGTTAAAACTTTTCTGACAGCGTAATTAGACGACAAAATTTCTCAGAAAAGTATTATAAGTTAGTTGTGGGATCAATTTATGTTTGTACTTAATTTTTGTCCAAATTGTTCATTTTACATGAATTGATTGTCAGCTCTCCAAATTTGTTTAGAAACTCATAGATGCAACTCAATAAAAAGAGAGAAAAAGAAGAAGAAAAATGATGAATTGCTATATTCATTTAAATTTCTACATTAAAAAAATGATTAATAATTCTCTAAGATATTAATTATGTATTTATATATATTTCTTCTACAACTTTTTAAAGAAATTTAGCATAAAATGAATGTCAAAAGAAATATGTGTGATATCAGTTATATTCATAATTTGTAATTCATTTAATTAAAGGGCAATCTTGACAAAAATGGAATATCAATGGAGATGCTGATGGCTGAGGATAAACTTCTTTTTGGGAAAAGGATGATATACTTTCTACGAAACTAATAAAATCTGCAAATATATGGCAGGCTGAAAATTTCAATTTCTCAATCAAAACCTTCCAGTCAAATGACGATTCAGAGAAGAAAAGTCGGCATGCATGATGCACATGTTGACAACTTGCACCAAACTGTTCCTTTTAACAATTTCTTTTTGATATTCAAGATAGTGGAATATTCAAAACAAGAAAACATATAGAATTAGATTTCCAAATACATCTTAGTTTTCCTAATCATTAATCATTTGGCATCTGAAATCCTTTGATTAGACCATTTAACAACACAGAACATGCATATAATCTTGTAACGACGTGCAATCGTGACAAGTTTAAGCAAAAGCTATAAAATATATCAGTCGAATCCCAAAAAAAGAAAATATAAAAAAAGGAAGAGTTGTCAAGAGTTGAACATATGTCATTAGACGCAACAAGAGTAATTATTATCGACTAAACTAGCCTAAATTACGAACTCAAGATCTTTTAATAACACACCTAATTGCTTTGCTATCTCTTTTGCTATCTAATATCTCACAATTCTCTCACTCAAATCTCTAAAGAAAGAAAAGATAACATTCTCGATGCTTGCTCTATTAGCTGCCAATGTGCCAACTAACATGAGTAATAAAATCACTTCTCCAAAAGTTGAAAATTCCCATCGGCAGCACATATTGTACTCTATTGACATGGTCTGTCGACTCCACATGGAAAAAGACTTCAACAGTGACTTGGAATTCTCAGAGGATGGGGACCATTTAATGCTTTTATAGTCGAAATTTGGTAACATAGACCATTCATTTTGCTGGAACAATATTTGAAAAAAGAAAACCTGGAGAAAAAGAAAGTAGAGGAACCATTCACAACAATTATTATTAGTGTCAAAAACTAGGTACACAGATGTCTATTTTATGTTAATATCTTGACAATGAATCTTCAACATTGTGAAGCAATAACACAAGTACTTATCCACTAGTTTAGCTAATCACGTTTTAGAATTCAAGTTTTAAGAACATTTTAGTGCCTCCATGTACCTGGCTTAGACGTATACAAATTTGCCAGCAGATTATCTTTTTCTATACCATTCTTATTATAACAATTATCGTTATAAAATATTTGCTTCACACAGTATCCCTAAGAAGATTATCTAGATACAACTAATGTGCCGCAAATTGTGCAATTGGCCTTCTTGTGCCAAGAAGAAACTAAATGCTATTATAGTAAAAGCAAAACAAGTTATTAACGTTATTAATGTTCCCACCAAATTTTGAAGCAGTAAACTATTACTAACATTAAAGGATCACGAAAGTTGCAGTCCTGGATTTTAGTACTTTTAATTCCTAAAATTGAGACAAAACCCACAATAAAAATAGAAAAGCTGCCCACAGAAAATCTTAATATCGGATGGTGAGCTGTACCCTTTGGATTGTAGCACATTACATTTTATTTTTACCACCTCCAAGTGTCTTTTTTTAACAGTGGCGGCTATTATTTACTGATAATTGTCTGTTAAAATCCTAATTTACATTACACTTGTACCCTCACGCGCCTTCAAACCACTCTCCCTCACTCTCTGTTGCTTACCAATAGCATCCAGGTCGTTATTTTATGCAACTATCGCGTGATCACGCGCATGACCTGAGAGGTGGATTTACCTTTCACCTTCCTTAAAGTGACTCAAAGCTGATATGCGTGTATGACTTCAACTCAAGAATTGAGTCATGTATTGCTAAGCTTTGTACTTTTCTAATAGGTAGAAGAGGTAAAGAGAGGAATTTCTCATCAGGGTCTCTCTTAAACTTTCCACATTTTGCTTTTTTGCTATTCTTTTTTTTTTTTTTTCACCCAGCTTCTCTTCCAGCAAAGGTGAAAGCTTTTCCTCTAATGTTTCAATCTTCATGTTAGTAAGCTCAATTAATGATCTGGGATGGTCTGTTTTTGCTCAATTTAGCATAAAGTTCTTTGCTTGATGGTGAACTAATTAATGCTTATGCCACTGTTTCAATGTCAATATTTGCTCGTAATTTACTCCACATTTGGTATACAAAAAAGGGTCTTTTTTTCTTTTTCTTGTTTACCCTTCATAATTGCTTAACTATGAAGCTCGTTTCTTGTTCAAGATTCTTTCTTTCTTTTTTGAAGTGCATTTGCTAACTAGTTATGGGAAATTGGCAATTTTCTTGATTTGGGATTGTGTTTTCCTGGAGAAGAACACCTTATGTTGAATTATTAACCTTATTCATATCATAGACATTATTTGTTTTTCTCTTCTTTTTTCAGGTTTTGGAGTGTCTTATGTATTGGTTATGCAGAGTGGTTTTCCAAGGAAAGAGTAGATTAAAGAAGGGTGGTGTGTCGGATCAATGAGTGGGAAGAGATCTACTCCTCCTTTTTGGAGGATGGAGATCTTTCTGGGGTTGTTTTTGGCATGCACAGTTAGAAATGCAGATGCATACACCAACCCGGGAGATGGTAAGGTTTCAATAAGTGTAATAGTTTTGCATAAATTTTTAACTTCTTTTTGTCGCTCTGATAGGTATAACATTACAAAAATGTTGATTTTTTTTTTTGGGTGTAATTTTGATTGTATGGAACTAGAATATAACTTTGTTGGTTGCCGTTTAGATCAGGTAACTAAAGGTTCTTGCTGTTTGAAATTCAACTGTATATTAATTATGGACTTCACCAGCTTGAGTATGCAGTTCTTTGCTCCTACCCCTGGTTCTCCTAATTTTTAATGCAAGTTTAGCAAATATGTGTTCTCATGGAACATAACCGAGACAGTGTATTGTGTAGAATATTAATGAGATTTTTGCTTATTTCCATGCTTTGCTTTTGGGAGTTTTTTGGGTTTTTTGTTCATTTTCAGTTGTTTTTTGTTTTTAACTTCTTCTTCTTGTGCTTAGAGAATTTTCTAGGTTCAATACACACATATTCATCTAAAGTTTAAAGGATAATGCATTAACATTTTTCACATTGGTTTGCTGTAATTCTGCTGTTGTAGTCGCAGCAATTAATAGTTTATACATTGCAATGGGATCACCTACTCTTCCTGGTTGGGTTGCTAGTGGTGGAGACCCGTGTGGGGAAGCTTGGCAGGGCATCTCCTGTGACAGCATGAACAATATAATTTCAGTGTACGGACCCTGCACTTTCTTCTCTGGTGGATAGATAAATTGTGATGTTACTTCTTATAGCTGTGTTTTCTTATAGAAAACTCAATGGTGCTAATTTGGGAGGTGAACTGGGCGATAACTTAGGAGCATTTACTTCAATAATCTCAATGTAAGCGGATATTTCTCTCAATCTGTATTACATATCTGTTGTGTACCTGTGTGAGATAACTGGTACGTGCATTCAACTTGATAATTGTGACAATGTTTTTGTCAGTGACCTGAGCAATAATAATATTGGAGGTAGCATTCCATCCAATCTACCTGTGAGCATGCAGAACTTGTAAGTGGTTCTATATTCCTTAAAGGAAAAACATTGTCTTTGTACTGATTCTGTATAAACTTGTGCTGGGAGAACTTGAACTTATTAGTTCTATTCTGGAGATCGGCTTAAGCAAAACATGTGATAGTCTTTACCTTTCACAGTTTTCTTTCAGATAATAAGTTTACCGGAAGTATTCCCGATTCCATATCAAGCCTAACTCAGTTGTCAGCTATGTAAGTTTTAAAGCATGCGCAGACTCCTAGGTGCTTTTATTTACATGAAGGTTGCTTTCCTGAGCCATATTTTTGCTTGTCATTTCAGGTCTTTGAATGACAACCAGTTAACTGGAGAATTACCTGATGCATTTCAAGGACTTACTGTTTTGGTCAACCTGTAGGGCCCTATTGTAGAAGCTCTTATATATTGGCACAAGACGGTTTGTTGACTTTTAGGAGAACTAATTATTTATATTTGTTCCTGTACAGGGACTTGTCAAGTAACAATCTGAGAGGGCAACTGCCATCCTCAGTACAAAATTTGTCATCCGTGATCACTTTGTAAGTTCTTGACTTAAGTTAATTACAGTAGCATATGAAATATTATCTGTATGACTATCCTTAACTACTTGATGCAGCCATTTGCAAAACAATCAACTTTCAGGAACCCTTGATGTTTTGCAGGATCTTCGTCAACTCAAAAATTTGTATTCTTCTCAACTCTATAGTACATATAGGCTTAATTCATTTTCTTCCAGAACAACTGGTACATTTCTAACTAACCCCTTGCCACATCCGTCTTCTATGTCACAGAAATGTAGAGAATAATCAATTTTCTGGACCTATACCAGAGAAATTGTTGAGCATTCCCAATTTCAAGTAAGTTCAAAACACTGAAAGATCTATGCACCTTTTATTTTTAAGGATTTTGAGAGCCCACAAGTTTAATACATTATATGAAATTAACAACTTTGCAAGAATTCCTTTTTTTCCTAGTCTCTTTTATACCTGTATTTCCCTCTTTTTACTTCCTTTTCTTTATTATCCCAGGTTAGGGAGGTTGATAGGTTTTTCTTTTTTCCTTTTCTTAATTATTTTTTTTCACATACGGAAATAAAAACTTAATGGATGAAATGGTTGGAATGGCTATTACTTGCACATTTTGAAGTTGAGTGGCCAATTGAGATTTGATAGTTAATTGACAAACTTGATGATTGTTATTGTTTAATTGCTTCCTATGTACCTTTCTGGTCTTCCCTTTTATCTACCTTGTTGGATTTCAATGGTGAACTTTGTGCTCCTGCTTGCTAATGATGTTTGAACATGCAGAAAAGATGGCAATCCATTCAACACCAGTGTTGCTCCTTCACCTCCACCCACATCCTCAACAAAACCGCCTTCAGCACCACCATTTTTTGGGGCACCCACTTCTGTGCAGACACCACCGACTTCTGGACGAACCCCTGGAAGGCAAGCTGATGGGCCATCTACAACAGAGGTGTCAAATTCCAAAGCAAGTAAAAAAAGGTTAACTACCAGAAGGGTTGTCTGGATATCCATTGCAGTAGTGATATCTTTTATAATATTGGTATTGGCACTCCTCCTTTTTCTGCCAAGCTGCTTTAGACAGAGGCGAGAGATGCACAGAATTTCCAAGCCGCATGAAATAGCTCCATATGTAGGAAACAGAGAGAATTCTAGAGACAATAGTTCGTTGGCCCAACCTGTTCATCATCAAGATAAAAGTATTATATTGGCTGCTTGTGATTTTAAGTTGTTCTTAGTGTGAAATATTTACCTTTATTGAAGAATCTTTATTTACTTGGATGCCTTTTGTTGTTAAAGCAGATTCTCAGGTGCCAGTTGCAAAGCCGAAAGAAGAGCTTCAAACAGAAGCGAAAAAGGGAGGTTTAATTCAAAAACCGCGAAATGAGGAGGCAAATGTGAAGAAGATGAGTGCAATTCCAAAGAGAAATGATCATGAGATAGACATGAGTAGATTTGATATCGATTGGATGCAACCACCTCCTCCTCCGCCGCCACCGCCTCCCCCTCCAGTTCTGGAGAAGGTGGTTGTAGAGCCACTAAACACGGCTAAAGGGACATCAGTGAAGCCTTCAGCCAGACATCTCCCACTAACTTCTGTGAAGTCCTATACAATTGCAGCTCTCCAGCAATATACAAATAGTTTTTCTCAAGAAAATCTTATTGGAGCAGGAACGCTGGGGACTGTGTATAGAGCTGAGCTTCCTAATGGAAAGGTATGTGGTTTAATTTACACTTTTTGCATTACAACTTTCTTGGTTACATGTTTTATGCTTGTATTTTATCTAGTTCTGTTTTCTTTATGTTTAGAAACTTTTTCTTCTTTGATGTGGAATGTTCTCTGAGACCTTGAGTGCATTTCAGCATCTATATTTTGTTACTTCATTTCCTAACTACTCTAGACAGAAATTTGTTCATGCAATTTTTCTCTTTTTTGCATGTTGTAGAATTGTCTTCTTGTTCTTATTTATCGAGTGGCTTTATGGCTTAGATTGATAAAAAGTATTAACGAGTGAGTAGATTTTTGGGAGGATTCAGATTCTAATGGCCGAGGAAGATCAAACCATTGCTATGTTCTTTAGGGGTTAGTAGTCACTTAAGCTTTCTGCAATGGTTTAATCATTGTATTTAACATGCCATTTTTTATAGATGATAGGTATCTCTTTCATTTGTTTTTTCTACTTGGTGGAGCACATAGAGGTGGATACTATAACAACTATGTTGATGATTCTAGGAAATCAAATAAAGAAAATCTTTGTTTAATTTGATATCTTATCAAACGATTCCCCTCTTGAAAGCTATATTTCCTTATATATGTACGTCTACTATGTATAGATTATTTCTATGGACAATTGCTCTTATGAAAAAGTATAAATGTAGTGCATTGTGCCAAAATGGTTTCCAATTTTTATTATGTTGAGCGGTCAACCAAAGTTTTTTATGCAAGAAGTGATCTAGTTAAATTGTATCATTATTTTCTCTGAATAATCTGGTCAACTGCAACTCTTATTTGTCTTTCAGTTAGTCTTGTTGGATGCTGTTGGAACTTTGAAACAGTATCAGGAACTGTGCTTGCTATACTTGGTTCCCCATCCCCTCCTCCCCATAAAAATGGAAGGAAGAATAAAAGAAGAGAGGAGAAAATTTTCTCTCACTTTCCAGTGCGCATCTGTTACTTGTTAAGAGTTCATTCTTTGAACATTTTTGAAAAATTTACCGGGTTTTATTGTTTGCTCTTTTCTTATTTTAAACTTGATATAAGGCCGGTTTGCTTTCTGCCTTTTAATTTAGTGACGTCCTGATTTATATCTGTCTGCGCATCTCCTATTCCTTTCCTAAGATTTCTCTCACTTTCCAGTGCGTATCTGTTACTTGTCAAGAGTTCATTCTTTGAACATTTTGGAAAAATTTACCGGGTTTTATTGTTTGCTCTTTTCTTATTTTAAACTTGATATAAGGCTGCTTTGCTTTCTGCCTTTTAATCTAGTGACGTCCCGATTCATATCTGTCTGCGCGTCTCCTATTCCTTTCCTGTCAAAGCTGTCTATAAATGTGAAGGACAGATATCAGCTTAAATAATTTAGCTTTTCGATGCCTCTGCAGTTACTTGCTGTCAAGAAACTGGACAAAAGAGTTTTGAATCAACAAAAGGATGATGAATTTCTAGACCTGGTTAACAGAATTGACAAAATTCGTCATGCTAATGTTGTAGAACTCATGGGCTATTGCTCAGAGCATGGTCAAAGACTGCTGGTCTATGAGTACTGCAGCAATGGGTCACTGCAAGATGCTTTACACTCTGATGATGATTTTAGAAGGCAACTATCATGGAATGCCCGTATCAGAATGGCTCTTGGTGCTGCAAGAGCGCTAGAGTAAGTCTGACTGTTGTAAAATATGAGGTTCCATTTGCATAATGTCTACATAGTAATGCAGATAGCCTCCAAAACCAACACTCTTCTCCTCTCTTCCACCATAACCCCTCTTGCCGCCCTCCCACATCCAGAAAAATTAAAAAAAAAAAAAAGTGGTAAAAGTGGGGGAAATTGGGATCAGATATCTTAAAAGATGTTCAATTTTAATTTTGGAAATATTTGGTTAATATCACTTAATGGAAGTGCTCAAGTATGTATAACATGCATGTACTCATCTTAATTCGGTTGTCCATAACCAGAGGGGAGAACTTTCTTCTCTTTTTTTGCCTTTTTCTGATTTTCTGGGAACGAAGTTGTTTTATTACTTCCTCGATACACCACCTGAAATTTATGTATCATCTAGAGTACTAACAACTGTTTTACATGAACAAGGTACCTGCATGAGATTTGTGAGCCCGCTATCATTCACAGAAACTTCAAGTCTGCCAATGTCCTTCTTGATGATGAGCTAGCAGTGCATGTTTCCGATTGTGGTTTGGCTTCTTTAATAACATCAGGCGCTGTGAGTCAGGTAACTGTTATTATTATAATCCCTTGACAAAGTACTTATTTGCAGTTTGTGTAAAAAAGAGTGGAAAACTATTGTGATACATACTTATAGTAAGTGAATGCTTACAATGTGCTAAGATGAGAGCCTAATTTTGCTGTGAGAAGATATATCATGGTATCAGATGGTTTTTGAGCAGTAATTAGAATCAACAGCTGCAAGGATGATAGTGTGGAAAACAAATACGTTGGTAGTCTTTTGTGAACACCTCCCTGAACAAGCAATTAGAGACAAAGAGAAATTGATCCTCATGATGTAGGAAGAGATAGAAGCATATTATGAGTTGAGTTGGCAGCAGCATGGATAAGCATCTGTCGAGATTAATATACCTTTAGATGAAATGGATCTTACTGTTTTCGTTATTAGTTCTTAGTGGCATAACCATAGGAAACATGGAGCTTTGAGTTTATCATTGTGAGAAAGAAAATGATAATTGGAACGTTTTAAAGATTAATTGAAGGGGTTTGGAATTGTGCATGGTTACTTTTTATGTGTTTGCGGATGTGTATCTAATATAAAACATATCCATTGGTGAAGTTTCTATTACTTTTTCTTGTTGTCTAATTCTCTCTCAGAATGCACCCACTTGCCTCAACCTCCCAACAACACAGATTCACAAACAAACATGCATAACTACATACTTTATATTTGTCGTCTGTCTGAAGCATTTAAATGATGAGTTATGTGCAAGCTAGGAGGCAATAGTACCAATGTAGTCATAACATGTGCGCTTGACAGAATCTTGGTTTCTTTTCTTTTGGACTGATTGTGAGAGTTGAAAATGTGTAGATTCTGAGAAGGCAAAACTAATGAGCATGTAAGCCAACCTTTTTTTTTTCTTTACATTTGCATGTTGATCATTGTTTTTTAACTCCCCCTGAAAAGTCAACACAACTTTCAAGCATCAGAACTAGGAAATACCAAGAATAACTCCCCTGCCAGCAGAATCATTTTTTGAAATTATGTATAATCGATTAGCAAGCATCTGTTAAAGATTAGATGGTAATTCAATACCCCAATATCTAGTCATGAACCCTTGCGAATAATTTACTCGTATGGTTGCTTGATTTTAGCAAGAGATGACTTTCTTTTCATTTTGGTAAATCAACATTTTCAAAATTTGGTGGTTGTGGCTACATTCTTTTAGTGGAACAGGGTGAGGTGGGGCACACTACCTCATGCCTCTTATTTATGGGTGGAAAGGAGAGTGGATGTTTGAAGCCCTTTGCAGTTTTACAAGTCTCAGACCTATTCTGTTTGATTTTCAGTTGTCAGGACAGCTTCTTACTACATATGGATATGGTGCCCCAGAATTCGAATCAGGAGTTTATACCTCCAAAAGTGATGTTTACAGCTTTGGGGTGGTGATGTTGGAACTTTTAACAGGTCGAATGTCGTATGACAGGTAAAATACTGCTTAATTATTCTAAGTTGATAAAATTCACCTATTCTCCTCCAATACTTACTTTCTTTAAACTATATGTAGAACAAGGATTCGAGGAGAACAATTTTTGGTCAGATGGGCAATTCCACAGCTTCATGATATCGATGCCTTGTCAAGGATGGTTGATCCTTCTCTGAATGGAAAATACCCTGTTAAATCTTTATCCCACTTTGCTGACATTATTTCGCGCTGCGTCCAGGTCAGTGAATTGTTGATCCTTCTCTGGACTAAAGAGTGCAGGATTTTTAAATGTCATACTGTTTTAGCTGTTGATATTTGCACTAGGATAGATAAAATAGAATTAGTAAATCTCAGAAATCCAACTATTAAATCCAAAAACAATGGGTCTTCTTCCTCTATTGGTGGGCTTAATGTTGAGATTAAGATAATGGGTCTTGGACCAGGGTGAATTTGCCTCCTTTTCCTGCATAAACCTACACATTTATGTGCAAAATTGGCCCGTTCTGAGATTTGTTATTCACCACTCAACTTCAAGGAAACAGTATGATTTGTTGCTTAGGATGAGAGGCCAATTCTGGGGTTGATACTAAAATTTTAACACTCAAGCACTCGTTTCAGAATCCTGAATATTTAAAATACAAATGTTGGGTCCATCTTTTTACAAGTTCAATTTTCAAACAAAATTTTGTTGATAAAAATCTTGATCTTTCAATTGAGTTGTGCATAAGAACAGCTTTAAAATATGCCTGTTTCTTTGCATTTCAAAGTATGAAGAATTAATTGTTTTATGGGAAATTGGTTAACCAAGTAATCAGGAGGTTAGTTTAATTTGTTATGAATTACTTGATTACTGGTAATATCAACACTGCACCCAAGACAAGTGTTAATCCTTTCAGTTTGGAACATTGCAGCCTACATGTGGTTGTTGCTTCTCATTTTTTCCTCCTTTGATTTAAACTAGATAATGTAGATATCGGTTCTTGAAAACTGAAGATGCAAGTTCTGCATGTAATCAAATGCGTATAGTAGTATAGTGGCAACATGACCAAGCACTTATATGAAACATACCAACATTCCAATACCCTTCTGTGCACTTGATTTAATGTTGTGAAAACAGTGTTCCAGATAAATTTTGGCAAGTGCCGCAATATCATGTATATCAGGTGATAATTTTGCTAGTTCTACTATTCACCAGTAAAAAGCTAAGTTGATGACCTAAAATTAGGAATAATAAGATGACCTGACTAGAGCATATTGGCCATTCCATTGAATTGTGAGAAAGTTGAACAAGAAAGCATTTCTATTTTACAAGAAAATGAAGGAAATAAAAGTATTTTCCTTAAAATGTTTGTTTAACTGGAAATAATTCAAAAGAAAATGGGTAAGAGAATTTGTTTGCAAACATACACGTGAGAGAAATAACTTCCTTTCCTGCAGTTCTCTTTTATTTCTATCATTCAGACTCAACCCAGTAGGATTAGTTGAGAATATGACTACTTTATAATGTTTTCTTCCCTACAATGTATAGTTGCTTACAGAATGAGTTTGTCATGCAGCCGGAACCAGAATTTAGGCCTCCGATGTCTGAAGTTGTGCAGGACCTCATACAAATGATACGAAGGGAATCTCCCCACAGATCAGAAAGGGACTGACCGGGCTTCGATAAAACATTCTGAATCACATTTTGTGAAACTGCCAATTCAGATAATTGATTTTTTGGGAATTAACTTGATATTTCGACCAAGAAACCAATTATGTGCTTGATTCCCCTGCTAACACAACTTACAATTCTTTCACCAAGAGAGCACCTGGGGGAAATTGCCGATGAGCTGTTCAACAACCATGTGTTCGTCCAGTATTCCTGATTCTCGAAGTCAGTTATTTGTCATCGTTTAGGTTTATAGGAGTATGGGATGACAGCTGCAGTGTGTAGATCCCCTTAGTCTAGTCTATTGTTTGATAGATATAATTTAACATTAATTGTTGATAGTGAAAATCTCGAAGTTGAATTTTGTTAGTGCTCGACTATACCTGCATCTGTATGGACTTCTGTGGGCAGAGTCAAAGAGCCCATAGTATCCAATAATCTGACATTGTATTGTATACTACTATTTGTACATCTCTATTCTTGATGACGATTACTAAATTTGATTCTGCTGCAACTAATGCTACTATCATGATAGCAAAGGTTCTTTTGCAAACTTAGATAATTTGATTGAACTGGCAAAGAAAGCTATTACTGTTAAAACAAGGTGGTCTGCCGAGCACAAAATCCGTGTACTTAGATTGATTGTTGTTGATTTGGTTCAGAAACTGGTTACAAGAAATCTATCTGAACAATACATAGGAGTCTTTATGGTATGTGGTATTTGACAAAGATATTCAAGACACATTAACAGGTCGCTAAGACGTTATGCTTTATCGTACTTGACAACGAACTTCAATATATTATGCTTTCTCGTATTCGACAAAAAATTTTAAGATGCATAAACAAATATTACGTTTTGTTAGAAAGAAACTATACATTAAAATCGTTAAGTAATAAGAAGAGACCTGATTGACAAAGTCTTAATTGCCAATAATTTCCCCAGCTACAAAACTAGTCTATTTACAAAACTCCTCGAGCTCTCTTCCACAAAAGGTAACTTCTTCCTTCTTGAATTTCACATCCAAAATTCTTCTTTTTTTCGTTTCTTTTCCTTCATCATCTCATATCTTCTTGACATGCATGCATGCAACTCTCGGATGCACGAAAGTTGTTAATCTTCAGGTGGTTTTTTGATTATATAGTTGATCAAACTGATTATCAACTGACTTCAAGGGTCTTCAAGAAATCATATTTCATGTCATGGCTGCTTTTGTCAGCTTTCGCAAGATCAAGTATGGCTTCAAACATGCTAACGGAACAAGACAAGTTAATGCGATTACTTGGCAATTGGTTCTCCTCTTGAAATTGATTGAGAAGAGCCTTGAACATTATTGAAGACAACCATGAAACTGGAACAACATATTTCTTGTGTTCTTCCCCCACATACACAGGCACGAGTCCTCTAGGAACTGAGAAAGTCCTGCAGCTAAGCTTCTTTAACAGATTACGAATTTTTCTAAGAACAGTCTCCATCTTTATCAGAAAAATTTTAAAGGTGAAAAAAAATAGAGTTTCCTAGGCTTCAAGAATTGAGAATTCTTCAGAAGGAATCGATGAGAGGTTGATGATGAATAAAGGTGGTGGGACGGATATTGGTATTTATAGAGTTGAAATCCTATGCAAAGTAAGAAACGGCCTCAAAAAGACTTGAAATATAGAAAGATAAAATAGGAAATAAGTAGAAAACTACAAAATTTCTTCTTATGATCTTATCAAAATTTGGTAATTGGATTGGCCCATAAGCATAAGAGTTACTAAATATTTTGGATTAATAAAGGATTCGTAGGAAAGCATATATGAAGAGTAATTTAAGTTATCAATAACTGAGCATCTAATTAAATAAAAGTTAATCTTGTTCTAAAGGAATAAACCCAAGCTTTGCTGCCTAGTACGTCATCTGCTTCAACAAGGCAAAGGTCTTTGTATCACCTTGTATTCTTGTGGAGATTTTTCTTTAAATAGCCTATTTTTTTTATCAATCAGCATGCCTAATACGAAAAAGAGTAATTAGCTTGGGGTTAATTTGAAATGCAAATGTTTTATAACAGTACTTTGGAATATTCTTACAACATATTTTTAAATATTTTTTTTTATATTTTCAACGATTTTTTTATTTTGCATACATCATATTCTAAAAAATATTACAACATTATTTTTAAAAAAAAATACTAAAAAAAACACAATCTAAACGAAACCAATCTTGTTACAACATCCGTTTACCATTAAGAGAAAGGGTAGTGTGTAGACATAACTACTCATCTTCAATGAAAATATTACGTACAGACATGCCATATCAATGTGGAAGCTCAATTAGAACATATTTTAGTCAGAATTTGCTAAATTATCTTGCTAAGTAGTGGGATCATCTTTACACAAATCATAACATAGGGCCTAAAGTACCACTAAACGGTTTGGCAAAAATTTCAGGCAGAATTCTTTAACTTGGATGTAAACTACAATAACCAATAACTCAAAAACAAGATGAGAGCACCAGCAGCCATGGAAATATTGACAAATCTAGTGACACAACTCTCATTCTAATCCAAACGTGTACACAATTAACAAAGCCGTGTCCATTTATATTTATCAACTAATGATTTCATTAAAAAAGAAAAAAGGCCAAAAATTAAAAAAAAAAAACTTAATGCTAAGGCTTCGTTTTGGCACAGTATTTGGAGAACATTCATAATTCTTATATTATTTTTTTTTACCTCTTTAGTAACTTATTAAAAAATAGCTTCAAAGGTATTAAAACGTTAAAACTATGATATTAAGTTGCTTATATAACTTTTATTACACATTATCCATAGAACTATGACATTAAATTGCTTATTTTTGTTTACTTTTTTAGTATCCTATTAAAAAATAACTTCTAAGATACTAACATACATTAAAAACTTATGATATTAAAACTGCTTATACAAACTTTTATTACACCTAGGATCGACAAATGCTTCTTTTTTATTTATTTTTTTTGAGGTAAAGGAAAATGAGAAAAAATAAAAATAGAAAATAAAATAGGATCCACCAAACACTCTACCATGCCAGGCAATACAAATGCTTCTTGTTAAAAATCCACTTTGGCAATTGTTACGCCTAATTGGGGCCGGTAAGATCATTTTCCAGCCCTTAACATAATCTAATTTTTGTTATAAAATTAGTAGTATTATAGTACTACTAAGATAGAAATAAAGCAACTTACAACTAGCTATAAAAGTGAAGACAATGTAATGACAAAATCAAAGTAAAATGAAGCAATATTTTCTCTTCTTTTCTTCTTCAATTTTTCATTGCATATAAGCCACTATTTATAGGCTTGAGGTTCACTCCTCCATATTAAAGGTCATAAGGACCCAAATGTAAGTTACATGAGTTACATGAACTAATGAGAGATCATGGGGTAGTGGGAGTTATAAGGGATAATGTGGAAGATCATGGGGTAGTGGGAGTTACAAGGAATAATGGAGAAGATCATGGGGTGAACATGGGTGGACATCCACTAAATATTTCATAACACTCCCCCTTGGATGTCCATCTTTAAGAAAAATGCCTCATTAAAACCTTACTAGGAAAAACCCAGTGGGACAAAAACCTAGTGAAGGAAAAAGAGTACATTCTTCTGAATACAACACTGCCTCAAAAAAAAAAAAAAACCTTGGTTAAGGAAAAAAAAATGCAGCGTGTAATTACTCCCCCTCTTGAGCACATCATTTGACATCTTTCAGTCGTCTCATTCCAATCTTGTGAACCAGCTTTTCAAATGTTGAAGTCGGTAGTGATTTGGTGAATATATCTGCCAAATTATCACTCGAACGAATTTGCTGAACACAAATTTCACCATTCTTTTGAAGATCATGAGTGAAAAAAAACTTTGGTGAAATGTGCTTCGTTCTATCACCTTTGATGTATCCCTCTTTCAATTGAGCAATACATGCAGCATTATCTTCGAACAAAGTAGTAGGAACTTCCTTGTTTAAGGGCAAACCGCATGCTCCTCGAATATGATGTATCACAGATCTTAACCAAAAACACTCTCGACTTGCTTCATGAATTGCCAATATTTCAGCATGATTAGAAGAAGTGGCAGCTATAGTTTGTTTCATGGAACGCCATGAAATAGCTGTACCACCATATGTGAATATATACCCAGTTTGTGATCGAGCGTTATGAGGATCGGATAAATATCCAGCATCTGCATAACCTATTAGATCAGCTTTAAGTGCATTGGAATAATAAAGACCCATATCCTTTGTACCCTGAAGATAGCGAAATATATGTTTAATGCCATTCCAATGTCTTCGAGTAGGTGAAGAACTATATCTTGCAAGTAGATTCACGGCAAATGATATATCAGGACGTGTATGATTTGCAAGATACATTAATGCCCCAATAGCACTAAGATATGGTACTTCTGGACCAAGTATCTCTTCATTATTTTCACGAGGTCGGAAAGGATCTTTATGCACATCAAGTGATCTTACAATCATAGGTGTGCTCAAAGGGTGTGCTTTTTCCATATAAAATCGTTTAAGCACTTTTTCTGTATAAGCCGACTGATGTAAAAAGATGCCATTTTCTACGTGCTCAATTTGTAATCCAAGACAAAATTTTGTCTTTCCAAGATCTTTCATTTCAAATTCTTGTTTCAAGTAATTAGTAGCATTTTTAACCTCTTCAAGAGTTCCAATAATATTTAAATCATCAACATAAACTGCAATGATTACAAATTTGGATCCAGATTTCTTAATAAAAACGCATGGACAAATAAGGTCATTCATATAGCCTTGTTTCATCAAATATTCACCAAGGCGATTGTACCACATGCGTCCAGCCTGTTTCAACCCATATAAAGATTTACACAATTTAATTGAATAAAGTTCTCGAGAACCAGAATCATGACCTTTTGGTAGTGTAAATCCTTCAGGAATTTTCATGTAAATATCATTATCAAGTGAGCCATACAAATAGGCTGTTACAACATCCATGAGACGCATTTCAAGTCGTTCATTTGCTGCCAAATTAAGCAAATAACGAAAAGTTGTTGCATCCACCACAGGAGAATATGTCTCCTCATAATCTATGCCAGGTCTTTGGGAAAAACCTTGTGCGACAAGTCGTGCCTTGTACCGCACAATTTCATTTTTCTCATTTCGTTTTTGCACAAATACCCATTTATAACCTACAGGTTGCACTTCTTCAGGTGTGCGTATTACTGGTCCAAAAACTTTACGTTTTGCCAGTGAATTTAACTCTGCTTGAATTGCATCTTTCCATTTTGGCCAATCATTTCTACGCCTGCATTCATCTACAGACTTTGGTTCGTGATCCTCATTATCATTCATGACAGTAATTGCTGCAGCATAGGCAAATTTATCATCGACATTAGTTGTACATCGGTTCCATCTTTCTCCAGTCATGACATAATTGATTGAGATCTCATGATTATCAAACTTTTCAGGTACCTGAACTTCTTCTGGAAGTTTATTATTTGTCATATCAGAAAACTCTTCAAAAGTTTTCTTTTCTGGAGATTTTTCAAAATTCTTAATTTCCTCGATTTTGCCATCTTGATTATTTGCCCCTTTTCTTTTTCGAGGAATTTTATCTTTGGAACCAGCGGGTCTACCACGTTTTGCAGGTGCTTTTAATTCATTACTAGTGGTAGAAGGTCCTTTGGGGACATCGATTCGAATTGGAGCATTAGCAGCCGGTACATGTGACTTAGTCACACGTTTTGAATTAGTAAAAGCATCTGGCAACTGATTTGCTAAATTTTGCAAATGAATTATCTTTTGAACTTCTAGTTCACATTGTCTTGTACGAGGATCAAAATGAGATAATGATAATTCATTCCAACTAATTTCTTTGACCGGCTGTTTATTTTCTCCCCCTAATGTTGGGAAAACTGATTCATCAAAATGACAATCAGCAAAACGAGCCGTAAATAAATCCCCAGTTGTTGGCTCAAGATATTTTATTATAGATGGAGATTCATATCCAATATATATTCCCAACCTCCTTTGAGAACCCATCTTTGTGCGTTGTGGTGGAGCAATTGGAACATAAACGGCACATCCAAAAATCTTAAGATGGGCAATATTTGGTTCTCGACCAAAAATTATTTGTTGGGGAGAAAACTCATGATAATTCGTTGGCCTTATGCGAATTAACGCTGCAGCATGCAAAATAGCATGTCCCCAAACACATATTGGGAGTTTAGTTCTCAAAAGCAATGGCCTTGCAATTAATTGAAGGCGCTTAATAAACGATTCTGCCAAACCATTTTGTGTATGAACATAAGCTACCGGATGTTCAACACTTATCCCAATAGACATACAATAATCATTAAATGATTGGGATGTAAATTCACCAGCATTATCAAGACGTATCGTTTTGATAGAATAATCTGGAAAATGCGCTCGTAACCGAATTAATTCTGCAAGTAATTTCGCAAATGCCAAATTGCGAGTTGATAATAAGCATACATGTGACCATCTAGTTGATGCATCAATTAATACCATAAAATATCGAAATGGTCCACATGGTGGGTGAATTGGCCCACAAATATCACCATGTATGCGTTCTAAAAATGTAGGAGATTCGGTACGAATTTTTACTGGTGATGGCTTTATAATTAATTTGCCTTGAGAACAAGCAGCACATGAGAATTTATTCGATTGAAGAATCTTCTGGCTCTTCAATGAATGACCACATGAATTCTCTAATATTCTTCGCATCATTATAGAACCGGGATGGCCTAACCGGTCATGCCAAATAATAAAATTATCATGATCAGTAAACTTCTGGTTTACTGTTGTATATATTTCAGTTGTATTAATACATGTATAATACAACCCAGAGGAATAAGAAGGTAATTTTTCTAATACAATTTTCTTTCCATAACCAGTACTTGTAAGATACAAGTATTCATTATTACCTTCATTCCTAGTCTCAATATGATACCCATTTCGACGAATATCTTTAAAACTTAATAAGTTTCTTTGAGACTTTGGAGAAAATAATGCATCATCAATGCAAAATTTTGTTCCTTTTGGTAAAATTATTGTTGCTCTTCCGGAGCCTTCAATCAACTTTGTAGTACCAGATATAGTACTAACATGAGATTTTTCCATTATTAAACAAGAAAAATATTTCTTGTCTTTAAATATGGAGTGTGTTGTTGCACTGTCTGCCAGACATAGTTCTTTGTCATTGATTTTTGAAACGTCCATTTTCTTCAAAGAAAACAAAAATTCCAAATGAGATGCATTATATATTTATTTAGTTGTTTATTTTAAGTTCAATATTTATGGAATATAAAGATCATGGAAACAAATATTGATAATAAATATTTTTATTTGAAAACAACAAATAAAAATTTATTAATCAAAGTAGACAATTTAAAAGATCTATTCTTGAACATTTTCATCACTAATTAAATGACTAGTATCACCTTCAGGGTGATTGACAAAGAAATCAGCAACATCTAAAGAGGTAAAATCAGTAAAACCATTGTCAACAAGACTATGGTCAAGGCCATCATTATAAATAAAATTTGTCTCTATCTTTTTCTCTTTATTCTTCAATGATTCTTGATAGAGATCAACAAGATGTTTTGGAGTACGACAGGTACGAGACCAATGGCCTTTCATGCCGCAACGGTAGCACTTGTTGTCCACTTTTTGTTTATTTTGGTTTCCATTTTTCTCGTCACTGCTCTCCCACTTCTGGTGGTGAGTTGTACCTTTCATGTAACCACCACGATTATTGTAACGGTTTCTACCACGTCCACGACCTCGGCCATTGCCTCGACCTCGATTTCGTCCATTATTGAAATTTATGGCTGCCGCATTTGCTTCAAGTAATGGGGCAGTACCAGTTGGACGTATCTCGTGATTTTTTAACAAAAGCTCATTATTTTGTTCAGCAACAAGAAGACAAGAAATCAGTTCAGAATATTTCTTAAAACCCTTTTCACGATATTGCTGCTGCAGGAGCACATTAGATGCGTGAAAAGTGGAGAATGTTTTCTCCAATAAATCTTCATCAGATACTTTTTCTCCACACAATTTTAATTGAGAACTGATTCGAAATATTGCTGAATTATATTCACTTACAGTTTTAAAATCTTGCAAACGCAAGTGCATCCAATCATAACGAGCTTTTGGAAGAATAACCGTCTTTTGGTGGTCGTACCTTTCTTTCAAATTTGTCCACAAGACAAAGGGATCTTTTATAGTCAAATACTCAATTTTTAGCCCTTCATCAAGGTGGTGACGGAGAAAAATCATTGCTTTGGCCTTTTCTTGACTAGTGGCATTATTTCCTTCTTTGATAGTTTCTCCAAGGCCACTAGCATCCAAATGGATTTCAGCATCCAACACCCATGACAAATAATTTTTTCCAGTGATATCAAGAGCAACAAACTCAAGTTTTGCAAGGTTAGCCATAACAACAATTAAAATCAAGAAAACAAATAAAAACTTACCACACTTACTTCGAAGAACGCGTTGAAAGTTGGCTAGAGAATCGTGCTGATAACGTGTTATAAAATTAGTAGTATTATAGTACTACTAAGATAGAAATAAAGCAACTTACAACTAGCTATAAAAGTGAAGACAATGTAATGACAAAATCAAAGTAAAATGAAGCAATATTTTCTCTTCTTTTCTTCTTCAATTTTTCATTGCATATAAGCCACTATTTATAGGCTTGAGGTTCACTCCTCCATATTAAAGGTCATAAGGACCCAAATGTAAGTTACATGAGTTACATGAACTAATGAGAGATCATGGGGTAGTGGGAGTTATAAGGGATAATGTGGAAGATCATGGGGTAGTGGGAGTTACAAGGAATAATGGAGAAGATCATGGGGTGAACATGGGTGGACATCCACTAAATATTTCATAACAATTTTAACTAATTTTCCAACCTATATAAAACCTCGCACCCCATTTTCAGATCCACCCGCCAACTGTAATAGTAAAATTTTGCCGACTTTCCTCTCAATTTTCCCGGTAAATTGAAAAATATATCAGCCAAAAAATAATAATAATAATAAAGATAAGCACGTCTCATCCCTTTCCTCTTCTATACGTTAATTCAACAGTCCCATTAGCATAAAAATAAAGAGATTTTATTAAAACCTTCAAACCCATTTCACACTTGTCCCCAGATCTATATTTTCATATAACTTTCTTTTCAAGAATTTCAAAGCAAAATTGATAATTTTTCCTTTTTTTATATACATTTTCGTTGAAGGGTTCTTGTGATTTTGTGTAATGGCTGGCCGTTATGAATCCAATCCATTTGATGATGAAGAAGTGAACCCTTTTGCGGTAAATGCTCATTTTTCCATCTGCATTGTATTGATGTTTGGGAATTGTCAGAATGCAAGTGTGTGTTTGTTTGTGTTTCTACTGTGTGTTTCTTGTGTGCCTGTATTTGTGCATGCCAAGTTTAATGCTTTCTTGAATTATTGGGCATCTTGATGTGTTTTTGATAATGGGATTTGATCTTTTTTGTTATTGGAATGGTTTACAGTGAAGGTTTTGTGATAGGGGTAACAATAATGATGCCTCATTGTACTGATAATGCCATTTCTTGAAAGCATTTTGTGGGGTTGGATATTTTGTTGGTGGGATTGTTCAGATCTGTTTATCAGTTATTGCTTTCTTGGCTTTATAATAATTTTTTTAATTTATCAGAAAATGTGAATTATGAACGTTGCTTTGGGTGTGGAAGATTGGGTGTTGTACCATGCATATTTGTTGTATTTGTGCTGCAAGGTGCATTTTTGTTACCTTGAGGTTTAACAGAATGGTAGCATATACTGGTAAAGCTTTATTGAAGATGTGTTAAAGGTCTTTGGTTAAAGATGCAGTTTTAACTAGCCGAGAGAAATAGGAAAAATTTCACTTATAGATGATCAATGATGATTGTAAAGTGGCATGTTTTTTGTTGGTGTGATCGATAAAGGAGAAGAATTATGTTCGTTGGGAAGAATACGTAAACAGGTTCTTGAGGAATGAGAGGCAAATTTTTCTTTGCTTCTTCTTTACTTCTCATTTTTCTGTTTGGGACACATATGATATGGTACTTTCCAGTTTCAAGTGTTATCAGATTTTTTTTCAGTTGTAAAGGAAGTACTTTAAGTGGGAGTTGTTTAGAGATGTTTGCAGATCTTTAGGAATATTAGGTATTACATGCAAATTGTTGGATGTTCTGTATATACTATGCACTGCAGTTGTACCTTTTTTTTTTTTCCCCATTTTTGGGAGCAAACTTTTACTGGTTATCTTTTTGGACCATTGCTGTTGTCGGGGTTGGAATGTAGATTTTTTTTTTTTTTTGAAACTATATGGAGGTATACCCTGATGCTATGTATGCTTGAATGTTGTTGTGCATAGATGTTCTGGTCTGCAGCTCATGTTTTCTTGCTAAGAGGATTATATGATTATATAGTTTTCATCTCGTGTCAAAAATTTTTGCCTCTGTTTATATATGTTCATAGATTTTCAAAATTTTAGGACAATGGAGCTCGAGGAAAGGTTCAATCAAACTATGGCGGTGGTGCATTTTATATGACAGTAAGCTTATTCTTTTATTGAACTTCCTGTGCATTTCTATGTAACACACTGATAGTTTCTAGAAGCTTACTGTGGCTTGACACTTTAATTAAAATGTTTGTCAGGTGTCTGGCTTCATATTTCTTTTGCTATTCTTTTATTACTACACTCTGAATTATATGATGAGAGGTTCAGAATGTGGACCTTTCCGTCTGCATCATTTGAGGCTCATTGGGTTGCAACAAATATCTCTGTGCATTCATGAAATTTTGCTTTCTTGTTTATTTACATGCGGGGCTGATTTCTTTAGTTCTTTTGGGCATTATAGAATCATCTTTCAGTTGAGGCCAATTTATTCAGCTTCTTTTGATGGGATAAAAAAATTATAAGAAGCATCCTTTTTTTCCTTTAAATTTGGTGAATTCTGTGTCCGTAGGTGGGCATATACGTGTATGCCTGCATGTCTCTCTAAGTCTTTTTCCATTTTTTCTTTCTTTTTTCAGAAAGATAATTGAGAGAAAAAACTTATTCACCTACTTAATAGTTGATCATCAGACAACTTCAGTGGTTTGCACTTCTGCACAACAATAATGTAATTCTGGGGAATATACATGGAGTGGCTGACTATTTTGTTTGAGTTGTAGAAGTATTTATGAAATTGCGATGAGTCATGTCTACTGCATCTTTTTCTTTTTTGTGACATGTATCTATCTTTGGTAAAGATGAAACAGATCAATAGACACTAAACTGGATGCTTTTGTTAAAGTAGGCAATTGCATGGAATTTTTGACAAAAAAATTTTGACTAAAAAGATTTATCTGTAGCAAATTTGTGATTACTAGTTTTCCACGAAGAAAAATGCATCTAATGTCTGTCAGAACGTAGAATATACTTTTTGAATAGATGCATGAAGCTGGATGAAATGCCAAATAATGATGAACAAGAACAAGGCCTTAACCCCTAATAACATATATACTATAGTTCACTACTGTTGTAGTACTTGTGCAATCCTCATCTCGGTCAGTTGGCTGAGTTATATTGTTTCGTACGTGTACACCTTTAAAAGGACAAGTCTTGCTGACATCATTATTATTAGTATTTCTTGGTTTGTTGCATTCGTCTTTTCTGGTATAGGCTTGAGTCTTTGCTCAGCATTGAAATATTTTCCATTTATTCTTCATGCTTTTAAGCTTTAATGTACTTTCTTAAATTGTAGATAGACATCTTACTTTTGAATTTATGTTTTCTTTTCTTGCTGAGACCTTCAGAATCCTGGAAGCGTTCCTCCAGCAAACTCGAAACTTTCTCCCCTTCCTCATGAACCTGCTGCAACTGTTGATATTCCGCTAGATAGTTCCAAGGTGCACAATCGCACTTTTCTTATCTGTGTAGGTTTGTTATCTTTAGTGTTTTTGTATGCTTGGACTGATGCATTTCTTGTCTGCTAATTAAGGATCTTAAAAAGATTGAGAAGGAACTTCAAGCTAAAGAGGCTGAATTGAAGAAAAGGGAACAGGTAGAAAAATTTTAATTTGTAGGTAAAATGATTTTGCTTGAGATAAATAAAGGACAATTCTTTTGCTGTGCAAACTGACTTGACATTTTGTACTTAAAAAGGGATATCATTTTTTTTATGGCACTAATGCTAGGTGACATCAATTTTTAACTCAGGGAGATGCAGATTGGCATGTATATTTAAAAAAAAAAAATCCATGGAAGAATAAATTGGTACAGATTTTCAATGGGTGTGTATTGCTTCAGTCCTGCAGTGGGGTGAACTGGGAACTTTCAGTTTCCTGCATGAAAATAGTTTTGCAACCTACAAGGTTGAGGATGCATACACTAACTTTGCAAAACCTAGTGGCAGGAATTTCATGGACTGCTTTTGTCATTTTGTTTTATCTATGATTTAAACTGGATATATCGTTACTGTAAAAGAAAAAAAAAATGATTTTTTTTCTGGGATCTATTATTTCTATGTGTAAAATGAAATCAACAAGAAAATCCTTGCATCAATGTGATGCAGCATCTGCTTCTGGATTCTGTGCAAGAGCTATGCATTCCTGTCCAATTCTGGATTTTTTGTGAGTTCTAGACATTTAGCATTTATTAGTACACTATTCATCTGCCTGAATATTTCAAATTGAAGCTGATATTTTCTTTATTTGGACTCTGAATAACTTTGTTGTTGATTTCCTAAAGGTTTTGTTTGAATTTTAAATATTTATTTTTCATACTTTGTGGCATTTTCCAATTGTAACAGACTAAATTTTAGTATTTTGTTCCTATGTAGGAATTGAAGAGGAGGGAAGATGCTGTAGCTCGAGGTAGTTCTCATCATATAAATATCTCTGTTAGTTAGGCCAAGTTAAGATTAATTGATTCTGCTATTAGACGGCAACCAGTTTGACTTGTCTATATATATTTTTTGACAGCTGGAGTTGTCATAGAAGAAAAGAATTGGCCTCCCTTTTTTCCTATTATTCACCATGACATTGAAAATGAAATTCCAATCCATCTTCAGAAGATTCAGTATGTTGCATTTTCTACATTGTTGGGTATGAAAACTGAATCCAAATTTATGGCTTTTTATCTGATACTACTGCTTTCCTCATCTTCTTGTTCAACCCTGGGTTATCCATGGTGTATTAGTTTATTGTGAGTGGAAATAAGGGGCATTTTATTTCTCGAAGTTGTATTTTGCACTTTACTCACCTTGTGTCCTTCATATAGTTCTGCTTACCGTCTAGCATTTCTTTTTAGTATCATTTGTTTTAGACAATGTAGGTTACTGTCTATGACTTCTGTGAATTGTTTGAGTAGATTTCTCTGGTTTTTTTACCTCACCAACAATAAATTATTTGGCATAGGATACATTCCTAAGTTACATTCTCATGTACTTTAGAATCTCTTAGCAGATGAGATTTAGGCAGAGATCTATCCTGGGGACTAGTTTTAGTTTGCCTGGCATTGAAAGGAACTCAGATCATGCATCATTATTTCAATTTCCAATGCAATGAAGGCAGACAGTATTTCTTTGCATTTAACCCTTTTTAGGTCCCCAAGCTTCAGTGACACAGCACAAGCTATTGATGGTAAGCAGTAGCTGCAGGAAGTTACTCACAAGATATGAGCAGAAAAATTGCAGAACTAAAGTTGGACGACAATTAGAAAAAAATAAGCTAGAAATGAATTAGGAATTCTAGGAATCACTCCTAGGCACCTTTGAGCGTCACATCCAAGGCTAGATTGTATCACACAATCCACAAAATAAGCTAACAAAAGCTGCTGGAAATTTTATTGATTAAAAACTGACTTCTCTTGTAGGAGAAACACTTAGGGGCCGTTTGGTTCAAATTCTTCAATCACTATTACTATGAGTATCATTAACCTTACTATGAGTATGGGTTTTGACGATTCCTTCAAACATGTTTGGTTTAATAATGGGATGGGTATTATTATAAAAAAACACTTGTTGAGTTTACTGGAATGACTTTCAAGTAAATTTTAAAATTTTTAAATCTTTTATTTATGATATACATATTTTGTAGATTTCTTATTTTTTATCTTTTTAAAGAAAATTTCCAAAAAGACTTCTTCAATTTTAAATATAACCATTCTCTAATTTGAGTTTTATGCAAATGGTAACCTTAAAAAAAAGTCATTTTTATTGTATTAATATAGGGTGCTACATATTTTTGATTTTCAGTTCAAATTTTTATAAAAAAATTGAAAGTAAAAAAAAAAAAACTATTAAAAAGATTTTTATGAAAAATTTTATAGAGTACTAATCAAGAATATTCAAAATCAAAAGACATAGCAAAAAGAGAGAAGAGAGAAGTGAGAGTCGAGAGAGAGAAAGAGAGAGAGAGAGGAATAGTATATTTTAGGGGGTGGGTAGCTCAAAAGATGTGTGTTTTTGCACTTAATCATAAGGGTTAATGGGTTCGATAGAATAGTATTTTGGTTGGAATAACCATCGTTGCCTAACTCTATTGTTAATAACAAACTAAAAACTACTTCCTATTTCAACTAGGACAAAAAAACAGGAAATAATCAATCCAGAAAATTCTTACAAAATTGCTAAATTACTATAATACCCCTAACTACTAGAATTTATAAATACCTAAAACTCATAAAAATTAGATTACTACTTGTATAAACTAAAATAAACACTCTTTTAAAAAGCTAATCCTACTCCTAGCAAAACTCCATATCTATGAAACAGTGCCTAATTGAAGCTTCGGTAAAATTTTGGAAATCCTTAATCTTGGATTTCTTCATGCCTTTAGTTATCTGCATCATTCTCCCTTGGTTGGAAAAAACTCGTCCTCGAGTTTTTTCGAATTGAAAAATAAAGAAAGCGCACTGAGATGGAAGCATAAACACCACCACTAATCATTTTTCTTCCCTTCAGGGCTGGTAGAAAATTTTGGTATATCATAGGCTGGATGTTGCAGGATTCTCCAAACACAAAATCAATTGTTTGAGCAAATGAAACAGAAATTTCATCCTGGCTTTCTTCTGAACTTGCTCAACCTTTGATTCTCTAAGGACTTTCTTCAGATTTTCCTTTGTCTCAGTTTCATTCAACATTATATTCATGAACACTTTGGCTGAAGTAACATCATTTTCTAACTCACATTTTGGAATTTCTTTCACAAGAAGTCCTCTTTTGCTTCCTCCTTAAACTTGCCTCCTCCTTAAACTCGCCTCCAAAACTTTCAAGAACTACTTCATCTTTCTCATCATTAAGGGGCTGCTTGGTATATGGGAATCGGAATCAGGAATCGGAATGAATCCCTTATAGCCTGCTTGGTTGGAGGGAATGGGAATCGGGGAATCGGAATCATTTCTGAAAATTTGGGAATCCTCCATTCCCGACTAAATTGGGGGGAATCGGAATCATTTCTAAAAATTTTGCAACTTTGACTTCTTTTTTATTTCTTATTTGTTTTGTTGTGATAATTATTAATAAACATCATCATTTATTTGTTAATTAATAAAATTAGATGATTTAGGATCATAAAATCTTCAAAAGTGAATGATTCCGATTCCGATTCCGACATCCAACCAGGCAAGGATATTGGAATGAAAAACTTCATTCCGATTCCAAAGTGAATGATTCCAATTCCGATTCCGATTCCGATCTGCGAACCAAGCGCCCCCTAAGTTCACTGATATCCTTAAGCAATTCTGAATATTCAGGTATCTTTGAACTTGTGGGTTTAGGATCAGCAACAAATTTTCAGAATTTTCAGATTCTATCAGAAGTCCAAAAGTTGGATTCTAACTGCCTACCTTCTTTAGCTGTTGGGTGTTCAATGAAGAACTCTCTTCTAGTTGTTTTAACTACTTCTCAACCTGATTTGGTTCATCTATGGTTGGCTGTCCAAAAAGTTTTGGCTCTGGAGTTGCTCGTGTAGTTACTTGGTCTTTTGCTGTCAATCCTCCATTGATAAATTGCGACGTCCTTAACCAGAGTTCAGCATCCACTGCACATTGAAATGCATCTTCAATGCGATAGTATCTCCTCCCTCGTAATTTTTGCTTAATATCGTCTCTTAACCCAGCCCTGAACTGAGAAATTGTTAGTAGAGGATCGTGAACAACTTGGGTTTGATATAATAGATCATCAAACATCAACATATAATCTTTGTTGACATATTACCTTGTTTGAGACCATAGAACGTGTTTAACTGTTTTTTATGACAATAAGAAGGCAAATACTTCTCTAAGAGCTTTTCATGAATCTCTTCCCAAGTATAAAAGATCCATCTGTTCCTTGGAGTACCCATTCAGCTTTATACCACCATAGTTTAGCAGATCCATTTAGATTCTCTTTTGCAAATCTAACCATCTCATAATTGGTCAGCTTATGATATTTAAAATAGCAGTCAAAAGAGTCAAGCCAACAACAAAATATCCTAGGATGATCTAAGCCATCAAAATACAGAATATCCATGGTCATAACAGCTAACACGCTAGGAAAAGAAAAAAGGATTTCAGCTCTGATACCAAAATTGACACAGCACAAGCTATTGATGGTGGGCAGTAGTTGCAGGAAGTTGTTTTAAGCTTTAAACTCACAAGATATGAGCAGAAAAATTGCAGAACAAAAGTTGGACAAAAATTAGGAAAAAAAAAAAAAACTAGAAACAAATTAGGAATTATAGGAATCACTCCTAGGCACCTTTAGTCATCTACATCATTCAATGAATAGCTGCATGAATCTATTCTTACGAATAAGAATAGACTTGGAATTGCATTATATGTCACAACACATGGTGACCTCATACACTTGGGGGGGGGGGGATCACTTTTTCTTGCCATGTAGTGAAGCAGGTGATATGATTGATCGACTCTTCTAGTTTTAGACATGTGTAAAGAGTGTACCTTTCTGCAATATTGAAATGAGTTTGGTATTTTTCTCTTCTGATCGAAAAGATAATACTGTTGTAAGTAGTTATGACATTGTTGATGGCTTCAGTCAGTTAAATTGTTGTTGCAGGTTTGATTGTCTGTCTACTCTGGAATATTATTGCAGTTACCTTAGCTTGGATAAAAGGCGAAGGTTGGCATAGCATTCTTTCACAGCTTTAGGCAGTCAGCCATTAGCAATTAAGTACTCTTTGGGATGCCATATAACACTTTTATTTTGGTTTTAGGTTCGACAATCTGGTTTCTTGCTATTATATACTTCATATCAGGTGTTCCAGGAGCCTATGTGTTGTGGTATCGTCCTCTTTACCGTGCAACAAGGTATTCAGCAACCATTTTTATATAATGTGCTTTTATCCTAAGTTTCTTAAATTATTACTGTATCTTGTACAAGTGTTAAGCAAAAATAGAATCTTTGTACGAATATATGGTAATAAACTAATATAGCATAAAGCAGACGAGGCATTTTTAAAATAACATAAACTAATCTGTGTCCTTTAATTTGATTACAATAATATTTTTTATGACAGAGAAAAGAACATTGTTGATTACTTGATTATATTGCCGTCTATTTTCATTTGGTCATTCTTTTGTTTCCATTTCCAGTAAAATACTGATATATGCCAATATGACTATTTTATTGTTTTACCATTCAGTGCATGCATGCGTGGCACAGTATTGTTCGTGTTTGATTAATTTCTTTTTGTTGTCCTCCATATTTTACTTTTATTTTATCTTCTACATAATTTTTGTTGTATGTCTTTGCAGAACGGATAGTGCTCTGAAGTTTGGGTGGTTTTTCTTGTGTTACTTGGTATCTATCTCTTTATCACTTCATGGATTGCTTTGTAATTCAAATTCAAATTTTACTTAACGGAATATTCTGTTTCTTTGTTTTCTGCAAATCAGTTTCATATTGGCTTCTGTATTGTTGCTGCTGTTGCACCTCCAATTTTTTTCAAGGGGAAATCTTTGACGTACGTTTTTTAGTTTCATTTGGCTTTGGCTTTAATGACATTGGTTTTTTGTGTTATCCATTATTTACAAACATAATGGTGGGTGAGGAGAATGAACCAGACTTAAGTATATACATTACATGAATTCACCCACCAAATAAAATTGAGTAAATTCTTGTCTTAGTAACGTTTACGAGTGGGTATTGACTTACAGTCGCTATTCTTCTACTGATGCTTATCTCCTGATTGGTTTTCTGTTTACAGTGGAATATTGCCTGCCATTGAAATTTTAAGTTCGCATGCCTTGGTGGGGGTACGTATTGTGATTTCATTTGTGCTGCTTACCCTGAACTGAAATTTTTAATATTCATAATTTGTAACTGCTAATACTCATCGTTATTTAATTAGTGATTGCAAAAATTACTACTTAATTCATAGCCATATTCCTGTCAAATTGAATTGGTCTGGGTTAAAGTCTGACGTTTCATGAATTTGAGCGACTTCACCAATTGGAGAAAAGATTGAGAAATTTTGATATTTACTTGCAGATATTCTACCTTATTGGATTTGCATTTTTCACAATTGAATCACTGATTAGCATATGGGTTATTCAGGTTAGTTTCACGCTCCTCTCTGCAGTTTCTCATTTCATGTAGTTCTAACCTGTATAATATACGTTGCTTCAATATGATATGCAGCAAGTTTACATGTATTTCCGAGGAAGTGGCAAAGCTGCAGAGATGAAGAGGGAAGCTGCAAGATCAACTATGATGGCAGCATTATGATTTGATGACCAAAGGCGATACTGTTTCATGTATTCCTATCCAGACTGCTTGACAAAAGTTTTGAATTCATTAATGAAGATTCGTCCACATTGTCGATTGGATAGGTTACAGTTTCCCAGTTCGATGCGATTTCTTGGATATATTGTCACTTGGAAGGTGATACTCAACATTTAGGGTAGGCAAGGGACATTTCCAAGTTTTTGTATTGCCCAATGCACTAACATACTAATCTTGGAAACTAATGATTTCCTGATACTGTTGAAATTTGTGTTCGTGTGATTTTTTTCAGGTATAAATCTTTTGTGGGGTTTGAACTGTATATTTGTTCTCTGGATAGAAAAGATCTGAGGTTAAGAAAAGAGCTGGAAGAATAATATGGTGAAAAGATTTTACTTAGAAAAAATCAAGATTTGAAGATAAATGGGCATATTTCGTTCATGACAACTGAGTTTGATACCTTGCATTTCACGAGTGTCGCAACATAATATTATCTGAAAATAACACTTGGTTGGAAGGGCCTCAATTATCACTATGTTAATTGTCCAGGAGGCACAGCTTCCTACAGTGATGGTGTTTGATTTTTACATATTCTCACTTCAAGAAAATGAGTGTAGATATTTACATATTCTCCTTCAACTAAATGAGGATTCGTTTTACTTAATTTTAATCTTTTAATTTGAAATATTACTTGGTCAACTGTTTAATTTGAAAATCTAAGTTACAGAAAAATTCGAGTCAAAAATCGTTTTAATAATTGTGATTGACAATGATTAGAAACCTCAATAATTGAAAGTTTATATATACTCAGAGAATAATTTTCTATGTATGATTCTATGTAAATTAATAATTATTAACAATTAAAAGTTCATAGGAACCGAACATTTCCTAAATTTAAGTGCTTATTCATCTTTTTTTGAATAGCAAGTTTTTCTTTATAATCTTATTTAATGCTGCAGAATAACAATTTTTTTAATTTCAAAAAGATAGGGGATTAACTTGTACAGCTTCTCTTTCTCAAAAAAAAAAAAAAAAGGTTTTACAACTTATATATATTTCGATTCGGCCATGTTAAAATTCATTTTTTCCTTTTTCTTTTTTCTTTTTGTGATTTCTTTTTGTCTTTGCTGGTACATTTATGTACTATGCTTTTATTCTCCCTCTTGCCCAAACCTCAAAAAATTTTCCCGTGTTCCAAACATCCCTTAATCAAGAAACAGAGAACCAATTGAAGTAGAAAACAAACAAGGAGAAAAATGATTCTTCAGACATACACTTGCAGAAAGCTTGCACCAGTTGGACATCAAGAAACTTTCCAAAATCCAATTCAAAGCTGCAACATATCCCCATCAAGTAAGCGTCAATCCCTTAATTCTCCTTCTAATTTCAGGGCTTTTCTGGGGTTTAACTTGCAGTCCATTAACTTCTTAGCTACAACGCAAAAGTGCCATCTAAACTCAATTTCCCAAACTAATGAAACCCTTTCCAGAACTGTAAAAGTCCCACAATCCCAGAAGCAAAATTTTGAAGAAAGTGGGGTTTTTGTAGGGTTTAAGATACAGTGTTGCTCAAAGACTGCAACTTTGTCGACTAGAAGGGTAGTTAATAATAAAAAGAAGAGGTATGGAGGTGTTTTGCCCTCGATTTTACGGTCTTTAGAGAGTGAAAATGATGTGGAAAAGGTTCTTGAATTGTATTATGGGAAGCTTAATCCCAAGGAGTTGACAGTTATTCTTAAAGAGCAGGGTAGTTGGGACAAGGTTTTGAGGGTGTTTGAGTGGATGAAGTCACAGAAAGAGTATGTTCCTAATGTGATTCATTATAATGTGGTGCTTCGAGCATTGGGAAGGGCGAAAAAGTGGGATGAGCTGAGACTTTGTTGGATTGATATGGCGAAAAATGGTGTTTTGCCCACGAATAATACGTATGGGATGCTTGTTGATGTGTATGGGAAAGCGGGGCTTGTAAAGGAGTCTCTTTTGTGGATTAAGCATATGCAGTTGAGAGGGGTTTTCCCGGATGAGGTTACTATGAATACCGTCGTGAGGGTTTTGAAGGATGCAGAGGAATATGATAGAGGTGACAGGTTTTATAAGGCTTGGTGTGCTGGGAGGATTGAATTTGATGATCTTGATTTGGATTCGATGGATGATATAGAATCTAAGAAAGGGTTAGGGCCTGTTAGTTTGAAGCACTTTCTGTTAACCGAGCTTTTCAGAACTGACATTAGAAATAATCCTTCTAAAGATTGGGGCTCAAGTGATGGAGAATTGTCTGTTCAGAAGCCTCGGCTTACAGCAACTTATAATACTTTGATTGATTTGTATGGAAAAGCTGGGCGATTGAAAGAAGCTGGAGAAGTCTTTGCTGATATGCTGAGGTCTGGGGTAGCTATGGATACAATTACCTTCAATACTATGATTTTCATTTGTGGAAGTCATGGTTATTTGTCGGAGGCAGAGTCTTTGCTTGATAAGATGGAGGAGAGGCGAATAAGTCCTGATACAAAGACTTACAATATTCTTCTGTCTATATATGCAGACGCAGATGACATAGATACAGCTCTTCGGTATTATAGGAAGATAAGGGAGGTTGGTCTTTTTCCTGATGAGGTAACTTGTAGGTCTGTTCTTCTACTACTATGCAAGAAGAATATGGTTCAAGAGGTGGAGACTGTCATTGAAGAAATGGAGAAATTGGGCCTGCATATTGATGAGCACTCTCTTCCTGTTGTTATGGAGATGTATGTCGATCAAGGATTAAATGAAACAGTAAATTCACTGTTTGAGAAGTGCCGATTGACTGCTAGGTTGTCATCGCGGTCATATGCTGCAATTATGGATGTGTATGCAGATAAGGGACTTTGGGCTGAAGCTGAGGCCATGTTCTTCAGCAAGAGGGATATACTTGGACACAAAAAGGAAGTTTTGGAGTACAATGTTTTGATCAAGGCTTATGGTAAGGCAAGGCTCTACGATAAAGCTTTTTCACTTTTTAAGGGAATGAAAAATCACGGGACATGGCCAGATGAGTGTACTTTTAACTCGCTTATCCAAATGTTTGCTGGAAGTGATTTAGTAGACCAAGCAAGAGATTTGCTGGCCGAGATGAAAGAAGCAGGATTTAAACCCTCATGTCTCACCTTCTCTACAGTCATTGCAAATTATGCCCGAATTGGCAGGTTTTCTGATGCAATCAACATCTTGCAAGAGATGTCAAAAGTAGGTGTAAAACCAAATGAAGTTGTTTATGGGTCTTTAATAAATGGGTTTGCAGAAGCTGGAAAATTTGAAGAAGCCATTTACCACTTTCATGATATGGAAGCATCTGGGATTCCAGCGAACCAAATAGTCTTAACTTCCATGATTAAGGCGTATAGTAAAGTTGGATCTGCTGAAGGAGCAAAACGACTGTATGAAAAGATGAAGAATTTGGAAGGTGGTCCTGATATAGTGGCATCAAATAGTATGCTCAATTTATATGCGGAACTGGGAATGGTGTCTGAAGCAAAACTGATATTTGATAATCTGAAAGAAAAAGGTTGGGCTGATGGAGTCACATTTGCAACGATGATGTATGTGTATAAAAACATGGGCATGCTTGATGAAGCCATTGCTGTTGCTGAGGAGATGAAAGCGTCTGGTTTATTGAGGGACTGTGTTTCTTTTAATAAGGTGATGGCATGTTATGCCACAAATGGCCAGCTAGTTGCTTGTGGTCACTTGTTGCATGAAATGATTGAGCGAAAGCTTTTGCCAGACAGCGGGACCTTCAAAGTATTATTTACCGTATTGAAGAAGGGAGGAGTTCCAACTGATGCGGTAAGGCAGCTTGAGTCATCTTATCATGAAGGAAAACCTTACGCAAGGCAAGCTGTGATAACCTCCGTTTTCTCTGTAGTGGGTTTGCATGCATTTGCACTTGAATCCTGTGAAATCCTCCTTAAAGCAGAAATGGGTCTTGGTTCATTTGCTTATAATGCTGTGATATATGCTTATGGTGCTTCAGGGAATAGTGATGACGCATTGAACATCTTCATGAGAATGCAAGATGATGGAGTAGAACCTGACGTTGTCACCCTTGTTCATCTTGTAAGTTGTTATGGGAAAATGGGCATGGTTGAAGGCATAAAGCGGATTAACAGCCAATTGAAATATGGAGACATTGAGCCCAATGAATCATTATATGAGGCTATCATAAATGCCTATAGAAATGCCAACAGGAATGACCTTGCTGAGCTGGTGAATCAAGAGATGAGATTTGCTTATGATCTACAACAACATTCTGATTCTGAAACTGATGAGGAGTTATCTGGTGAAAGTTGTTTCAGCATGCAAACATGAGAAGAGGAAGTCTATAATTTGTTCGTCTTAGAGACACAGAAAATTTGGACATGCAAGCTCTTAATCTGTATTATTTGTAAAATAGCATTTCCACCAATATTAATGTTTATCAACTAGTTCAACGTATGGCTGGTGCACATATGAATCACAGGATTTGGGTCAGTGAAGTATGAATAGAAGGGATTGATTTCTGCGTCTCTGTAATTGACCTTCAGGGCACCATTTGTCCTTATATGTAGGTTACGAGAGCTAAGAAGAGAAGGCAACAGAAAACAGAAAAAAGTAATAATTGGTTTCATTGTTAGGTAGTTGTTCAATGCTCGAATTTTTGACTGCCACAGGTGACAATGATTAATTTTACCATACGGTATGAGTTAAAGCCAACTGCAAAAAGCTTTCTAGGGATCCATTGCAGAAAGTTTTTTGAAATCGGGAGTACCATGTTTCAAACCTTGTCGAGGATACAAACATGCTTCAGCTTAGAATGAATGGCAGAAGGACTAGAACATTCTCCTCTTTAGCTAAATTTATCTGAGCTAGTCAAGATGTTGCTATCAGTACGGACACTATTAGATCTTATAAGTTGCCGTCCGATTTGACACGAAGGTACATCCTCGCTCTTGCTAAGTTGCTTTCTTCTTCTTTGGAGTTTAATTTTATTCAATGAGTAAACACATAAATAGAAAGAATTAAAGAATGAAAGAAAGAATTATGAAGGTAACACGTGATAAATTAAGTGTGTTTGTGCTTATGCTTCTAGAAGATATAGCTCCACAAATATAGTTCTTTAATGCTGGGGAAAGAACTCAAGACTTGGAATAATGATACATTTGTATGCATGATCTTACCACTTTGGTAACGTAGAATATGCTTCTCTCTTGCTTTTCCGTTTTAAGCATTGCTCTGATTTTCTATTGTACTGCTGGCACTTGTCTCCTCATTTTCTGTTCACGGAAAAATCTTGCCTGCAATTTAAGTCTAAATACTTGAGAATCAGACATAGCCAAGTGGTTGAGGTTCTTTGTTCCTTGCCTTCAAACGAGTGTTTGATTCTCAACCCCCATTCTCCCTTTCCCACTTCATACTTCCCATTGTTTTAGGAAGAAAACAGGTCTCAATACTTTGGTGAGGGTAAGAATGTTGCATTATCTCGCTGTTTCTTTGTGAGGGTAAGAATGTTGCATCATTTCGCTGTTTCTCTGTGAGGGTAGGAGTTTAAGATATCTAGCTAAATTTGAAAACATCACTAAGAATTTGAAACTAGAACATGAAATCAGATCAAAAGAAAAGGTATTCATTTGCTTGGTTGTGCTGTGATAATTCATTAATGATAAACATATGACCAATTAAGGAATATGTGAGTGTGCTGGGGTTAGTTTTACCCTCATTCCTAATGTTCTGCATTATATATTGGTCTCGTCTGAATCTTTTGAGGCTTTACCATCGCAGGCAGTAAAGATGAAAACAGAAACTGTAAGACACAGTGCGTCAGGCAGGCAGCATTTGGACATCATGGATGAAAAACAGCTGTTTTACTGGTTTCCATCCGAAGCTGCTCGACATATATTATGATTTTCACACAACAGCTAGTGGATATGTCACTGTTCACCAATGTAACATTCCATAGGGGAAATATTTACATGGACCCAGTCCATGTAACATCCCTTAGTATATATTGTCACTTGATACTTCAAGAGCATGTTGTCTATGCAACACTTAAAATGTTCTTAATGAGCAGATTGATTCAATTTCTAATCTGACACTTCGCTTCGATTGCATCAGAAAGAGGAATCAAAAAGAGAAATCGGTTGAGTGTAATTGTAGCCATCGATAACATATTAATAAAAAGCATCTATTTTTACTGAATAAATACCGCGACAGAGAATCTTAAACATTTTGAATATAGAAACGAGTCGATAGAAGACCATAACTTTAGTTATCCAAATACAGAAATTTTTTAAGCTTAATCTTTTACAAAATGCAAGCGGAAGCTTCCTTTAAATATAGGCTGATGTTTGACGAAGAATATCTATGCAAGTCAAAAGGAAATTTAAACATAAAACTGAAAAATAGAAGTACATGTATACATGATTCGGTGATTTTGCTTACGGGTTCTTAGCCGAATGAGGGCAAGTGTGGATGGCAGCAGTGCTCAACCAGCGGATTTTGCTGTCAAAACACAGACCAGCGGTGCATTTCTTCATGTTTGAGACCTGGAACAGCCTCAGTTAACTTGGTCTATCCACATCACCGTCACATGCAATAGTGGAATCAGCACAACTCTACATCAACAATGCTTCTCAAATGCAGTTTCAACGAATGAGGGCAAGTGTGGATGGCAGCAGTGCTCAACCAGCGGATTTTGCTGTCAAAACACAGACCAGCGGTGCATTTCTTCATGTTTGAGACCTGGAACAGCCTCAGTTAACTTGGTCTATCCACATCACCGTCACATGCAATAGTGGAATCAGCACAACTCTACATCAACAATGCTTCTCAAATGCAGTTTCAACATGTTGAATCGCAAAAAGCAGATATTAGAAGGCAGGCAAATATGAATATAGTTTAATGATAGGGAATGAAATTTATAAAACTACTGATACTTACCGAAAGAGAGAAACAGAAGCATGGGAGAGGACCTTCCAAATACATGGGTAACAGGTCACTACCGTAACATGCTGATCCACATATCAGTCATCTGTGTGGAAAACTCACTGCAATGGCAGCATATTTATCATGAATAGGTTACTGATATTAACCAGTACAACCTGGTCTATTGACTTTGAGCAGTGTGACTGTCTATACACCAGCCACATTTTCAGTCATGGCAGATGGTTCTACCTGCCAGTGTCTTTATGATTAATCGCAGACATATATAGACTTTCATAAAAGACTTCTTAACCTAAAAATGTTCATTAACTGGTAAATTGCAAAAAAATTATTTGTTCAAGACAATGCTGACTAAGTTATTTTTCTTATTGTTATTGTATCTTTTAAATATATACTATCTTCTTTTTATTGCTGAGTTTCAGCGAGCATCCAATAAACGTTTGAGATGGCTTATTGATATTCATGACTCTGACAACTGCTTCTCTTTTTATGAAGGACAGGTATTTTATGATTTAATTCAACTTGGTGTCTTGGATTCTTCTCGGTTAAAAGTCTCTGAAGACCATCTGGATCAAGTTTGGCCCGCAGAGATATTTTTGCACCTTTATCAAAATTTCAGCATGTCTGTAGTCAAAGCTAAAAACTGTGGCTCCTCATTCCACTATGTGGTACATATGCCATAAACTCCTTTCTATACCACTAGAACATCATATCATTCTAACAAATCAGACCACTTGCAACAATTTCTTATGCACAAATATGAATGAAATGAAATGTGTAATGACATGCACGACAACACACTATGACATATATTCACATTAGAAACTTACCTTTGAAAAGTGCATCTGCAGTCACAGTTCTTATCTTGGTGAAGGTTGAAAGAGGTGAGTAATTCATAAATTAATTTTATGATTCCAGTGATAAAATTGAATCCCTTTCCTCTTTAGCAAGATCACTTCCAGTTCCATGTATTCCTGAAGGACTCTCATAAGGTGAAAAACTAGTGTTCATATTAGTTTCAATCCAGCTCATTCCAGGTGTCTTCTTAACCTTTTTATCCTGCATTTTCTTCCTAATCTCAAGAGCATCATTCCACCGCCCAACTTCTCTATAAACATTAGCCAGAAGAACATAACTTAAATGATAATCAGGTTTCAATTCAATCATTTTCTCAGCTATACGTTCAGCAATAGTAGGATTTGTGCCCGTAGTACAAGAACCGAGAAGAGCAGCCCAAAGAGACGAATCATTATTAAATTCTGAATTATTTATTAAATCTTCAGCTTCTTCTATCTCTCTAGCCCTGCCTAGAAGATCAACCATGCAACTGTAATGCGAAATTTCAGCTTTGATCCGGTAATGCTCAGTCATTAACACAAAATAGTGTCGACCTTGATCTACCAGGCCACTGTGACTACAGGCAAAAAGAACACTTACAAAACTAATACGATCAGGTTTAACCCCAAATTTAATCATCTCATTAAATGTTTCAATAGCTTCTCCTCCCCTTCCATTCTGAGCAAACCCAGATATCATTGAATTCCAAGTAATCAAATTCTTAACTTGCATCTGTGCAAAAATCCGGTAAGCAAAGTTGACACTGCCGCATTTTGCATATAAATCAACTAAAGCTGATTCTACTATAATGTCTCTCCATCCGCCCCTTCTCAAATACTGGCAATGAACCTCCTTCCCAGGCCGTACAGCAGCCAAACCTGCACAGGCACGAAGAACTGTTCCAAAACTATAAAGATCAACCTCTTCCATCCGCCTAAAAAGCTCAATAACCATGTCAAACTCACCCTTTTGGCAATAGCCTCCAAGCAACGCACACCATGAAATAGCATTCTTCACTCCCATTCTGTCAAAAACTAGCTGAGATTCATTAACCAAACTGCACTTTGCATACATATCCACTAAACTACTATCAATAAACACATTTCCCAAGAACCCAGCTGTAATAGCCTTAGCATGAACTTGTTTACTCTGCCTCAACCATCCTAAATTCCCCAAAGCGGTCAAAAGGCTCCCAAACGTAAAGCCATCTGGAAAAAACCCGCTTTGCTTATGCATCATGTAAAAAAATCCCAATGCTTTCTCGTACAAATCATTCCTTGTATAAGCAGAAATCACAGAAGTCCAACAAATGGAATCTGGTTCAAGCAATTCATCAAACAGTTTTCTAGAATCAGCTGACTCGTAATTCCTCCCATACATATCAATCAAAGAACTAGCAATCACACGATTAAACTCAAACCCACATTTAATCACAACCCCATGAAAGCATTTTCCCAACCTCAACTCTCCAAGTTCCGAACACGCCTTAATAACAGCAGATAAAGTGAACCCATTTGGCTCAACTTCTCGACCCACCATTTCCATATAAAGACCAATCGAAAACTCGGGTTTTCCCACCCGAATATACCCGGAGATTATCGAACTCCAAGACACAACATCCTTATAAGACAATCCATCAAACACTTTCCGGGTGTCCCAAAAATACGGACATAGCCTGAAGTACAAAGCCAACAGACTATTTCCTACGAAACGGTCGGTTTCTAGGCCTGACTTGATGACATAGGCGTGGAATTGGAGGCCTTGCGGGAATGACGATGCCTTGGTACATGCTTGAATTAGAGTTGCATAAACTATGGGGGGTTCTGATGAGATTTTGTTCATTTGTGAGTTTGTGGAATTTAGGAGGTGAATTGCAGTGGCAAGATAGCCAGACTTGCAGAGATGTATGATCTGGGAGTTTGTAGAAGGTGGAATTGTAGTGCTTCGGAAGGTAATGGAGCTGTAATGGCGTTTCAAGAATTGCGTCATGTTCGTTAGCAGACATGGGCGAAGAGAAAGAAAGGGGGACGAGCCCGGTAACCAATTTTTGAAAATTTGGCCGACTTTTAGCTATTGATATTTGACTAGCAAAGATTTTTTTTTCAGTGATTTTCTTAATCGGCAATTCATGATCTAAATCTGGTCATGAATAGATGTATATTGTTATGTCATTTTTTTTCCTTTAAAAAGTCATATTCAAATTTGAGTCACATAAAACACGGTCGAATCTAAATCGCAAATTTTCTTGTATAGCTAATGTTATAACTAATAAGAAACTATGAAAATAGATTTTTAAAAAAAATGATAAAATAAATTTTTTTAGACTATAGGTGAATAGGTGAGGCAAGGACTATAGGCTCCGTTTTGAGAATAAATTTTAAAAGGGAAAAAATAAAGAAAAAAGAATTTTTTTGAGAGCATAGGTGAATGGGAAGTCATGGACTATAGGTATAATTTGAGAGACTTTTTGCCATGGATATTTGACTAGCAAAGTGCTTTGAGGGATTTTAGACTTTCGAGGCAATTTATGATCGAAATTAGGCCATGAATAGATATATGTGGTCGTTTTATTAATTTTTTTCCTTCAAAAAGTCAATATCATATTCAGATTAGGTCACGTAGAGTGTAATTCAATTTAAATTGCAAATCATCTTGTACAATTACTTTTATTTTTTCAAATAGTCAACCTCATGTTTAAATAATATTGAATTATGTAAAACGCTATCCAATACAAATAGCAAATCATCTCGTACAATTGCGTCTTGCAATCGCTAAAAACCTGAGAACAATTTTCAAAAAACATAAAAATAAAAGAAATTTTTTGAGATTATAAGTTAATGGTGAGGCAAGGACTACTTCTGTTAACTGCTGTGCCAGTTTGCGCCAGTTCTTTACTTGTGCTTGTTTTCATGCTAATCCTTTCAATCTGGTTTTCTCATTCTATGCTCATTTTCTTACAAGTTCTTCGAAATTTTGTATCCGTAAGAACTATTCAAATTGCACTACTTCTAAACTTGTGTTTGAGGAGAAAAAATGCAAATAAATGCATTAATAAAGTGAGAAATTGCAAAACTTTTTGCCCAATAATTTTTCTAATTATGACATGTCTCAAGGCTTAAACTTCTAACTTTCTTAACTTAGTACAATTTGCCAAACATTGTACAGGACCTCTGCGTTTTCAAGCATGAAATTATTTCATAGTTATTTATATATAGCTATGTATTTAAATTCAGATCGGACCGGACCGAACCAACTGGTTAGACCAATCAAACCAAAAATCAGTTAGGCATCTAGTTGGAGTTACTTAAAAGGGGCAAAATTTGGTCAAAAACCGGATTTGACCGGTAAAAAATCGATTTTGACTATGAAAAAAATCATATTTTTTTATATTTTTAGCTAGTTATGACTATTTTCGAACTCATTGATATTTTTTAACTCTTGACTAACAACTAAAATTGAAAAAAAAAGACAAAATTAATACATATATATAATATATATACCAATATTTACATATATATATATATATAAATATGACGTATTTATAACATCATCCATTCGACTCTGAGTCAATCCTTGCTCAAATCCATTGACTTCTAACCCCCGACCTCTGCCGAGTCAATGCCCGATCCGAGTTTGAAAACATACATATATAGCCATGCATGTTACATATATGCAATAGGCATATTTCATAATAACCCCTGGAACCACAAAAACAATTATTCCAAAAGAGTATGTGATTGAAATACACTTGTAGCCATTTCAGGACTTTTTGCACTGATGCCAAGTTATTATATCCAAAGGATCATTTGACCTAGACACTGGGGCATCATATAACTTATTTGATAGGAAATTGGAGATTTCATAGAGAAATGTTACTACTTTGAAACCACAAAAAAAAAAAAAAAGGAGATATCATAAGAAGCAACCACAGTTGAAATTAAGGATGATGAATTCGACCCTCTCTTTTCTATTTCCATGATGCAGATTATGTACAACACCCCATTTCATAAGGAAAAGGCAAAGGAGCAAGCGAGTGTATGCTCTTGCTCATAAACAATTCCCTTCCCCCGGCAGGCGGAATTGGCCGGTGCCCCCCCCCCCCCCCCCCCCCCGGCCCAAAAAAAACCACACACACACACAACAAAACACCACAAAAAACACAAAAACAAAAAAAGAACAAAAAACCCCCCCCAAAAAAAAAAAATCTTTGTTCCTATATCCGCCCCTGCCATCATTGTTACCTTTAACTTGATGTACAATGAAAAGCATGAAGAGGTTATTGCAAGTCACACAATTCTGGCAAGTATTCTGGGCTTCAGTTTTACTACGTGAGTGACCAATGTGTGATTCATATATTACTAGATATGGTGAGTGTTGAAAACATAAAATCGAAAGGCAGAGAAATAACTTCTAAAATCCACTCCTTTGTCTACACTGACCTCTTTAATAGCTAATATCAATACTCAGTCCATATGTTGATGCAATAAATGCACCTTATTATTACACAACACATTGACATATGATGTGATTAGTGTCCAAAATTGGTTATTTAGCAAAACTGTCATCTTTATTCTTTCCCAACCGAGTGCTTATTATTTTTATTTGGTTCCAACATTTAATCCAAGGGACTCAAAAAGTGACAATTCAACAACTTATTTAATATTTTCTGTTGTATAAAAACTGAACAGCGGCTAAGCATGAGCCCATATGTCCTCCCAAAAAAGATGCCAAAAGTGCCGGCTAATTCATCAGTTTATTGTTCAAAAAAAAAAAAAATTCTGCACATGCAACCACGTTTTAAAATATATGACCGCCACGTTTTCCAAACTTCGGCGGATAAAATTTTTTAAAAAATTCTGACAACACTGCTACATTTGGGAAACGCGGTGGGACAACCTTGTTTCCCAAACACGGTGGCACTGTTCCCTCACTGTTCACCTTTTTTTTTTTTTTTTTGGTAGAAGAGGTTAGGGTTTTTTGGTTTAAAGTTTTTTTTGGGTTATTGTTTAGATAGATTTATAGGTTTTAAGTAAAAGTAATTGAGGTAGTTCAATGTTTGAATTGAAGAATCTTAGATTTAGAAATAATAAATTTGTAGATACTAAATTTTGATATACCACCAAATTTTTAATATCTTGTGGGCTATTTTTTATTTTTCGAATGCGAAAATAATGATTTTGCAAAATTATCACAAAAATAACTATTTTGCCTCAGGTACGTATTCATCATAGAAAAAATATTTTTGAACCTTGAAAAATTATCAGAAATTTAGAATATACTTAAAAGTATGAATATGAATTTGGAATTCAAAAAAAAAAAAAAAAAGGCATTCAAAAATTGAAATGGCTATTTTGTCCTTGAATTGATGTAATACACAGAAAAATAGTAGTTCATCTAGAAAAATTACAAAATTTAGAAATTTGTACAAGGGTATAAAATATGAATTTAAAAATAAAAAATTGGCGAAAAAGATGTATACATGCTAAAATTACAATTTTGCTAGAAGACTTTTGCACACTTTCTCTAAAAGCCAGATTTCACATTTGAAAAATAAAAAATGACCCACAAGATATTAGAAAATTTAGTGGTCTACGAAAATTTGGTGTCTATAGCTTTATTATTTCTAAATTTAAAATTCTCCAATTCAAACATTGAACTACCTCAGTTACTTTTACTTAAAACCTATAAATCTACCTAAACAAAAACCCAAAAAAAACCTTAAACCAAAAACCCTAACCTCTTCTGTTGAAAAAAAAAAATGAACAGTACCGCTGTGTTTGGAAAACGCAGTGTTTATCAAACGAGGCGGTCATATATTTCTAAGATGTGGTTGTCAGAGCCACATGTGCCGAATTTTTTTTTTTTTAACAATAAACTGATGAATTATGAGCCCAAAAGTGCCTGAAAATATAGTCTTAACTCCCTGAAGGGCACTGAAGTGGGCAAGAGGAATCATCAATAGTAGTCATGGTGCCATCCCTATACCAGTTCAACAATCTTGGCCTCCCTAAATAAATTAAGCAGGCTATGGAAGCCCACTTATATGGCACAGATTTCATGAGCATTACCTCAAGATGGTTGTATGTAACTGTCTAATGAGCCCAAGGCTGAGATTAATTCATCATGTTCCATTCAAAATGGTGGTGGACAAATGAGTGATGAGAGATAATCGATTGATGTCTTGGATATAACTCCGAAGACTATATAATGAATTGGAATATTATACAACGAATTACTAATATAGAGATGGGAGGTTTCTTTGGTGAAGTAAATTGTCTTGAACAGTTCATAAGAAAAATATAATAATCGTATTATGAATAAATTTTTGATTTGTTATAATCAATTTTCAACTTAAAAAACCTAGTTATTTCAAGGAATTGAGGAACATGACTAAATTTAAACTATATAAATATTTATGTAAACATGTTTCAATTGTGAAAATTCGAGAAAAAGTCAACTACATGCTATTTCTAAATCAAGCCAAGAATTTTTTTTCTCCCTTTTCTCTTCCTTTTCTTCATATTCTTTTTTAATGAAAAGGTTTTAGATTCAGGGAGTAGACAATGTGAAATCCTATCATTCTTTTTCCATCTTTGTTTTCGTTGAAAAGAAAAAAATTAGCTAACTCAGAAACTAGAATACTTGTTTTCCTCTTTAAAACTGCATTCCGGTCCTTCACCTGAACTCATAATACGTAACAAAGAAATGAACTTATTTCATTCTTCAAATATTTATGTAACAACTTTAATTGTATTCATTGAAATCTGAAACCCATTCCAAAATGTCCACCAACCCATATGTACAACCAAAAAATAAAAAAAAATAATAATAGAAAGGGGAGAGACAGCAAACCCAAAATGCAAAATCAAATAAAACTTGTTCTGTTACCAAATTATGGATTCAAAACGACCGATATAAGTTTTATAATCAATAGTTTAATGACACTCTTTTAAATGTAAATTCTATAATAAATTGTTTAAAATTCTAATTTCTTTTTTTTTTTTTTGTAAATCATCAATTTCGAGGGATTCCAACCTGTTTGTATTGAAAGTGTTTGAGTCCATGGCCACCCTCTTTTTCGTCCTACTCTTGCCTATAAATAAGGCCCACAACTCCCTAGCACACAAACTGTCACAACATCAACCTCTAACAAGCTACAAATAACCTCTCCAACTCTCAAGACTCAACTTCATTGTACAACCAGGAAAAGAAAGAAAAAGAAACATGGTTTGCTTCTGTTTTCTAGTTGATCAAACAAGAAAGGTGAGGAGGAGCAAACCGGCAGCCGGAATATGCTCAAGATGCGGGGGAGGAGCTAGTGTAGCTGATATGAAGACTGCTACAAGGTTCTGCCATGTGCCCTTTTACTGGAAGACCTGGAGAGCCATAATATGTACATTTTGTGGTGCAATTCTCAGGTCTTACCGTTGAAATTTGAAGTAGTTGCTGCCTGCATTTTGGATACTCCTGCGAATGCGTGGCTTGTGAACTAAAATCTGACTAGTTTTTACTGATTGCTGTGATAGTTCTGCTAATACTACTGCTAAGATGTACTAACTTTGCTAGTAGTGTCAGGAGGATTGCTAATTTTCTGTTTTAATATGTGATCTGTTCCCATGAGCCATGTGAAAGAAGGCCTTATTCATTTGTTTATTGACCTTTTCTTGCACAATTTTGCCTCTTCTCTTCTGCAGATGAAAGTATCAATTTTAGATGCGCATACCAAATCTTGGGCCATGATGCTTGTACACAAATATTTAGCTTCAACTTTGTGATAAAAGAATCAATGTCAAAGTCATTTTTAGTCGACATTTGTAACAGTTTGAAACCAAGAAAACAGTGCCATCAAGCCTTTTGTTTTCTTTTCAATTTTTTACAAGGGAGCAGGTAGGGAAGAAAGAATGGGGAGAGTGAGCCGGAATTTATGCCTGAGCAAGGCTAGCAGCAATACTGGCATTAAAATTTGTTGATTTGTTAAATTGGCATAGGGATGAATGAACCCTAAATGCACAAAAGAAAATTAAAACGAATAGCACCTTGCTCACTAAGGTTCACGATTCTGTCAAAATGTTGACTTTTCAATGCTACCATTCTACTTAAAATTGGATTTGTTTTTTCACATACAAGTGTATAATTTGATAAGTTTAAAAAAAATACTATTTATGTGGCTTCTTTCCGATCACAAGTTCCACGTGGGATCGCGAACTGGTTTATATAAAATTTTTTCATGTTCAAATTGTCTCAAACAACTCGCATAAAACTTTCAGCCAAGCTTAACGGCGTAAAGTTCACCACTTGGCCAAACCAAGTGGTGAACTTTACGCCTTGGCCGCATAAATTACTTGTGGAACAAATAATTACATGTAAATTGTACAAATATAAATACACTTTACTATAGTTCTGTATTTGAATTTATAAATTTTACATAGTCAACAAAAATTATTCGACACACGTCGATGTTAACAAGTAAATTATTTTACGTCTGTATACACAAATGTTACTCTTGAACACTTTAAATCTTTAGTATTGTGCATGAACACCAAATTATCTTATACTTTTGATTTCTACAAAGTTTAAAGATTGGATATCTATCCTCTAGGGGCCCCTTGTATTGGCCAGCAGTATGTTGCAACAGAAGGAAAAGGATGGAATTAGGTTGTGGTCAGAGGGGTCACATGCTGTAAGCTTTCGAACTTCAATATGTTTTTCAAAAGAACACAATAATTTGAGAAATTGCAGCTGTACTTTTGCTGCACATTGAATTTAATGTGACATCAACCAGTTCATCTTCCGTGTGGAGAATTTCTTGCAACTGCAGCAGCCCCATTAAAGATGATGGTGCCAACATCATGGGAAGGAAGGCCAGAAGTCTACAGCTTTCATCATAAATTTTGCGTTAGTTGGTTGTTCACTTTTTTCCTTATAAAAATTTATTGCAGAAACTGTTTGACCTGACTGTAGAGTTATGGGCTGCCATTTTTTCTGATATTGGCAACTCTTGTATTAGAGCTTTTGACTTCAAATAAAGAACCATTTTTAATGCTGGAAGTATGCTTATCTACAGTACGGCTGAATAATCGTTTTTTTTTTTTAATTCCTCACCTACATATATTACTGGTTTTTACTTTTCTTTGATCTTAAACTTGCATCAACGTTTTTAGGATGCAAGAGAACGTTAATCTAGAATAACTCTACAAGTGTTTCTTCGTATCTTTAAACACAAAACTAATAGAATCACAGGATTTTGTTTTTTGTTCTTCTACACGATCTAAGATAGAAACTAGAAGAAAATCCTTACATAGACAAGATCCATGACTCCACTTGTGGAGCTTGAAATCTAAAATCAAGTTACATACGCATTCTTATATCACTTTCTTTCCTTAGCATATATCATTATGGTTAGGCAACATTCTTTAAGACTACAAGGCTTCTAGACGGGGATGTAGACTCAGTCCATATAATTTTTTTTCAAAAATAGAGACACTAAATTTTAACTAAGAATGCCTCCCTTTTGAAGTTCACAAATAGTTAGCCTAGTTTTCCTTTGATTTTTCTTTTTTCTTTCCTACAAGAATTTCAAGAAATGGAAATATTATCAATTATTTTTGGTAAAGCAAATTGTGTGCCTAACCGGCCACTATGGAAAAGGTCCTAGGTGAAATGTCTAATTTCCATTCACATGTGCATGAGAAATCCTTTGTACACAACAACTTGTGTGTCAAACCAAATGCAGCCATGCTGCCATTAAATGGCTCATTGGAAAGGGGTAGTAGACCTAATTGATTTCTTTCCTTCTTATTCTCTGGGAAGCAAATTGGCAACATGATAAATTTACTGAGGTTGGGGATTCGTTAAAATACCATGTGCCAAGTGGGAGGTCACGGATATGGTTGACTTTTAATAAAAAAGATATAGTTGTAGTATAAACTAATGTGTATTTGACTTATCTGTCCATTTCTTTATTCCCCTTCCTCATCTCCCTCATGAAGCATAGACGTTCAAACTTGTGTTTTTAAACTCGGACTGGACCGGCCGGTCGAACCGGTCAGGACCGAGAACCGGCCAAGTGTCCGGTCCGAGTTACAGTAAAAAATCGATTTTTAAAAACTCGGTCAAAACTCAGTCAAAAACTGGGTTTGACCGGGAAAAACCGAAAACCGGAAACCGCCCAGCCACTTTTTTTTTGTCAAAAGTCAAAAGTAAACCCAGCCATATTAATGCTCCATACTTAATCAGATATGGGCTCATATATATGTTTGTGGGCTTCTATATTCATTGTCTGAAGAAAATAGATTCCAACAATTATTTGTCTTTGAGTTTTGACAATGATATGGGCCCATTGACATAAATCCAACAAATGAACATCAATGCTAAATCAACACATGATTTTTATTTGCTTGGCCCAGTTATCAAATCAAAAGGCAACCAACTTCTTTGACCAATTACAAAATATTAGTAGTGTCTCACTTCTACTTCTTTATACTAATTATATTAAAAAGTGAATAATTTGAGTCCATTATATTTATTCCTAATTTTTTCAATTCAATGCTTTTTTAACTGTTAATAGCAAGATATCAGAATGGTTATTGAGGGTATTTTGGCTATAATTTTTTTGGACTCACAACTAAAATTAAGAAAAAAATTAGTAAGTGTATATATGTGTGTTTATATATATATATATATATATATATATATATAATATTTATGACGTCATCCGGTTCGACCCCGAATCGACCCCCGGTCGAATCCATTGACCCTGACTCCTGAGCTCAGCCGGTTCGATACCCGGTCCGAGTCTGAAAACATAGGTTCAAACTTTTAGGCTTTAAAGATTTCCCTTTCAACTCCTTTCTGGCTAGATTTTACCCCTTTAGGATGCATGGAAAAAATTCGTAACAAGAAAACAAAGAAAAATTCGAGGCAAATGTTAACTTTTTTCTTTTCATACTATTGTCCTACACCATTACTACATTCATTAGACATAAACATAAAGGTGAAATGTAAAAGATAAAGAACATTATAGGATGATTAGTCTACAAAGGTAAGTTTTTTCTCTGTTGGTGACTCAAATTGAGAAAATAAAACTTATAAAGATGGAGGAAATATCATTGTTTTACAAAAGAATTAGTAATTACATGCATTTTTGTTAGCCTATATATTTATATGGAATGAAAAATTCAAACATCACAAATGTGTGTATGTTTTTGAATATGTATTGTAAAATATGGCTTTAGACTTTAACCCGCATTGTAATGAGACTGTAGGGGGAATGATCACTATATCTAGTAGAAAAATTTATTTCCCTCCCTCAAAAGCACTCCAATCTATCAAAAATAACCTTGTAAAAGTGTATCTCACAACCAATTAGATGGTTAGATTGCATTATGCAATTAGTATTTAGGGCACATGTACATCGCCATCATTGTGATTGAAAAATCTTTTTAGTACAACAAAGAGTCTAAGAACTAGGGTGACATTGAGCCGAGTCGAGCTCCAGTAGCATTATGCTCGAGCTCTACTTGATTGTCTATTAATGCTGCTTAAGCTCGACTCGAGCCTGATCAAGTTAAAAAATTTGAAGCTTGAGCTCCAGCTTGACTAGATACTCATTTACACTACTCTTTTTTTTTTTTTTTTGGCGCTTTGTTGCTCGAGCTCAAGTACTCAAGGACATTATGGTAAATTTGATAATTTTCACACCTAAAATAGTAAATACATAATAAATAAAATATATAATTATTATAATAGGTGCTCGATTAGGCTCGACGAACCTTCGAGTTTGGAAAACCAATAATCGAACTCGACTCGTGAGTCTAATCGAGCTACTTGAACTCGACTCAAACTCAGTCAACTTGAACTCAAGTCAAGGAGTTGACCGAGCAGCTCGGTTCAATTACACCTTTACTAAGAACTATGGTAAGTAGTCATATAGACGTGTTTACGGTTATATATGGGACAATTTGACATGAAAATCTTTTACATTACTTGATTTACATATTCTATGTAACTTTATGTTAGGTCAGTTTCATAATAAAGTATTTGGCATATAAATGTCTAAAAGATGAATGAGAGGAAAGAGTAGAAAATTTAAGAATCAAATTGAATCAAATACATCAAATACGCCAAAGCATTCGAGAGCCTTTTTTTTTTTTTTTTTTTAAGAGAGACTCTAAACTGTACAAGAAAAAAAGTTAAGAAAAAGGAAGACTTTGATAATTTAACTAGAGAACTCACCATATTGGCATACCGGCTACTTAAGGGATGGAAAAAAAAAAGATCTCCTTTCTCCATAATATTCATAGGCCTATTATAAGCCTTTTTGGGCCATGACAAACTACGGGCCTATCCCAAAATTCTGACAGTCCAAGACGCTCACTATTTTAGGTTCCTATTTTCTCAATTTTTGTTGTTGGGCCCATTTTCACTCCTCACTCGCTATGTTCTTCAAAATTCCCCAAGCGTCTAAAACCCTTGAGATTAGGGTTTAAGAATTTGGAACCTGGCCTTTTCTCCCAAATTCGAACAGCAAAAAACGGAGCCACCTCAGACTATATATACTTACGTTCTTCCATCTTCAGCAGCCATGATTCTTGCCCTCGAAACCCTAATTTTGTTGCTTGAAAATGGTGGGTTCTCTGCAGAACCCCAATTCTGAAGAACAACAAGAAAAAGAAAACTTTATCAATCCATCTTGGTCACTTGCAGGCTTTGAAGACCTTTCTTTGTCATATGCTGATGCTTTTCTTGATTTTGATTACATAAAGGATTGGATTGAGGAGAACCCGGAACCATTTAAGAGTATGGAAAGTGATCTGGGTGGGCGCGCATGTGGGTTTAGCTTAGAAAAAGTTGCATATGAGGTGTTTGATGTAAGTCCTGAAGTGGGTTCAGCTGGGATTGGTGAGAAAATTAAAGTCGAGGAAGGTCTAGTTGGGGAAGAGGGTGAAAATTTGGGATCTTTGGGTCCAGGAAAGATTGAATTTTTGGGAAGTGATAAGGGTGGTGAGATGGAGAAAATTAAAATTGAAGAGGGTATAGAGGGAGAGAATGATTTGGTTTCAGTTGGTGGTATGAGCAGAATACAAGGTGGAGAAGAGGATTGTGGTAATGGAAATGAAGTTGGTGGTTGCGAATGTTGTGAAGGATGTTGAGGCAGTGAATGTTATTGGCAGTGGTATGGAGAATGGTGTTCTGGTAAGCTTAGGCGCTGAGGTTGCTCGGACGAATGAGATGATGAGTCTTGATGGCATCCAAGGAAAGAGTAGTAATCAGGGGAGTGAGGGAGATGAGGGTGACAGTGATAGTAACTCGGAATCTGAGAGTGACAGCGATAGCGATTTGGAATCTGAAAGTGACCGTGAAAGCAAAAGTTCATCTTCATCATCATTGTCCAGTAGCAGTGATGAGGAGGAAGGCGATGAAAAGGCGAAGGGGGGAAATGTTGGGCAAGAAAGGAAAAGAGAGGAGTTGGACATGGAAGAGGGTGAGATAGTGGCATCCGACCCAGAAGAGATGGTTGCCTGGAGTGGTGATGAATATGATGAGGATGATCTTTGCAACGGAGTTGCCTCAATGGGTCCTCCTAAGTCCAAAAACGAAGTCATGGTAATCTTTTTGTTTTTGAATGAATTTGTTACTTTTGTATTTAGCTTTTTAGTTGTTAATAAACTCAATTCAGAAAATTAGAAGTATGCAATTTTGCATTTATTTTGTCAACTTGAGGGGTATTGTCATTGGTTCAGAGTTGATTTGACTGGGTTGTCTCTGTTTTCATTCATGCCTCTAAATCACCATTGACATAATCATTGTGTTTACCCAGATGAGGCTTATTTTTTTAACTCTGCTTAGATTTAATACTGGTTTTGATAGTTTACAGATTCCACCATTCCTGTAGCACCATTATTTCAGGAAGAAGACATTGAGAAGATGCAGCTGAGCAGCCCTAACAGCTGCCTTGATTTCTTTAGAGAGAGAATTCACTAAATAGAGGAAATACCACCAATATTGTCAAATTTAAAGACCTGCCGAGCACTAAGTTTGGCTTGTCATTAGCTTGAAAAGGGAACTTTAGTGGTGCTAGAATATGTAATGTTTACAAACAGTCCCTAAATATTAACTTGTAAATTCAATCACTTATTACAATATTTTTTTTTCTTAAACTTATAGTTGTGTAAGAGTTCTCTCACATGGGATAAATAATAATGTAAATTATTGTATCATAAGCAACTTTGATAGGTGACACCATCAATACATATCCAATTATGTTTCTAATGCTTACAAATAGTAAGACTTCATTTTATGCCTGTAAATTGTACTTAAGCGTTGGAAAACTCACTTGTGAATTGTAAGGACTGAAAGAAGCTAATATAATTTTGAACTTTAAAAAAGTGGTTATATATTGATAATTGACATTAGTGTAACAGACTTGAGCCTGAGAAAGGTGATAGTGCTTGACTGTGATGTGTACTTGGGCTCTTAATCCTTTCTTGAATGAATGAAAAGTAAGCAGAATTTGATGCAGTGTATTTCCTTCATTTTTTTACCCTTTTTGCCTCAGTTTTTTTGCTTTATGTTCCATCTTCATGCTTTATCTTTGTCGTGTGGAATGAATTTGTTGTTAATTCTACTGCAGGTTCTGCCCCCAGTCCCTCCTGTGAATGTGACCCTACAACCTGTACCATGAGATCCAGCCAGTTGGAGCAGTTTTGTCGGTAAGATCATCGAAGCAAGTAGCATTCCCATCTAAAAGCTAATTGCCAAAGAGACTTTTCATAGTAATTGTTTAATATATGATATAGATAGTGGCTTAATCTAACATGTAGTAGCTTATTCATATTTATTCTGTAATACAGGTAGTAGGGGCTCAGGTCATTGTAGAAGGTGTTGAAAAACATAATCCTCTGAACGAGGGTTCTATATTGTGGATTACAGATAGTAGGTCCCCATTAGGGCTAGTGGATGAAATTTTTGGGCCGGTGAGGAATCCTTACTACATTGTCAGATACAATTCCGAAAGTGAAGTACCTGCGGGAATACAACCAGGCAGTTCAGTATCTTTTGTTCCGGAATTTGCAAATCACATTCTCAATGACAAGAGTCTCTACACGAAAGGATATGATGCATCAGGAGCAAATGATGAAGAATTATTAGAAGAAGAAGAATTTTCAGATGATGAGAAGGAGGCAGAGTACAGGAAAATGCTGAAGAATAAGAAAAGGGGCACAAATGATGATAAAGTTGGAAACAAGAAAAAGGATGAAAAAAGATCTGGGAATTGGTCAAGGAACTTGAAATGTGATTCTACCTTTAACCGACATATTCCTAAGGAGAGAGCTAAGCCTCAAGTTGATCAAAGCAGGCATCATATGCCTCCCTTTGGTGTCCCACTACACCAAGGAAATCAATTGCCATCCTCTGGCCCAGGACAAGGTTTTCCTTCTCAACCTGGGTTGGCTCCTCCATTTGCTCAACTGGCATCAAACTCTGGTTTAAGTGCAAGGGGTGTCCCATTGGATCAAGGCACCAAGTCGTGCTCCTTAGGTCTAGGACAAACTTTGGCTTATCGGCCTGGGTTGGCTCCTCCATTTGCACAACTGACATTGAACTCTGGTGTTGGTGCATCTTCTAGTGGGGCTAATGCAATCCCATTTCAGCTGCCTCAGTGTGTTGGCTTTCCTCAGTTACCAACAAATGGTATGCATTGGGTACAACAGATTAACCAGCTTTATCAAATGCCATCTCAGAATAGATTGCCTGTTCAACAGCAAATTAATGCTGCTCCAAATTTTCCTTCAAACCTGGTTTTACCTGGCGGTCAGTCAAATTTTGGTAAAGAACCTGCTTTGTTATCTTGGCCTGCTTCCTTAGGTCAAAACACATTTAGTAGTCCACCATTTGGGATGGCTACACTAGGTCAACAGGTTTCCCTCCCAATAAATGTGAGGGAACAAGCAGCTCCATCAAACATATCTGAGACGAGGCTTATTGATGGCTCAAAGCAACATACTTCTTTTTCTGGTGAACTTGACACATCCCAGAGGTTTAGTTATGGCGGTGGTAGAAAAGCCAATCGCAGGGGTGGTGGTCATTTTCGAGGTGGAAGGGGCAGGCAACGTCGTGGCTAACTTCGGAGTATAGTACTGTTTTCGTTGCTTGGTACGCGGCCTAGTAATCTAGCTTGTATTATGCGTGTGCTGTTGCTGCTGTTGGTTTATACGTGTTAGCTAAATGGTTGGGTTTGTAGAGAACATAGGCCTAGCCAAAATTTTGCTTCGGCCATATTACGGGAACCTATGTCTACGATATTGTTTACCTGTTTATTGTCTCCCACCTCTCGATGACCTCGGGTTAGAGGGGCTGTATACAAGCACTCGCAGATGAACAGGAATATCTTAGTGATCTTTTCGCCAATCGATTGCTTTATACAGGGTTCCAAAAAATATAATAAATAAAAATGTGTTGACTATAGATAAGCAAGACTACCACGTTGACCATTAGTAAGCGAAGTAATTTGGTGATCTTATAATTCTCGTGATTGTTTAATGTAGAAACTACTGTGAAATATTTTAACAAATACTCCAGGCATCCCGTTGTTTGGCTATTCTTAGACGTAGAAGAATTTTATGTATAAAGCAACTAAAGTTACAGAGTTGATTTAAACTGCAGCTTCAGTCTGATTAACCACGAAACGATAAATATCATTAGTGAAAATGATTCCAAAATCCAAATGAATATGGAATGTAATTGTTGACCCAAATTGATTCCCCCAGGCTTGTCGTCTATTTTTAGATCTAAGAAGCTGTGGTCAGTCAAGGCTTGCCTTCTTCCTGCATATCTCTATTGTCTGGTACTGAATCTACTTACCAAAAAATAATAAATAAATAAATAAAAAGAAGAAGAAGCTGATACAGCTTTGGTTATTAATCATAAGCCTTTCAAAATTGAAAATTTATGCCGGGATTAAGATACAATTATGTTCTGAGACCACAATAAATATTCAGAACAACAAATACAAATGCAAATCGAATGCATTCCTGTGATTGAGATATGATTAGGATTTCAGACAACAAAAGCCTTCAGAACTGCTAATGGATGCCAGTGATTGAAAAAACAATCATGATTTCCGACCACAAAATCCTTCAGCACTACAAATGCATGCCCAACATTGAGATACATTCGAGAATTAAGAGCATATCTCAGAACGAGCTGACTTCAAAGTAGATCACGAGGGAATAGACAGATATTTTAGCGGATTTTCTAAGCAGAAATGGTGGCAGTTCATGAATTATTTGCTCGTGAAAGAGTAGCTTCAATTTATTAAGCACCCTATGTCAATGCGTGGTGAAATTAGTAGAGGACTAAGAGGCTTTCTTGGCCAATAACAAAGTAAAATTTGCAGATGAATCGCGTAGCTTAAACCTTCAAGCATGTTTAGTCCTTCTCTGACATGGCATTACTTATTATGCTTCAGGAATTTGTTATACTGATTATTAACATCTGCAAAAACTATCGAACCTTTGCAGAGCTGAGAAGATGTTTCAAACATTAAATGACGAGGAGTTACAGACAAAAGGTTAAAAAATAAATTTTATCATATTCAAGAATATGACGAGCAACTGAGTTATTCTATAATAATTTAATATATGAATTAGTAAAAAAAAAAAAAAAACAGAGATACCTGTGTGGGAGACTGAATTTAAATTTAATCTAATAAGAGAATGTCAGAGAAAGGTTTCTGTGAAATGAGCTAATGTTTAATGAAGAAATGATGGGAAGAACATCTACCCAAATAAAAATGTACGCATTTGAGAAAGATGTATTCACGAGATTAATAACTTAAGCTTTTGCATTCCTAGTGAAATCTGAGCAAGTCTGGCAGCTGCAGTCTGAAAACCTACAGATTTCACACCCAAAACACACACAAGAGGTGCAACCCTTGCAAGTCGGAGATCGGGAACAACCCCTGTAGACCCTGCGACTTGCTCTTTCTTCATCATCATCGCATGTAACCCTGACATATAGGTTATGAACTCATGTATGAGCAAGAATTAGTACTAAAAACAGCCAAAAGCACATGCATATAAACATTAAGATACATCAGGTAGATGCGCATGCAAAACTTTTACTACTAAAAATTCGGATTCTTACAATTTCAAGCAGATCTGTTTTTAGTTGAAATTTGGATCAACTATATATCTGCATCCCAATACCAAATTTAGTATTAAATGTCCCAAGCTAAGGTAAAATTTAATTGCTCCATTAGAGTTGATTATACAAGAGGGAAGGACAAATATAAATCAATTTTTCTGTTAAGTTTCTTGTTTTTAGCAAGATTGCTCATCAAGATTATTAGTCCTCAATTTTGGACAGTGTCAAGACTATCTTGGAACAGGTCTGGGCACCAAAAAAAAAAAAAAAAAAAAAAAGGGAAAAACCATTATTCAATCAAGAGATATCAGAGGGCAAAATCAAAAGCCATATTGTGATTGTTGGGAATTAATTTAAGCAAACCAGTCAAGACTCCCAGTAAGACAGCTGGACAGGCTCTCAGTTTCCACTATCAAAATACTGAGTCCAAAAAGAATTAGAATATTCTTCTGATAAGAATGACTGAAAACATTGAAGATGAGAATATCATCAACTGACAACCGTATGTTTGGTACCACAATTTACAGGTGAGAAAAATTTCAATGTGACAAATAAAATGCTAGTGCTTGATAGAGTTCTGAAGCATTTCCAAACCAGAATGTCATTTTTTTTAACAGCTACAGAAATATATAGTCACTTGGTCCAGAAAATAAGGGGGAAAAAACTCTTTCAAGGTGCAAGTGCACCTGGCAAGGAGGCTTTGCCCCAAGGAAAAGCTATTCCATTTTCTTCCTCAAATTTGTTTATGCTGTTCTAATATTTTTCAGCTACATTTTATTGTGTGTATTTAATTTGGCCAATTTACAGTAATCCATCCATATAACCTTTATCAATGGTAACACGTTTCTCTCGAGAATTGCCCAGAATAACATAAACCACCTTTTGGCAAATATGAAGGCTTCGCAATGTAATGGAGAATTCTACACTTCCTAATATTGAACATTCTAATTTCTTAAGTTGGACTGATCATGTGATTGCTTTCAAAAGGGATATTATGCTTCGATCCAGTGTTTTCTAACGTTTCTTTCTTTGTTGCACGTTGACATAATTAAATGAATAACTTATTTCTTTTCTACGCATTTCTTGAACCCCATCCCCCTCCCCAAACACAAACCAAAAATAAAAAATAAAACAAAAATTACAACAAAGCATAACCTTAAAAAATAATCTAGCGGTAAATGATCTCACAGAGAATATGATTATATACTTAACCATGTCCTGGACTTTTCTATCACATTAAAAGTTCTTTTGTTTCTATGACTCGGAGCAATCTTCAAACAAGCGCATCAAATTAACTTGACAACGTTTTTATTTTTTTTCCCGAAAACTAGTTTCATATCCTGAGGAGGACTTCATGTCTTTTGCCTTTATATACATATCACAGATACGAATTCAGTTGAGATAACCCAAATTGCCCTATTCACATAAAATCCTTTGTGAACTTACCTACTTGCCCAGAGAGATCAACCACAAGAAAACAACACAGATATGGTCACAAAACAATGCAATACTTTTAATCTCCTAATTCTAGATAAAGATGCACAAAAGTATATCAAAATTAGCTATATATATAAGCAAGAAACATTTTAGTTATCAGCTAACCTTTACCAATTGTAACAACAAAGACAAGCTCCTAGGTCCTTTCACTACACTGTTAGCATTAATGATATCCACTTCTGAAGAGGGGGATTAAAAATTTTGCCATGTCTCAACTAAGGCATACATTTTCCTATAAAATAATAATAACAGTTTTTTTTTTCTTTTTTTCTTTTTTTTTTTTTTGGGGGAGGGGGGGGGGGGGGGGGTGGAATGAGTGAGGGAGATCCAAGTTTGACAAGTATTCCTAAGGAAAATATTGATTAATACTATTATAAATATAGTTCTAGTTTGTGTTGAGCATACTCGTCATAAGGCATGTCCGAGCATTTCCAATTCAAATCTGCCAAAGCATCATGGTAGCTCCGGCATTCCTCTTTGTTGCGAAGACGGAACCTGCGCTCTTTGTTACACTGTGTGCACCTAACAAACTCATCACGATGACAAACTTTCCCATTGTGGGATCTGCTTGAACCATTAGCACCTTTTGATGCTTGGTTGTAATATTTGAGCAGTGCTGTCTTGTACAAAGGAACTTTCTCCCCATCAACAATAACCCAAATATTATTCTTCCATTTCCGAGATGTTTCTCTTCCAGAATGTTTCTCAAATGCAGCTGGTGTCAGCTTGTCTAATAACAAAATCCAGATATTAGCAGAAGAAACAACTGGACAACACTACAGAGAAGGCAGCAAACAAAATTGACATACTTGAGAATGCAATAAGTACCTAAAGTAGATATTAGAAGGATTGAACAATTCAAAGGCATACCAAAATTTTCAAAATCATTATTAGTAGCTAATAAAAATGTCAAGACATGGGATGCAAACATCACAAAATCCCAGTGAGTTTCAAAACATTGCAACAAATTTAAAATTACTAGCTCTTGATATTGAACGAACTAAAGCATCCATTGATCCAGTTACAGCAGATAGCTCTATCTCCCAATTTCTTGATGTTGATTAAAAGCTGGCAGTCAAATGTATCCAAATAGAATATTAAGATGGCTTTTTTGAAATACAAGTTCAGAACTACTACTCCAATCTGATTAAGAACAGGTAAACTTTAATTTTCTTTAGAATGCTTGGTACTGTCATTGGAATAAAATGTCATAAGCAAAACCAATTAAAAATCTACGAAGCTCACATAATCTTATAAGCACAGCCAGTTCAACTATCAGCTGCAGTCATGACTTTGCTCGACTAATAAAATCTCAAAAATCTGCAGAGAGTTAGCAATCGGTCTACATTGCTGCAACATTCAAGTAAGATAAATACACAGTTGCAAGAACGACACTCTAAACACCCCAAAGAATCTACAGCACAAGTAACCTCATTTAGTTAGACAACAGAAGCAGAAATGTAATGCACTGCAATATAAATTGCCATATGCATGTAGCAAGCTACAAATAACCCAAAATTCAATCGGTGGAATAGCAAACAAAAGGAGAGCTGTAAAGATGAAAATAACAAATCCTAAACAAACTCAATTCAGGCAAAATCAATTGTCGATATACACAAGATCATTCTAGCCCATGATTTGTCTAAACAGAAAGGACAGAACTCTGCCTCAGAAAACACAAACTTTACACGCAAAAACACGTCGAATGCAATGATATCACGTAGACGAATACAATGTAGGTTGTTTCATCACATCCAATATCTTTCCCATCATTCCCACCATGATTCTCATACTCACAACCAACACAATTGGCATCTTCCAATCCAAACAGCAAGAAACAACTATCCGCAATGAAGGGACTTAAGCGAGCGCGACATGGAGCTAAACCAACTCACCAAAACTCACTCTCCTAGACATATCAACATACAGAAAATGCACAAAACTCATCGCACAGATATCCATAAAAAAAACCCTCCAAAACCCGTCATTTTTATGACGTAAAACGGTGATAAACCAGATCCCTTAACAAAATTTACGCATAAAAAACACTTTTACACATGCACTCAAGACAATCTCGTTTCCAAGAAATATACACTCCTATACAAATAATATTTATATAGGAAAAGAAAGGAAGAAATATGGGAGATTGAAGGAGAGACCTTCTTGACAACCAGGGGTGCATTCACACGAGATTTCAAGAAAACCAGAAGAGAAAACCCTAAGACGACCTACAGCATCCCCATAGCGATGGCTAGTGCAGCCACACGTCAGCTCAACGTAATCATCGCCCCTTTTCAACCCACTAATATCTCCAACCTCTTCTTCGCTAAACAACATCGAACCAACCCCATTATTATTACTATTATTAACTGCAGCCTCCACCTCCATCTCTAGAAAACTCTGACCAAAAAAAGAAAGAAACCCAAAAGAGGGTTTATCATCAGAGAAATGGTCAGAAAACAACAAAAAGAATCGAAAAAAACAAATGGGTTTTTAGCCCACTTGCGTCATATTAGTGACTAGTATATGTATATGTGTCCTTACATGAATGCTGCTTTTCTTCCGTAGTTGTGAGATTACAAATGGAAGAAAGACCCAGAAGGATGGAATGGAGTTTTCGGGTGGGGGGAAATCTCCTCAGTGAGCACGCATCTGCCGAGGAATAAGCCCCACCCAGAGAGAGATCTGAAAAGGAGGAGAGGATGCGTGATGTATTTTCTGTGCCGCTATATAGACAGAAGACTTAGTGTGTGTGTGGGTGACTCTGTGTGTGTGTGTGTGGGATATGTGTGATTGTGTGTGAGAGAGAGAAAGAAAGAGAGAGAATCAAAGATAGGTTTTTTATTTTTGGGGTTTTTTATTATTTTTAATTTTTGGGTTCGGTTTTAGGGGAGGAAAGGGAATTGAATAGTTCGTAGTGAATGAGCTGGATAAAGTTTGCAACAAGTAAAATTTTTCTTTTTTTTTTTTGGGTAAAAAACTGATTTTTTTTTTTTTCTTTTGAGTCGTTTTCAGCTCCAACCAGAGGTGGGAAGGTGGGAAGACTGAAGAGAAACGAGAGGTCATTATATTGTTTTCAAAAGACTTTAAGGATTGGATTGGAGAGACGTATTAATAGTTGCATGACAAACAGGGATTTGAGAGTTGGGGGTTACTGGTTTGAGGTGTAGTGGAGAGAGAAGTTGGTATGGGGGGGTTTTGCAGATGTGGGGAAAATGAAAATCCTTTCAGTTTCAGAGAGTTTTTGGCTGGGTTTTTTGTGTGGGGGGGTGCGAAGGGGGCGGGGAGGGGAAGAGGACGAGGTTTTATTGAGAATTGTACTTTTTGTGCCATAGTTTATAGTATTTTACTGTACTTTTGTGTGGAGATTTAGGCACTGTTTACAACTTTTATATGATGGTTTTCTGTCTTTTTATTTACTGCTCTACAGTAAAAAAATTTACTTGTCTTTTGTACTTTGGGTTGTGGGACAGAGATGGGTATTAGTAGTCGTATAAGCCCCATGAGGTGAAAGCTGGTACTGCTGGGGTGGAATCAGCCTAGCACCGTAGCACGGTCACAATGGGGGGAAAAAGAGGACTTGGATATAAAAATTGGTCATATATCCACGAGGTTAAGGATGAAACTTGAAAATGGTGATTGCCTAGATGATGAATAGATGGTGGTTGAGCTCTGAAGTACTATGTATTTTTTTTTTGGTATTCAGAGCTTTATTCTATGGAATGGTGATATTTGTTGCATGCTCAGCCGCGTAAGGCTACTGTCTTTTGGCTTGATTGATAATGGACAACCTAATAGCTCTATTCTTTAAAATATGTGGTATATAGTTTTGTTTAGGTTGTAAAGATTCTTCTACTGGAGAGTTTTATGTGGTTTTTGGTCTCTATTTCTTGGTTCTGTTGATGATTATACATGTCATAAGGAGGACTTGAAAATTAGTGGTTTGTACTATTAATTAATGCTTCATTTAAACGCAAAGTTTCATTACATAATGCTTTTTCACGAGTTCTTCTTGGTAACTTTTTGCCCGTTACACTTTGATTCTGTAATTCAATTCATTCTATTTTTGGCTTATGATATTTTGTGCAACATTTGAATGCATTTTTCCTGTGCTTTTTCATGAGTTCTTTATTGGGACAAGACATGACGTGGTGGTTTTCTTTTTTAACGTTTCTTTCTGGTATCCACAAATGGAGAACAATCAAGAATTCATGGGAAACAACACTTTCACCACTTTTATGCCGGTAATGAATCTCTATTTTTGCATGAATAATTGCAAGGACTAATATGGCAAACATCCCATTTTGTAACTATGCTTTGTGCGTCGCAATTGAAGGCTGGTCCTAAACAAAGTTATGGTAAGATTAAAGGATGTTATCATACTTATTTGTCTGGCATAGTAACGTACTCAAGATTTTTTTTTTTTCAATTCTTGTATGGTCAAGATTCATTCATTTTCTATTTTACCAAAAATTTTATACTGGTTGCGTCACGTTATCTAACATACGGGGCAAATGCACTAAGTCATATAAGAGGTTATCTAACATATGGGGCAATTGCACTAAGTCATATAAGGGATTACATCCACATATATATAGAACACCAAAGTGTTTGAATGCCCATGTGACGATGTCTATCTTTCCAGCAGAAGGAGCCGACTATAGTGTGTACAGCTGAGGATATATGGCTATGTGCCATCATCAATCAATATGCTTAATAAAGTAGATAAGTAGGTTTGGTCACAGCAAAGTTGCTAAAGATTAGTGGCCTTTCGTTGCACCCCCGGCCTCTTTATATGGAATCATATACCATATATCCTTGTTTCTTTCATGTGCTCTACACATTTATAACTTCAAGAACTACATATAGCTTCTTTCTCTTTTTTTTTTTTGAGGCTCAATCTCTGTAAGATTTCAGATACGACCCTCCACCCATAAACACCTCAGGGGTCAGGAGGACCACCAGCAGGATCACTTTATTAAACTATTGTTCAAATCTTCTTCATGGCCGAATCATGTTGCACAACTTTTTGTGTATTTTTCTGATCATTTTTCCAGTGACGTGCGCCGCCAATTAATGTAAAATGATGGAGCAGAGATTTACTACAAGCTAAGCTGCTTCTTGCCGACTAGATATGTAATCATTAATCCAACGTTATATTTTTTGTTGCCAAGATGCAAAAGCCAAAAGCATAGGAAGTACACTTGACTTCTTGAGTTTGAAGCAAAATGTTTCAAGAGGATTCGAGGCTGAAGATGCAAACTGCATAGCTAAAACTTTATGTTGTTTTTTGAAGTGGGATAGTCTGATAGATAGACTGGTGATTTTCAGAGGGGAGAGTTCAAGTTGTCTGTAAAGGGTGTTTTGAGTCTGATTAAAGGTGGCTTTGTGCTCTGGGCTTGCTTTTTTGTTGTCTTTTCCAATCATGTTTGACCTTTCTCATTATGATATGTTCAACTTGCAGTCAATAACAACATACACATACACACACCCACACACACACACACAGAAGCACACATAAATACACACGCACAAGCACGCATAAGTACACACCTCCTAGCTGATATATATCAAGATGTCAATTCTCAGTTTTCTGTGGCAGCAGCCACATTTGCAAACTAAGGTTCCCTGTCAATGAATGGAGTCGGTTGTGGTTTCACTTTTACTCCTCCAATGAAGCATATTTGTCTTCTGGTTACAGCATCAGAACATTAAAATTTAGAGGAAATGATGAAGAGAAAAAGCTGAAAGTCCTTTCCATTTAATGAAACATAAAACCACTTATCCCTCATCATTTCTTGAATCAAATCTGTTAAAATCTGGTCTATCTTGCTCAATAAATTTGGCTGACTTGGCGGCATTGACGACTTTAGGCATTCCAACTGTATGCCTGCAAGGCTGCAACACAATTAAAGCCCTAGAAAATAATAATGCTTTTTGGCTTCGAGAGTTAAGGCTAGCTAGTTTTGAGTTCATCCCCTTGAGTACTTTGTAATCAAAAGAAAAAGGACCAAGCAAAACTGTTATGTTTTATAAACTGAACAAGGTACTATGTTTTACTGTTGCTGATAAAAGTTGAACAGTTGATGGTAAAAATATATGATCATGACAGATTTAATTAGTCAAGTTTCCACATAAATTGTATCAAATTTTTCATATTTTGTCACATACATAAAATGTTTTGAAGTGTATGCCAATTCTTCTAATGATTTAATTAATTTAGCCACACCATAATTTGATGAAATTTGAGAACATGACCTCAGATTTGTTCGAGAAAATCTGTGGATCGAATTGAACCATGTTTTTCATCCCAAAAAAGGGCTGGTTGTTGACTTGGCGATGTTGACATTTGGCACGTGAAGAATTGAATTTTGGTGACTGGTTATTCCAAGAATTAATTAAAGATCAATTTATCTAACAAGTGGACTATTGAAGTTTTAGTATTCTTTTCTTTATTGTAGTTTAGTAAGTAGTCTTTTCTTTATTGAAGTTTTAGTATTCTTTTCTTTCTTATCCTGCTCCTTTAACTGGCATGAAATTACTAAGAGATGCTGTAATTTATACATTGGATTCTTCCTGAAATCCACCAAATTTCCAGCTTGACGGTTGGCCTACCATTTTGAATTGCATTACCATTTCTATTGACCTTACATGTTGAATGTCATTGCAAGTAACTTTACAAATTTATAATCTTGTATTGTTTCCATCCACCTAACTTATTTGTCTCCCTTGACTACAATTTCTCTTTAATCATCAGATTCCAATGGACAGCTACCCATTCTAGTTTAGGTCCTATTAAAATTTGCTTTAGGTTTTTAAAATTGTTTAAACGATCGAGTGCTTTCTTGAAAGTCCTTCAAATTGTTTACGGCCTTATCTGGTTGGTAAGAAGAAAGAAAGTTAATTTGGAATATAATTTATTGGAATGAAATTTTGCAAAAGAATATTTCTATATCATGCTTGAACGCTTTTAAGATCTTGATAGAAAGGAAAGCTGTGCAGATTCTTATTTTAACATTTGTTTAGAATAATGTAAGATGATATGTAATATACATTCACATTAGATTGTCACACATATCCTTACAAGTATAATGTGGAGAAAATTTTTATTCAATAATTTACTTTGTAATACATGTCTAAATGAAGATATAATCAACAAACATTATGTTTCTTCATCTTTGATCTCTACCTTGAATTTTAACTACATTTAATAGATAAATAATAACTATTTATTTTGTAAAAAAAAATTGTTGATGAATTTTAAAAGTTAACAAATATGAAACAGAAAAGTTATAAACTAGTTGCGAGTTAGAACACATAATTTTCATTTCTAAGGTAAAATAAGTGAATGCAAGTTAAAATCACTAATAATGCAATAGATAATTCAGAAGAAACAAATAAAAATTGAGACGACAGAGTTTGCAATAAAGATAATTATTGCTACTTAAATATGACATAGAAATAGGATGAGTAAGAGGGAAGGGTTACAATGTCTAGCAATTATTTTTAGATTAAAATTTGGAGGAACGTAATCAAAGTACCAATTATTTTTTAGATTAAAATTTTGAGAGAATTAATCACAGTACCGATAAGACGTAAAGATTTATAATATTCAGATTGTTGACTTATTTTTCATGTTTTGAGAAATATTTTTACTTTCTTAATATGAAAAAAATAATGAATTTAAATTTTAAGACAAACTTATTTTTCCTTATCAAAATTCTCAGCAACAAAACAAAAAAAGGTTATTATTAAAAAAAGACATCTCAAAAAACTAAAAGAAGGGGGTAAAACAAAGAATAATAAAACTTCAAAAAGAAAAACTTTAATACGAACAAAGTAGTATCAAATTGTTTCAAGTAATCTACTTGCAACGGATTAAAGAATTTGGTAGTAGTCTTAATATGAACAAAGTACTATCAACTTGTTTTAAATAATGTACTTACAATAGATCATAGAATTTAGCAGCATTCCATGACCAACCTAGTTCATTAAGTTGGTCAATGGAACATTTGAAATTGTGACTGTTAATGCGTTAAAAACCACCCTAAGAAGTTGATGCATATAATGATTACCACTGAAATATTAATCGGTTTGACTGATCACTTCCAATTGAACAAGAGAATAAGAAGTATAATTGCTTAGATTTGAGCCGCAATGATCATTGTTGTTATCATATTTGTCGATCTTTGTACATCTGTGTACATTTTTAGGCAGCTGTGGACTCCAAGGTACTAATGCTTGGACCCTGCGTTTTGTTTCAAAAGATTTGACTCCCACATCTCTATCACGGGTCACCTTATCCAAAAAGCTTGTTTAATTCAACATCGAAGTGGAACTTAGCCAAAAAAATAATGAAGAAGAAGGAGATTAAAAAAGAAAAGAAAAGAAAAGAAACGTGGAATTTAATTTCAAATGTTCCACAATTCAATCGAGCTATCAAAAGAACCTAGAACAAAAATAATTAAGGGTTTAAAAATGTCTCTTCCTTTAAGAACTTTCTTGTTGTATAGTCAATAAGTTCAACATCATATACTAGTATTTTTCTTTTCTTAATTCGATTATCATTATAAGTAGTCTTTTGAACATGTATATAGGGAATGCTAACTAATTTACCTCTCTAACTCATAATATATCTTACTTTTAGAACACGATAATTGTATCGATAGAAATAGAACTAGGACTTCAAGAATACAATTCTTGAGCACCTAGGAACCTCTATTGAAAAGAAAATTGCACAGAAAATCGCACTGAAATGAGCAAAGTAATTGAACCAAGAAGTAGCAACGATACATATTAGTTTTCGGCCTCTGATGCTTAGTGGATCTGTCGGCAGGGCAGCTCCCTCTTCATGATGCCAATGCAATGATGCATGTATTTCTTGTTCGTTAGTTCTTTTTTCAAAAGTGTTTTTCGTCTAGATACAGAAAATTTTTTCTCTTTAAACAGGTTTATCTCCAATGCCCTCCAGTTTTCTTGACTTTGAAAAGTCTCACATTTCACCTGCTTGTGAAGTGGTCCAAAAACTCGTTTCAATCGACATTTTACTCAGATTTCCTTTAATGTGTAGTGATAGTGAATTGGTCACTTGCCCAAATTCTATCAGAACTTCAAAAGAAAAAAGAATTATACTAGTCAAAAAGATCCTTCTAATTTTCATGAAGAGTTTCTCTTTGATAGGACTAGACTAAAAAAATAAAATTTGATGAATGAACTAGTTCAATCATCAATCATAAGTTAAAATTTATACTTTAGTTTGAATAAAAGATGCAAAAGAGTTTAATGCAAGTGGTATTTTTATATTACAAAAAGGTGAAATTGCTATCAACGACAGTGTCCCATATGCTACATGTACTTCGGTAGCAACCAACAAGTATGATATTCTTGCATATTTAAGGGAGATTCTTATATGGATCGGTTTATGTGTTTTCACTTGTAAATTTTATAGTTTAAAAGAGAGGCAGTGAGTATATTAATACATGCTGATATAAGAAAATAATATAAAAATGTTAATGTGACTCTTTTTTAAATTATAAAGTCCACGTATAAAACCACTAACCATATCCATATAAATGTGGTAATTAACTGTAGATGTGGTAAGTGTGTGAGAATTATCTCTCAAGAACCTAAAATCAACTGGTTCTATTTTCTGAGAATTGAGGATGATCCATAGGGGTAAATGTGGATGGAGACCATAGATATTACACTGTGTGACGTTCTTGCTCTCCTCAGATTATCTTACAGCAAGGATTTCCTTACTTGATAAGTAATTAATGAATTCACGACATTAACTATAATAAGTTAGTCACACAAGTTGCCTTAAATTATTCCAGCAGGGGTCTTTTAATTTTGCTTCGGCCTGAAATGGATAATTTCAAGAGAGAGATGCCCTATCATATTAATACCTACTTATCAATTTTTAATAAAGGACAGATAAAACAAAAAAAAAAGTTTTTTTTTAAAAACGGGTACTATGGTGCACTTAATAAGATATACAACTTACAAATTTTTAAGCATGCATTTACATTATTTTTCTCTTTTGTATTTAAACACACACTTAGTTTCATATCACTGTAGCCAAAAAATTAACTTCTAATGCCCCTGTTGTTGAGTGGCAGGGGATCTTCTTAGACAACGATCTCCCCCCCCCCCCCCCCAAAAAAAAAAAAAAAACCAAAATCCCCTAGCAAAAAAAAAAAAAGAAAAAAACAATTATTTAAGATGTTTCATATCTTTCACTGCTATAATTAAGCCAGTAATTGAAGAGAAAGTTTTGATTATTACATGTTGCTTAGGCATCTGAAGGCGGTTTCTGACCATATTCTGAATAAATTTTGTGTAGGTTTAATCGCATTGGAGCACGATTTGTTTTCTTTAGTGCATTGAGGCCAATATTGAAGAAGCTGTCTTTATAGCAGCCCCCGAAAAGTTAACCATGCATGCACAATTAAATCTGAGGTGGCAATGCTAGTGGTCTTCCTTAACGAGCATTAGGTAGGAAAATCGTTCGTTGCATTAAATTTGCAAAAGATGAGGCTTAACTAGTGTCCTATACCTCTTTTTTTTTTTTTTTTTTCCTAATTGGCAACATCTATCCTACTTGTACTCCTATTTTAGCCTATTCTATTAGAGAGGGTTCAACTTGGCTCTGAAACTGATAGGGTCTAAATCATCATCGAACCCGATAGGTACACTATATACCCGTATAAATTTTGTTATAAGAGACAATGTTTAAACAATTTACCTCTGACTCTGCAAAGACTCAAGTTTTTTTGTAGTGGCCAACAGTCCAAAGGCTGTTGGTTTAAATAAAATCATGTGCAACTTACAAGCATTTTGGGTGTTTTTTTTTCTACACACTCTCTCTCTCTCTAGGATTAACTACGAGGCTCTAACTATTCTCTTGGTAATTTGTACCTGAAATCTATAAATAATAGATAAAATATTTTATTAGCCAAACTACATTTCGTTGTCTAAGCCACTAATTTCATTCCCGAAATCTATAAGTCATAGGTAAAATATTTTATCAATTATATTGCATTTCGTTGTGTAAATATATGAGTTATTTGGTGGCACTAATGCAATTCATTGATGTCTTTATTGTGTGGTCTTTAGGTACGAGTTCGAATTTCACTCCTCCTCCTTATACAAATTCCCCAAAAAAAAAAAAAAAAAAAGAAGTTTTCCCGTTGGAAAGTTAGATAATTTCAGATACTTTGCCCCTAATCTCCAAATCCGGTCTCAATGTAATATGGTTTGCAAGCTAATCATTGTTCACAACATTCTAGTATGTGTAGTACTGTTTTTTTTTTTTTTTTCTCTAGAATCTAAATGATGAACATTGAAAAAAAAAAAAAAAAAAAGGAAGTAGGCATGGACTTTGTCAATTGTAGAGTAGGGGTGGGCATGAGTTGGGTACCCGCCTCGAAAGGAATTTGATTGACCTGATTCTAACCTGTTAGATTAGCAATTTTTTGAACCTAATCTGACCCTAATGCCTCAGTACCCGAAAAATAATTTATGTCCTTAACCTTACTCTACAATCACTCCTGAAATAGAGGCCCTGCAGGAAATTAAGTTGTGTTATTTATGCATAAGGCGAAAAGTAATTAGTATGGCCTATTGCAATGATTATTTTCTTCATCTAATAAATCTCTGTGTATGTCTTTTCAATCTTTTCCAGTACGAATTTAATGTTTCAACCTTTTTTTGGGCTAAAATTTTGCTGCCACAATATTTTTTTTATCAAACTTATACTATTAAATCAGGAGAAGGAAATTATATTGGTAAGATTCGAATCATTAACTTCTGGGATAGAGTCATAGAATTCTAGTCACTCCACCCTTTATTCATTCCCACTATCAGCAATATTTTATACACATGAAAATACGCCAACTATATAGGAGGTACACATGAATTTTATGTTGACGATATAAAACAACATCATTTTTGCCAAAAATTCTTTCCATAACCTCGATTAGACATCCAACATTGACTAATCAAGTTCAATGGTAGACAGTTGTAATTTATTACCCAATAGAAGTGACTGTAATTAAACAATAGAATATAAGAAGAATTGGTGTCTTACGTGCATAATTCCAGCACTAGCCAAACTTGAGGTTGATCAATGAGGCCTGTGTGACCAGATCTCGATGCTAATTGTCGAAAGTCTTCTCTTTCTTGTCACCTCCACACTGTTTTGCCGTAGGCCCAAAATTAAGCAACAGGCACTCCAAAGAATCTTAATCAGTTTATAATCACCTAATTATGAATTGACCTTTTCTAATATTTGGTTACAAAAGGTGCTATCAACAACGATAGCTAATTAATTCTCTCCCACATCACACCATAAACATCACTATTAAACAAGACAACTCATCCCATAGGGAGGTTTAGAGCAAGTTAAGAAATCTTTAGTGGATAAATTTTCAAGATTAACCAAGAAACCGGCACCTTTAATATCAACAATCTTAGTACTTATTCTCAATAGATTTCAATTTTTGTAAAAATTGATTTTAGAAAAGGCAAAAATCAGAATCTGATTTTAGAAAAGCTAAAAATCAAAATCTAAAGAGATGCTTCCTGATTTTAGCTTGAAAAAATACAAAATAAGGTAAAAAAAAAAAAAAACAGTAGTTGAGAACATAGATTTTCAAGATTAGATCTAAAAGCAGGTAATTAAAATGTTAAGAACATGCTCTCAATGGGATTAATTAGTTCCACAATATTGAAAAAAATATTAGTGTAAGTATTAAATATTCAAGTTTACAATAGCTCAACTGTGCTTTAATTAACTAATATTTTCTGCTCCTATTCCTGACTCATCCACTTCTGTTTCAAAATTATGTATATACTTTTTTGGGAAGAAAAATCAAGTTCCTTATAAAATATATTTTAATCAAGTTATATATTTTAATCAAGTTCTTTATTTTATTGGTTGAATAATCAATTTCCTTATTTCTATTTTATTCACAAATAACTGCCCCTGTAAGAGTAGTATCACTTCAGGATCTACTTTTTAATTTGTTTTCACAATTCACAAGACACACAAGCACAAAAGCGTCAGCACTTATACTAGCATCAGAATCTGATCTCGCTTTTCTGTACGGCCCAGATTCAAAATTGCCTGCAGGCGGATATGCTCGCCGTCGTTCCGCTACTTTTCTTTATTCCTCCAGCCCACAAAGCCAACCGGATTCAGGGCGGGTCCAATTAAGCTTGGATCCCATTTATTCGATTGTGTAATTTCTCAGCAAATTACTGTATATCTACACAAAATTATTATTATTCAGTAATTTAATTTTCATGAACAAACTAATCAATCACTCGCTTTCACCAAATTGTGATAATTTACGATTTTTTTTGTCTTAATTAGTTTCAATAAAAGGTCCAATAACCACCAAACTTCGAGTAAAATTATCGATAATTATGTTAAAAGATCTCATTAGCTTAATTGCGACTAAATGCTGATTTAACAACTAGTAAAGCCATGTTTTGCCCCTTCTCTCCTTTTGTGACACATTAATGTGCTAAAAGAATAAGAAAAAGAAAATTAATACAATTTAATTAATAAATTTTTATTTCGTGATATGGGATATAAGATGCATTCAATATTTACAACCTAAATCCAATCATATTTCCAATTTTCCATAATTTTAGTAAATAAAAACAATATACTTTGTTGGGCATATAGACTAATACTTTGTTTGCTTTCAATTCTCGATAGTAGTAATGGTTGGTAGAATTGAGAGTTTTAGTTGACTCTCCTGCTTAATTTTTCTAGATAATTTCACATACTTCTCTTAAGGTTTGTCATAATTGCACTTGCTTCCTTTAAGGTTTTCACAATTACACATATGCCCTCTGTATTTATATTTTTTATAACAAACAAGTTCATTTTAATAAAATAACCCAAAAATACTAACCAAACACCTTAAAATATCTTTAATTGCTTTTAAATTGGTAATCTCTTTCTCGTTAATATATTTGTTTGTGAAATTTTGATAGATAAAATAAATTTATTTAGATTAGTCAAATAATTGAGTTTAGGCGAAGTACTATTCGGAGGATATTGAAAATTTGATGTAAGAATATAAGTCATTTTGACATTTTTATAAATAAATAATTAATTTTTTAAGATTTATTTATCTTTTTTATAAACAATTAAAGATATTTTATAGTGTTTGATTAGTGTTTTTAGGTTATATTATCAAAATGAACTTATTTGTTATATAAAAAATATAAACATAGAGGGTATATTTGTAATTTTCAAAACCTTAAGGGAGCATGTGCTATTATGAGAAATTTCAGGGGAAGCATGTAAAATTATCCCTAATTTTTCTTATCATTCGACAGGATATGGACGTGGCATTACACAGCTCTTATTGTTTTGCCTGGGTGCCTAAATAACGGCCAACAATTTTGGTTGAATAGTCCACCAACTATATAGCATTTTTGTCCATATAGATGTCAATAGTGACAACTTTATAAGTTAGTACAGATTGTCAAATTGTACTACAAGAATTAGGTTTGTTTGGTATTATCTTTTCAAATTATGTACTACAAGAATTCGGTTTGTTTGGTATTATCTTTTCAAATTATGTTTTCAGAAAATTTTAAGCATGTTTTCCAATAACCTTTAAACTTTACATATACATTTACAAAAAAAAAAATTTTAAATTGTTACAATCATGTTTTTGAAAAAGCAATTAAAAAAAAAGCATTCGAAAGAAATTCTTTGAGAATTAAGTGACCCATTAAAATTTTAGTAAAATAAGAGAAATAAGTGTTAGTGGTTCATTTTTAATTTTCTCTCCCCGTGAATATGAAATTTTAAGAGTGTTTTTGCTCATATTAGCATAATTTTTATTTTTTTACTGATATTGCTTAGTTTAATCTAATTTCCTCATTCAAATGTCCTTGTTAAGTAGTGCCTGAGAATTTTTATAAGAAATTAGTATATTATTTGGACTTTTTTTTTTTGAAGAAATTTGGACTTGTTTTTTGAGAAGACGTTTTTAGAAAATTTTAAACATGTTTTTAAACTATCTTTTTTATCTCATGCACATGTTTACCAAAACGAATCATTAAAGATGCTATAGTAATGTTTTTGAAAAAATAAATTGTTAAAAAACAACTATGCAAACGAAGTGAATAATTCTAATCTTTGAATATAGTTGCCCTACTAGGCTCTAGTTAACAATATGCTTTAACTTCGAAATAGAGATTTATCCTGGCCCAAATTCTAATTATAGACTAATACTAAAAGGATGTGCTTTCTCAAGATAGATTTAATTAGGTGATGGTCCAAAATGATCCATCCACTAATGCCTACTCGTCATTAGGGGCTATATACATGTAAAATTTATAATTCAGGTTAGTTGATTGGGACATCAGTTTGGTATTGTTAGGAGCAAGTCTGACCGCCAAGCTCTTCTAATTTTCCTTTGTTCTTGTGAGATTTGGAATCTCTCTCGGATATTAAAAAAATAAAAATTGTATATCTATTTCTAATAAACATTAAAGTTTTTCCCATGACCAACTTACACTACTTGTTAATGCAATTAAAAAAAAAAATAAAACTACGTTGTGCAATTGCTAACAACAGTTGCCATACCTGAATTCAGTTAAATTTGAATTATTTATCAAGCATTCATACGACCCAAATGGATTTTAGGGATATCTCTATTTACATTTGTATGTTGTGTGTTGTATTTTGGAATGTTACACCTTTGCAAATGATATTCAAGAAAGTATTACAAACTCTTTCAGTAGATAATATATTCAATGTAACAGTTGTAGCATGTTAAATTATCCAGCAAGACTTGTCTCGTGAAAATATCTGAAGTTAAGGGGACAATGTTGCAGTCAAACCTTAACTTTTTTACTGATGGATTATGTTGGATATCCTAAATATTTTTTCCTTGTAGCGTTCAACAAATTAGAGGTACATTGATTAATTTAAAATAATTAAATTGAATGTGGGACAAAAATGTAGTAGTAAGATGGATGTAGCAGCTTACTAGCTTTCTCTTTTTTTGTTCTTTATATTTGTTTATCATGTATAATATAATGTGGTTTGTGTTTGTACTTGCGTCTGGTAAGAATGTGACGACAAATTGATGATTATCATCAAATATAATTTCTCTCAAATGAAAGATTAATTGCCATTAGACATCACAAACAAGCAATTTCAAATGTGAAAGAACCCAAATTGAATACATCAACTTAGTTTTGCCTTCATCTCATATTCATGAAACCTGGATCAACATCTCATAATTTTAATACAATTAATGCAATTTTTTTTTATCATTTTATTAATGATATCCCTTTTGTTTTCAACATATGCAATTTGCAAATGAACCAAGCCCTTGTATTGTCTCTCGTGCCGTTGCCAAATGTAAGCAGTGAAATTCAACACTTTGTATCACAAATCACACAAAAAATTTATACAAATTGCTTTCTCTTCTTGTATCACAAATCACACAAAAAATTTATACAAATTGCTTTCTCTTCTTGAATATTTTCTTTGAGGATGAGGACAGTGATGTTTCGATTCTAGACGTACGGCCTCTTAAAGCATCAGTGTCACTATTTAGAAAATATGAACCAATTATTTTTTAGAGATAAATTTGTAAACCTTCTTAAGGTTTTTGAAAATTTTATTTAGTGCTCGTCTAATTTAAAATATTACACTGACCTCTCCTAATTTTACTATGTGTCATAATACTTAAAAAAACAACACACTTTTAATTGAAAATTCTAAACTACCCTTCTGCTAAAATGTTTACCCTATACCATCTTTTCAAAACCACCACCACCACCAACACTTCCTTTATGGTCGTGAGAAAGAAACAATGAAGAGGGATATTTGGACAGGTAATGAAATTAAACTGCAATATCTATAAGGTTATTATAGTCATTTGTACTCAAGAGAAGTTATATGATATTTCAAATTAAAGGGGTGCTAATTGAATGTCGAAAACTCGAGGGGATATTTATGAAATTATCCCTTTTCTCGTAGAAAAAGGCTAGGTTGTGGGGATGATAAACGCGAAACTTTTTTTTTTTTTTTTTTGGAGGAAAAGACTAAGTGGTTTTACACATGCCATCGTTTAACCTTTTTCATGTTTTAGGTAGGAAATTAGAGTATTTCTACGACTTTGGGGGAAATCAACACTCCTAAATTCTTCATGTACAAAAGAAAACAACATAGTTGGACAAGGGTGCAATGAGTGCAAGAATGAAAAATTGAAGTAAACGCTCTCACCAACTTTCACGCTACAATCAGATTGGGGAGAAAAGAACACTCGTTACTGGAAATATAGGAATTTTTACAAGTGAGACAATCATGTAGCAGAGTCAGCTTCCACATATGAAGAAGAGATATTAAGGAATAAAGCACTTCCACTACATCCCTTTAATTCTCGGACCACAGCCATATCACAAGGTGCAATTTCCAGGTCACTATAGCAAAACCAACAACCAAATTTCATTAGCAATTAGGATCAATAATTTAACCATTGTTTGACCAAGCTTTCAAAAACAACAAGAGAGGACATTTTTACAAGCTGCAATTATAACTTGTAACAAGTTTACTAGGAAACCAATGAAGTCCGAGGTTTTTGGTCGTCGATCTTATAGTGGAGCAAATTCCCAAACATCAGCAGTGTAGATCACTTAGGGCGATTTGTGGTTCAATCTAAAGCATGTCACCAAGCTCTAAACACAATTCGCAGCAATATACTCTGTCAAGAAAATAAAGAAATTTAAGTTAATTTTATACGACCTAATTAGGGTCAAAGCTAACTTGATTTAAATCAAATCAAGAATCGATTTATATTATTTTCACGACTGCTGATCTCTTATCTAACTCGTAACTTACTATTTATGTAATCAAGAATCGAATTATATTATTTTTGCGACCGCTTATCTCGTAATTGCACTCCAGTATAAGTGTAACAAGATCATGCAAAATTTGTGTAACTATTTCATGACCAAATAAGAGTAATTAGGTCAGAAAAGCTTTGAATAAAAGATAATAGAACGCAACGTGGGGGATTGGATTTCTCAATTTCATTGTTTGCCGTCGTCGTGCAATCGTCTCGTGTGGGATAACACCGTTTGCAAAGGCCCACTGAATATTTATTCCAAGTACAATAGGACAGGTGTAAAAAAACCATAGTGTCTGCGGACCGACAATTTTGAGTTCAGACGAATAAAGGCCACCTTTTGAATCTCTTGAGGTTTCCGTCCACATGATAGCGATTGAACATAGAAACACAATACAATGACTGGTTTTTGTGCAATAAATGCACGAACAAACATATAAACAAATGTATCTGAATGATGTGGAAAGAAAATTATTGATTTCTGATTAACTAAATGATTATAGACATGCTAGTACAATTCAAGAAAGTGTTAAAAAAAGGCCATTTTAAATCCAGTTGAATTTTGATGGTCCCTATTAAAAAAATTGGTTGAAATTTGTGATTGCCAATTTCGAGAGTCTCGGATTAAATCACTGGCCATGGTTTTAGTGAAGAATTATCATAGTAATAAGAATTCCTAGTATATGGTTTTAATAAGTAGCATTCAATTAAATTTTTTTTTTTTTTGTGGGAATGATTCGCAATGAAACAATTCTTTTGGGATACCTTAAACACTAAAAGTTATTTGGAAGAATTTCCATTCTAAAATCCAACAAGTATGTGTAGAAACAATAATACGTTAAAGTATTTTATTCGAAGAAAACTTACTTTATTATTCATAAAAGAACACAATTAAGACTATCTTTTTGGTGCATTATAAAGGGATCCTTTTAGCTAAAGCTAATGAAATTAGATACCTGAAATTTATGGCAAGCTAGAAAGGGAAATATTCAAAAAATAAAATGAAAAACCATTAAATGCCAAAGGCAAATCATGGTGATATCTACAACTCCATGAGGAAGGTGACATTATTCATATAACTATCTATTTTTCTTTTGAAAGGCAGGAACGTGACATTGGATTTAGAAACTAATAAAGATGTGATAAGATGAGCAATATAGATGTTAGGTTCGACCCTCATCTACCACTTTTTGTTTAACTCTTTTATATTAACCCAAAAAGGAATTTTATTAAAATATTTCCTAATTGTTTAATGACCCTCTAATTCCTAATTTCTATGGCGTAAAAAGAGCAAATTAGTGCCATTCTTGAAGTATTTAACATACTCTTTTGCTAAATTTCTTGTATCCAGAATCACCAATAAATTTGGATATCACACTTTAGTAAGTTTTTCTTGCATAGGAATATATTCTTCAATCTTTTTTTTTTTTCTAAAACTTGTCCTATATGAAAATTTATGGAATTTTAATTTGTACTATTTGGAAGATTTTTCACATTTTAGACAGAAAATGTTGTTAAAAACAAATGTAAGCAAAATATAGGTAATAAAATATTTATGGAGGTTAGTAGTATTTATTTATTTTTTGTGAGAAGGTATAATTTTCTGGAGAACAACTTAAATATATATATTTTTAAACGAAACATAATTTGGATATAGTGGAAAATGACTTCTGAAAATGCCATGTCCAACCACCTTTATTGGTTGTGAATAGAAAAGCTCTCAAATGCTGAGATTTTCGTCATGGGTAGATGTAAATTAATACTATAAATTTTCCATAACATTTTGAAAAGATAAATATTATTGAGCTTACAAACAAACATAGCGGAATTTTAATTTTACTTTTATTAAGGTTGGCTAGAAGAACTTGTCAACTTCATTTTAGGTGACTCTATAATTCAAAATTTTCTTTAATTTAGCACTATAATGCATGCAGTCTCACAATGGTAAATTTTCTTTTTTGAAATCAACTATTTTTAGTGCCTTGTAAACATGACAGTGGTTGATTTTGGATTCTGTGAATTTATCAATAATCTTCCCAAGCCCGAGGTAGAAAAGTTTGTTATTAATGTCGCCTCTGTTTGGATGATTATTTTTTAGAATAATTTAAAAAAAATATTACTATAATAGTTTAAAATTTTTTCTCGATAAATATGTTTCTGAAATAAAAGATTAAGTTAAAAAAAACGTCAAACAACATGTTTGGGGTTTTAAAAAACATGTACTTAAAAAAAAAAAATAACAGAGCCGGTTTCAAAGAAATACTAGAGTTCGCCATGGCCCCAAGTTGAGGACCCTCTTTCAGATTGTCAGTTTTGGCTTAAATCTGTTAAAGAGGTAAATCCAAAAGGCCAATATTACACCTTCATTGTCAACCCACCTATAAACCTGCCATTAATTCTTGAACATTGGTTTAATGTTTTTGGCTTTCCTTTTCGAGCTTTTTTCTTTCTAGCTTACAATTAATTTCAGGGATCTAACTTTCTTTCTTCAGCTTGAGTTAAAAAAAATATTTATAGTATTAAATAAATTAGTTGAATTTGAATAAATATTAAAATAGTACACTGGATTCAAAGTCAAATTAGCGGTCTTACAAATTAAACTTGAGCCAACTTCAGTTATGGATGCTTTAAATTGGAATGGTTTCAAGCCCCACAATTTCACTTTTAAACGGCTCAAATTCACAGGCATTTAAATCCTGTTTCTTGTAGTATATCAGATGGTACAATAAAATAGAAATCATCCTTAGCAAAAGGAAAATTTTCAGAAAATTGGAAATACTTTTCAACGTTCAAAACCGAAACAAGATAATTTATGGGCTCTATTTTTTCATTTACACGCTTGTCTTTTTATTTTTAATTACATGAAATGTATCAAGAAATTATTATGTACATACAAAAATATAGAGTTTTATAAGTGTGGGACAATAAGATGAAATACAAACTCGAGATCTCATGATCAGGGATTTTATACTTTTAAATATATACTTTTGTGAAAATTATTTTTTATTAAGAATCATTTTTGAAACTATAATATTATAATAAGTAAGAATATGCACTATCTTTTTTTTTTTTTTTTTGAGCTAAAGAACATGCACTATCTAGGTGCTGGATTTGGTTCTACACTAAAATATATTCTTATAGTATTCCTATTTTGTGAAGAGCCCATGATTTATTATCCACTGACCACTATGACTCCCACATCACAGCACACTGAGCTTATAAAATCTCATTAATATGATCAGTAATCAGCCCTCATTAATCTATGTTATTGCCCACAAATTAAGTAACCTGTTTCGGTCCCCCCTCTCTCTCTCTCTCTGCGCTTAACCCCTTTTCTCACTCTTTCATGTCTGAATCTTACAGCAACAACTTCACCTTAATCTTAACTCACTTCTTCCTCTGCACCTCTTTCTTGTTGTAAGCTTTCTACCCTTTTCTCCAATTTACAATACTAACTCATACAGATACAATACAAGTAGTTTTTATTCCTTTTTTTTTTTGTTTTACTCCATAATATACTAAAAAGGGTTCTTTGATTTAGCATTTCAGAATCTCTATTTTGTTGGTTTTTTTTTTCCTTCAAAATTTTGATTTTTTTGGTCTCTTGTTTGTTAAAACTTGAATCTTGGATCAATCAAACCCTTTTTGGGTTCAGCTTTTTGTTGGAGCCTCTTTTTCTAAATTCTGTTGAAAGTATTTATCCTTTGTCAGCTGGGATTTTAATTCATTGCTTATTGAAAATTGGACTGTTAGGTTGGAATCTGGTGTATTTGTATTTTGTTTATGCGCCTACCTACTATCAACTTGTATACTAATCAATCAACTTGCATCTTGTTGTTGTCTAATCTTTATCAAAATACTGTTTTTGGGTTTCTTCAATTTTAGTTAATCAAGTACATTTTGCCTCCCATTTGGGAAAAAAATCAACTGAAAGATATGATTGTTAGTGTAAATCATACCATTAGCCCTCTGTTTAGTCCTATATGTATAATTAGTGTATAATCAAAAGCTGTGATTTAATTGCTTATGCTTGTTGGTTTACATAAAAACTTTTTCTGGGAGACAATGAGGCCAATGCTTTGACTCTTTACATTTCTTGGTTCTGTGAAGTTGGAAAATTGAGGGCTTCTGTATTAGAGGATAAGTACATAACAGGGGAATTTTTCTAAGAGCAATGCTGAGTATGAGAAAAAATGCTAATTCACATTCAGGGAGGATATTTAGTGACAGGAGGTGGAAAATTCCATTCTTTGTTAGTTTGCTTGTGTCCATTACGCTTTTTACAGTGATGATATTTGGCTTCTATTCATCATCATATGCCGGCGATGAACTGCAAGTTGATATTATCTCATTTGCTAAACAAGAGGAGTCTAGTGATTCTTTCATAGAATATGAGTTAAAGAGGTCACTGGGATCACATGGGGATCACAATCTGGAACCACCGAGGTTTGCTTATCTTATATCAGGCACGAAAGGTGATAGTGAAAGAATGATGAGGACATTGGAAGCTGTCTATCATCCTAGAAATCAATATATTCTGCATATGGATCTTGAGGCTCCACCTCGGGAGAGGTTGGATTTGGCGATTTCGGTGAAGAATGATCCTGTTTTTCGTGAAGTGGATAATGTCCGTGTAATGGCGCAATCCAATTTGGTCACATATAAGGGACCAACTATGATTGCCTCTACCCTTCAGGCTATTTCAATTTTATTGAAGGAGAGTAAAAACTGGGACTGGTTTATAAATCTAAGTGCTTCCGATTACCCTCTAGTGACTCAAGATGGTGAGTGCTATACTTCCTATTTGCTTTATGACTATTTGTTTTCTTGTATGGATTCTCATATTTGACATGTTATATGTGTACATATCCTAGTACATGAACATTCGTCTAGAGTTTGCTAGTTTGGAGACACAATTTAGTCGACCATTGTTGCCTTTCAAATTTCTACATACATTCTACCAAATAGCTATTGTCATCATCTTCTCTTTCTCACTGTCATGAGAAATAATCATTTGTAAATGCTTATTCTTGTTGCCACTGCTTTTGACCATATAGGATCAGGACAGATAGTCATCCACTTGGCCATTGACATGCAATTACTTAAACTGGAAAACTTGATTGCATTCATTGAGCACTGTTTTTTAGGATGCCTGGTGGCATTTTTCCATTAAGCCTTCTCTGTTTGCATTGCATTTGCACTTATACAAACTAGGAAGCATTGCATTACAATTTTTTTTTTCCTCCTCTAGTATCATATTTAAGGATAAAAAATTCACGCAAAACATACAAAGCTTTAAGAGGAAGGAAGACCTAGAAGAGTGTAGGTTCATCTGCTATTATATATTGAGGGAAAAATGAGAGAGACTTGGGGACTTACTAGGCATTTAATGCTTTTGACATTGTTGTCTTCGTTATGGATCTGATTGATAGCTGTATTTGGGGCTCGCTAGCGGCTGTGAGAATTTGAGTTACTAGGTATGATAGATGTGTATGTACAGTGGTAAATTGTCTCACAATATCCAAAGCAAAGGATAACTTGATGGATCAAAGAAGTTTCATACAGAGAAATGACGATTTCTGCTCTGGAGAAGCTTGAAAAATAATCAAATCTGAACCGTTCTTAGTAACAGAGTTACGATTATTGTTTATTTGTTTATTTACCTTAATACTTCTAGCATGCGTGAACTTTACAATCATTCTACAATTAATTTGTTTGTCTTTGCTAACCATTTTGGACAATTTGTATCTAAGTGCTGGACTTGCAATGGGAAGCTACTATTACCACCGACCAATATTTTCTGTAGCTTTCTATCTCCAAGACCTCAATAATGCTATGGAGGCAGCCAAAGTCTTTAAGGAAGTCCTTAATTATTTTACACATTTAACTTCATTAGGTTTCTAGGAACTAGAACACCAGCTCAGGTATCAGTATTCCAGATCTAGAGAAAATAAACAAAACAAAGAACCATGCCCTTTTGTGTGAAATGACCAAAAATATTTCTAAGGAAAAAGAATAGATATATATTACATGCTGAAGGTAACTCATTTGACATGTAGCCTCAATTTTTTGCCAGTTGCTCTATATGTTGCTATCTTAACATTCACCATAGTTAGAGGTGAAGAGCCTAGAAGAGATGAGGCGATACAGATATTTATGTATCTATTTAACCTTCTAATTGTTTATCCTCTTACAGAAGTACTTATTATATGATAAAATAATGCTGATTCTGACATTTTCCCCAGTTGGCTATTGAAAATTTTAAGAGAGTGAATTACTTGTATTGGCACAAGTAATTATAGAATGAGCTTAATTCAAAGCACAAGAACAAAGAAGTAGCTGGCCCAGAGCAGACTAGGCTGGGCATGGAATTTGGGAGATCATATTTGGATTAACATGCTATGTGTTGACAATATATTTCTTGGAATGCCTTGACTAATATGACGCATTTTCTGCTGATGTGTGGAAACCAGGCCTTAACTTTCAGTAAATTTTGGACAATGTTTGGTATATTACTGCTGGGGCATTCGATTTCATGAACATAATTGTGGTGTTTTACTCTTAGACCTTAGAGAGGATTCAACAAGATGCATATATTGCAGGAGTACATCACAAATTCTTGACCATGACAACCTGTTGAATATGACTGGATACCAGAAATGCTGGGTTCCTTTCTGGAAATAAAAATGAAGGGTGAAGAGTAGAATACTTTTAGGCTTGTTGTCTTTGTAATGTGGTTACAAGTTAACAGTATAAGACAGATGATGGTGCTTGCAGAAAAATCATTCTAGAGGGATTATGAACTTCTTTTACTTTTAGGTTGGACTCTCTTTGCCTATGTACAAGCGGAAGTATTTCTGTTGTGCATGGCTCCTTTCAGCTCACCTATTTTTAGTTACTCAATTTCTTACATATTGACGTCTCCCATAGTTGCCTACATATCTCCCAAACCTTCAAATGCTTATGGGAGAGTAGCTTCGGGGATCTACTATGGTCTTGTTTTTGTCATGATTCTAATATGGGAGGACCCAACTGGCAACTGGTTTGTGAGGAGGGGCTGGAGGGAGTGGACCCCACCTCCAGACTGAGCGGGTCTCCAGACTGAGTGGGTTTACTACTGCATGCGCTGGATTTGAATCAGCATTAAATACTGAGGAAGCTGTAGCCTGGTGTCCTGTAGACTGTTGCTTTTAACAGTTTGTATCTATTATAAAGCTATAATCCTTCTATTTTGTTGGCCTTACATTGACTTTTTACTTCTGTAGGCAGATGTTTACTACAATTGTATCCTCACGTTGTTTGAACATTTTTGCCTGAACAGACAGTTAATACACATTCCCAAATAGGGGGAGGTGGATAGAAGAAAATGAGACCCAAGGAAATCTTCTTTGCCATTTTGGGTTGTTTTTTGAGGGTTTATTTGGGGGATGGCGGGAAAGGAGGAGGGGGGTGGTGGGTGAACGAATCTATGTATAATCTTTGCTGCCTTGTTGCTTAGAAAAGCTTATTTCGGCTCTGATTGTGCAGATATGCTTCATGTTTTCTCTAATTTGTCCCGAAATCTCAATTTTATTGAACATACCCAACTTCGCGGGTGGAAACTGTAAGTAACCCAATATCCATACTCGATTATCAAGCTAGTCTAGCAAATGCTTTCGTCAATTTAAGTACGAGCATCTATTCCTAATGTTGATTTCTACTGATATTTGCAGGAACCAAAGAGCAAAGCCAATTATCATTGATCCAGGCCTTTACTTGTCCAAGAAATCTGACATTGCTTTGACTTCCCAACGTCGATCACTACCAACATCTTTTAAGCTATTCACTGGTAGGTTCCAGCCACATATAGTTCTGGGTAGGGAGGAAGGATGTCTTTTTTATTATTATTCATACAATCAGGTTTTTCTTAAAGGATTTCATTTGATCTCTTAATAAAACAGCCTAGTATGATCAACATAATAAACAATTGAAGTTTATTGCAACCTGAGTTATTTATCTAATACGGTCATGCATGATGAGTACTGACTTGTAGTAGAATCTGGGGTTGTATCCAAATTGCTATAGAAGCTGAGACTGCATCTACAATCTGCACGTGGGTTCAAAAAGAAGAATAGTTTTAGAGGCTATGCTAGATATTATATTATCTCCATAACTCATTGAGGTCAGTTTAAGCCATTTTCTCGTTGTTGTAGAAATAAAGTCTTCAGATTCTGCCTACAAGTTGTGTATCTTCACTTCCTCTATACCTATTGTTCACTGTTCACTGTTCCTTGTTCATTGTTCATGGTTTACAATTTCGCTGGCTTATGTGTCTCCACATTGGGCTTTCGATTTAACGATTTGTATTACTGATAACTATTAAGTAATAACTTCCTAAATTAAGACATGGATTTGGATATTCTATGCCTGGATAGCATGTTCCAACTATATCTTGGCTCCTATGCAGGCTCGGCATGGGTGATCCTAACCCGCCCATTTGTGGAATACTGCATATGGGGCTGGGATAATCTTCCCCGAACTATCCTCATGTATTATGCAAATTTCGTCTCATCTCCAGAAGGCTACTTCCACACAGTTATTTGCAACACTGAAGAGTTTCGCAACACTGCAATCGGCCATGATCTCCATTACATTGCCTGGGACACTCCTCCTAAGCAGCACCCCAAATCATTGACGATTAAGGATTTTCAGAAAATGGTAAACAGCACTGCACCCTTCGCTAGAAAATTTCACAAAGATGATCCAGTTTTAGACAAGATCGACAAAGAGCTGCTTGGCCGTACCAATCGTTTCGCACCAGGGGCATGGTGTATAGGGGGCTCAGAAGGTGAGACTGACCCTTGCACATCTCGGGGCAATGATTCGGTGTTCAGGCCTGGACCTGGTGCCAAGAGGTTGCAGGAGCTAATTAAAAGTCTCTTATCTGAGGATTTTCGAAGCAAACAGTGTCAATAGCAGAGGTGAGAGTGCAAAATTGGTGTTTCCTCAGTCATGGGTTTGTAGAAGCTCTGTATGCAGACTTATCAAGTTTCTGTGCCCCTGCAAGATAATTGAGTAGGTCAGAAGACACACAAGAACCAACTGCTGAAAAATAGTGGCTGTTTGAGAAGCTGTTTGCAATTTTTGGAGCAAGTAGTGTTCTCTCAAAGGTGAGAGTCGGTGTAACCCAAGTGTAAATTGGTGTAATGGATGTTATTTTGGATCACAAGATGTAGAATTTTGGAATTTCTTTTCTTTAAAGTAAAGAATTTTGAAATGAATATACCATTTTTGCATTATTTGGACGTAAAAATTTAAGTGAAAAATTCCTAGAATTGTGCAATTCTAACATCTAAATGACCAAGGAATGGAAATGAAGTTATCCAATACTTCATTCTCGGCCAATAATTTCAATTAATCTCTAGTTAGTAATAAACAGATGTTATGATCCATTCCACTTATCCTCAATTCATCTTTTTTCTTATCAAATCCATGTGGAATTAAATCTGATTCCAAGCAATGCATAAGCTTGCTAAACAATTACTTTTACTCGAACCGCACCATTGTTATATGGACAATTTCTGGATATGATGCTTTTCTCAAATAATTTGGCTTTTAGAAAAATATCTAGAAATGACAAATTAGTAAAAACATCAAATTAAACCAGACAATTGTTCTGAAGGGCATTTGAATTTGCAAAAATAATGATAATAAAGAAAATCTAATTTTTTTTTTAAACAGTAAGAGAAAGGGGAAGGGGAACTTAAGGTAGGATCCGCTAACCCATATCATCCAGGCAAATCTAAAGAACATCTAAGTTTAACTATATAACAAATTAAAATTTCTTTTGATCGAAAAATCAGAAATTCCCCAGGGAACATATATAACAGCTGAGCCTACCTCAGAAGTTGGTAAAAATTAATACAAAGTGCTAATATAAAAGTGCATAAGATCGGGCCCTGCTCGCCGGGCTCAGTAGCTTGGGCTTTTTATCCAAGTTGGGGGCATTAAAGTGTTGGAACGTTTGTTCGGCCCAGTAAGTTGGGCTTACAAAGTTTTCAACTATATTTCACTAAATAAAAATAACAACTTAAAATGCTTAGCGTAAATCAAATTAAAGTTTACAATTCCTAATGAAGTAAAGAGTCAGATCTACTGTAAGAGTCACTTATGAAGCTAGAGTTTATTGTGGGAATGAATAGAGTCGAGGGGTTAGAGTTCCATGACTCCACATCAAAAGTCGGGGAATTCGAATCTCACTAATATCAATTTTCCTTTCTTATTGTAACTAACTCAAATTCTTCTTTTTCATTGTAATAGTATAGGTTTGATAAAAAAAAAAGAATTTATTTTCAATGACAAATTCGGTATGTGCCCAAATTTGAGGATTTGACTGAATTTCTAGATTTTTTTTTTCATTAATTACTATGTGTGAGGCTCCTAAATTTGGGTGATCAAATTTTGTGGTCAAAGAAATCTTGTTTACTTTATTTAAAACAAGCCATTTAAATGTTACGAACCCTTAAAATAAATTAGAGACCAACCAAACCATTAAACTCAACTATTGTTTTAGCATTTTCAAAGCAAGAAGGAATCTCACATAAATTAAGCTATATTTAGTTGTTCCTTTTTTGTTCAATTTGACAAGCAACTCCAAAAATCGATATCAACTCATTGTTTGATTCGTTAAATTTATTTTTATAAACATATTTTAAAAAAAATTCAAACACGTTTTTTAACTAACTTTTTATCTCACATTTGCATTTATCGAAAAGAATTTCTAAAACTTTTACAATAATATTTTTTTCAAAAGTACTCTAAAAAACAACTATTCAAACGGAGTGACCAGAATCCAATCTAACATTTAGCACAGCCTAAAGATTACATCAACCGAAAAAACACAATTATTATTTTTTTTGGGAAAAAGAAAAAACTAAACAGGAACCAGGGAACCAACCTGGTTAATGTCCACTATTTAAAACCACATGCCAAAACCAATAAAGAAATTGGTCTTGGGAGTGAAGCAAGGCTTTCACTTCTTGTCTAGTTGCATGCAATCTGTATGACTTTACTAAATCTTTTTCCTTAAGCTAATCCTTCTTGTCCTTTGATTTGTATTAATCTCTACATGTTGCATCTCCCCATTATTCTTTGCATTAAACTTTCTTGAGGGTTTCTTTTGTCTTGGCTGAATGACTTCAATATCATGGAATTGAAGTCAAAATAAAAGGTTTACAATCATACGCATGAAAAGTTAGAATAGTTGTTTGTGTGTGTTAGCAAGTGGAAAAAGATCCAATAAAAATAGTTGACCACAACAATTTAATTCATTTTTACGTAAAGTGTCTATTATTTACTTATTCGTGACATTTTACCTCTTATTTATCTCATGAATAAGAGAAAAATCAATCATATGGGTTAAGTAATTTATTCTATAAGATAAGGCTACAAAAAATGTGATGCAAAAGAGAATTATTGTAAATTCTGTGGGAAGAAGTAAAAAAAAGTCCAATTTATTGTCAACATAATAAACTCGAGGGCGCAAAAAATTTAAAAAGTCGTCCTTCATCACGCAATTTGTGTGCATATTAATCGTTGTAGATCAACAAAGATTAAGATAAAGAAACGTAATGGCATTTTTGGCCCCTCTAATTTCTCTTTATCTGGCTTTAAGGAAATTATATTTGTATTTTGCCCAAGATTAATTCCAAATAGTTCGAAATGGAGAGGTGTTATGATATTCCACAATCCATTTATGTGATAATCCCTAAAGTACTGGTATAGAGTGATAAACTTTTGAATACCAGGGAAAGACTGTGTGCTCAATTTCAAAAAATTGATAGGGAAAAGAATAGAAGGAAGTTATGTGGTAGTCATTAGTGTTGGATTAATATATTATTTACAAGTATATTTGACATCTCGAATGTTAAGTAAGAGTAAAAATAAAAATTTAAAAGTGACACAAAATTCTGGCATCAAACCTCTACCTTTTTAATACATTCAAACCTTTACGATACGTGCTGTTTTTTGAAATATGACCGTGATTTAGAAATAGGAAAAAAAAAAGATTATTGAAAGTAAAATTACATTTGGGGTGTGACACTAAGTTATAGTGCGATAGAAAATTATAATATTCTGAAAAAAAATTAATAAGTTATTTTATGTTTTCTTGAAATAAAGTATAAATCGCCACCTAATTTCGCATCATCACATGAGGTTTAGTGTGTGGCTAAAAATTAATAATTAAAGTCTTTTTTTGTTTTTGTTTTTGGAGCATCCGGTTCTTAAAAAAAAAAAAAAAAAGCATTCAGTTCTTTTTTTTTTTTTTTGTTAATATGGAATGCATTACCCACGTTTGTGGTAACAATTTGGTATTATTCAGCTAATAACATGGTGATTATAAAACATAGTATTTTCTCCTATTGATCATCAATGCGGTGTGCAGTCTTTGACTCATAAAAACTCCTCGAAGGCACCAACTAAAACTTGCAAAAAGGTCTCCGGAATCAGCGCCTTTGGACACAATACCCATGCACCGTCTTCATTCTTGTTAACTCCGCTACCATACGAAGGGACGGAGAGAGAAAAGGAAGCTGTTTGAAGGTCCAAATCAGATGACTAAAGCAACATAAGAGCTGTGATTAAAAGCCAGCTCAAGACTTAGTTGACACACAAGAAAGAACACCTGTATTTCTATGCTTTTAGGCTATACAATTAGAGAGAAAGGGATTTTGATTGCAATGGGAGGATTGATGAAAGGACATCATCATCATGGACATAGCAGTGGGAGCAGAGGGAAGCTATATGGATTGATGCTTCTGATGGCAGTTGGAGCTGCTGTTATTGGAGTTGTAGTTCTCCACAAGCTAAGGGAGAGACGTATCTTCAACCTTCTTGTTAAAGAAAAAGACCGAGAGCTAACCACCCTTCATCTTCTACTGCAGGTTTTGTGGCCCTTCTCCCTTCTCTTTCTGAATAGCTTTTTGCTTTGAAAAAACTTTAATCAGTTGATTTTTAAGTTACTAACAAGAATGCAAACTAGTGCATATACTCGCCTGCATTGTGTCCTCGTGTGGATAAAGTTTCTAGCACGAATGAACTATACAAGATTGGTTGCAGCATGATTGTAATTGTGAAATTCCTCAAGGGTTGGTTTTCTACCAAATTCAGAAAGGGCCTAAGCATGTTTTATTGTTGAGGAAAATGAACAGAAGTTGCTATAAGTTATGGTCCGTTCAGTTATGTTTAGGTGTCCTTCCCTTTCCCTGATCATGTTCTCCTACTATCATCACGTGCTATCCTTCTAGTGAACTACACAAGAGTTTGTTTCCTTCCATTCAAAAAACAATGTAGTCAGTGATTTAAATCCTTTTCAATTGCCAAAATCAAACAGATTGGAGTCGTCTTGGGCGTTCTGAACCACATTCTGTGACACTAAAAATGTAGAGTTGTTGCAATATGTAGTTAGCACATGTAGCATCTTTCAGCAAAATCGCAAAAAGGACACTTGATGACATTTTAATTATCGAATGAAACTGTGTGATATCCAAGAGGATAAGATGTGATGAAAAATTGAGCTTTGTATGGTAGGAAATATATGCCACATATCTACAAGTCTGATTTTTGCCGAGTCTCGTATTGCTATGCTGTTAGCCAGAACTGCTGCAGCTTCATTTCCCATTATAAATTTGGGTAAACTATAAATTGGTACCAGAACACTTTCTATGTTGCTCATAGACAGTTAACTCTTCCAAATTGATGTTTATTATTCTTCAATTAAAATGTGGTTTGCAAACAACTGAAGAGGCAGTTTCCTTTTTTTTTTTTTTTAAATGTTTAGAGAGAGCTGATAATAAAAGATTCAGCAGATAGTAGCAAATTTTTGCGTAAGCATTGAATCATTAAATGCATGATATGTTCTGAGAAACAGAAGATTGCAGTACCAAAGCATGAAATCCACAGGACCAGAGCTCCAAATACAATATTTGCATTACTGCAGTTGGAAAAATTAATATTAATATTTTCTCTGAGGTATCTGAGCTAACACTAGTTTTTGTCCCATGTCCTCAGAAGGAAAGAGATCATGCTAGAGAAGCTAAATGGAAACTTGAAGAGATGAAAACAAAAGTAAATACTCTTCGAACCCAAAAGAGGGGGCTTGATAGTAGGATCCTGGATTTGCAGACTACAATCTCTTCCCTTAGAGAAGAACAAAGGACCATTGAGTTAGTGCTTGAGGACAAGCAGAATGAGATCAAACTGATGAGAGAAAGATACACAGAAATTAGAAATCCTCAGGCTAAAGGCCTATCAGAAATCTCAATACAGAAAGAATCTGAAGCAGAAGATTTAAAGAACCAGCTTGAGATTCCTATGAAGGTTTGGTCAGTAAGCACAGATGATCCATCAAATGCATCTGTTAATTTGCATACCAAGATAAGTTTGACACAAAGAGATGGAACAAATGTCAATGACGGAAAGGAAGTTACTGCAGATTTGAATGAGTCCACAAAAAACAATGTTGCAGATAACTCAACAGAACATGCAGATAGCAGCAGGAGTGAATCTGCAAATAACAAAAATGAAGAACACGGAGCACAAGGTGAACATAGGGGAGAAAATGGAGAAGATGTTGAAAGCAGAGAACAAATTCAGAAGGTAGAGGGGGAGAGAACTGATGACGATGAACATAAGAATATTAATAAATCTCAAACTGGAGAAGCTTTAGGCATGCAAGAAAACAACGGTAGTGCAAAGGCTGAGGCTGTCATGAAACATCATAGTGAACTGCGACGGCCTATACACGTAATAAATGAAAGGCAAACTACTGGAGATAAAGGGCCTCAAGGAACAGAAATTGGTCAAGTAAAAACTTCTAATACTCAAGGTGCTGAAAAGCAAGAATCTGGAAATAGTTACAAGGGCGGGATGAAGTTAGAAATGCCAAATTCCCCCCACATTGGAAGATTTAGGCAGGAGGGTAATAGCTATTCGAAAAAGACCAAAAGAAAGAGGTGGAATAGAATCAATAGAAGTAAGGAAAGCAAAGGGAACTCTGTCAGCAATGGAGCTGCACTCATGAGGCACAGAAGCTTCAATAAGGTCACAATGGAAGGTGAAAGAGACAGTTATGGATATCAAGGAGAATTAGATGGGCACAAACATAATCAAAACTTGATTGTGGGTAATGAATCTGGTTCAGAAGACCATGACAAAAAGATATCTGATAATCTCAAAACCGGTGAAGGCTCAAAACTGGAGATCACTGAACAAGTTGGATTAGAGCCTGGTGAATTGCAAGAACATTCAGGCTGGAGAAAAGCAGAAAACAACACAGAAGACAGTAAAGATAGTACACAGGGCAGTGGGTTGCTAAAGCCTGATAAATATCAATATGCTGAAGATTTGAGCCAAGAAGATAGAAATACCACCACCTATTTGATTTCAGATAAAAGCGAGATAACAAATGACACAAGCATAATCACCGAACTAGAACATATTTCCCTGAAGGACACACCAACAAAAACGACCATCCCTATTGAGGATGAAACATCATCTGAAGCCAAACAGCAAAATCAATCTCAGCCAGAAGAATCACAGAAACAAGCCACTGGCTTCCAACAACCAGAAGAGAGAATAGACGATCATAATGAAGATGAGGCATCTGAACAAACAGAAACTGTCAACAATGATGTGGATCCGGAAAATCTGGAGATGGAGGATACCAAAGAGACAGAATCAGATACTGAAGGTTCAAGAGAATCCACATCGAACTCCTAAGCAGATGGAAAATTTAATTCTGATGGATCTAATGAGCCACAGTTTTAAGTAAATGCAATATACGAAGTTCATCGTTGAGGAATTTATTAGATAATGGAATGTTTTAGATTTTTACTCTTAGAGCTTTTCAAATGATACTTGCATCGCTGCATGTGGACTTGTGTGATAACTTTTATTTCTGATGCTAACCTATGTGAGATCAAAGTAGATAAAAATGCAACGGAACACAAAAACTGGAAAAGAAAATATAAATTTCAGAAGAATTTGAAGGTAGATGAACAGAAACTAGGCTGGACCAAGCAATAGCTACTAACACAACTAATGGAAGATATTGAGGCCAAAATACATTACACTCCCTCCAAGTTTAGTGTCGGTGTCACTTTTCTACAATTGCTGGTTTCTGTTACTTGAGTCCCTTCACTATCAGTCAAAGTAAACTTTTTGTACCTGCAGTATCCAAATGATCAAGCTATTCCATGAACCAGTTTATAACAGAGAATATGTGAGCAATTTTACTAGAGCATTACGTTAGATCCTACTATTTCTAGACATACACAATTTTAAATGTTAGATGAATCAATCCAGAACTGTCCCTATTATCTCAAGGAAATCCTATGTCTAGTTTGAGGATTTCTGGTCAATGTTGAAGAGATTAGGAACTAAAATAACTTAGGAGTGAAAAAACTTACTAAAACAAATATGGTGCATTACAGCGTATTTCTGTCCATAATTTACTGGGAGACATCAACAGTAATTATAGTGGTTTCACGGGATACGTCCTGCATTCTTACTGTGTCTACTGTTAAATATGTAAATACCTGACAGAAAGAGAAAGAGAAAAAAGGTGTTTTTTTTTTTTGGGAGGGGGGGGGGGGGGGGGGGAGGGTAAATAAAGGGGAAAAAATGACGCCACTTTCTAATTTGTTAGATTTAGTAAACGTTGATGCAAAAATAACGCACAGAGAAAACTTCATGGTTAATCATGTTTAAATTAGTACTTGAAGGGGAAAAGTATCAACTAGGGCGAACTTAGTGGTACAAAATGGATCGTTCTTATCTAGTATAAACTAGTTGTACAGATGCCTTTACATTTACTTTCAGAACAAAAACATGAAAGAACACAATTACTCAACAAGTAGACATGTAGATATGTAAAACAAGAGAATTTGCAGCTGGAGTTTATGAAGTTTCTTTAATTGACAATAAATCAGCCAAAGAGAAGCAAACGCATCAAAAGCTGTATTAGTTGTTCTTGACAACCAACCAAATAAAACACCATATACGGTTTGCTTTGAAGTTATGTTACACGGACTCTTCACTGAGCCCACCGTACTCGTGTCCTGCCATGTCTTGTCGGGCATAGATATGGGTATGGATATGGATGTGGCATAAATGAACTGAAATTTTTACTTTCTTCCACCATACCCGTGTCGGACTCTTCATTTGTACCCGTATCCACATTCATTCTTACCTGAGTCCATGTAACATAGCTTTGAAGTGATAGATGTGGCTTAAGTCACATTCTTCCACACCTGAGTCCATTACTGTTTCAAGTAAAGTCAGAACTTTAATTAAAGACCAAAAACAATTATAAGGAGTAAAAAGTTCAGAGTCTTACAAACATGAAAATATAGAATGAGGCTAGGCAAAGGAAGCAGTTTATTGTGAATACTCACTTTACTGATATTCATATAAACCAGTTCTCTTGTGCTACATCACACACCCATTCTGAACAAAGAAATCCGATTAACAGGAGACGCCCAATTCCTTTTTAAATGCACACCAACGTAGTCTTATTAAGGGTCGGAGACAAAATCTCATAGTTGAGGGATCGAAATAAATTTCCATACATACTGCAAGGCAACTGCCAATTCACTGACATTTATGGATTCAGGAAAACTTTCAGGGCTTTGGTGCAACAATGGCTCCCACTGGCCCTTCCTTGTGTCTACTTCTACACATGTGTGTATGCCTATCCGTGCATGTACTGTCGCACGGACCAGGAAGCACATATATACACGTATCCAAACAATCAAAAAAGCTAAAACAGGCAAAAAAAGGTAATAACCTTTGCCGGTCACAACAACAACTGGTAGGTGCATTACTTTCAGACCATACAAGACACCTATTCCTGAACAGTATTACCATGTATCTTAACAAATGTGTAGTTGTCAGTCACCCATATTTCCATTTCATTTCAACCCATTGTTTCAGTATTAAATACTTGCGAAATTAGAGGTGTTAATAAGCCTAATCGAGCTGAACGCTATATAAGTTCAAAGTTAGCTTACTTTTTTCAAGAAGCCTAAAATTGCATTCGAGCTTGGCTCGAGTTGCTTTTATTGAGCTGAGCTCGAGTTGCTTGATTTGCTTACATGTAAATTTCAAAGTTCATGATAATCGACCCGAGTTTGAGCCTCTTATTAACATGTCACCCAAATCAAAAGGCCGACTTTTTTTCCGGAAAAAAATAAAAAGTAAAAGGAATCCAAGATTAACCATTCCCAGATAATCACAGCTATATTAAAAATGTATCATAATATAACTAACTAATGCAAATTATATAGCAAATTTTAGTACAAGAACAGATTCAAAATAAAAAAATTTTGAAACCAAGAAAAGAGTAAGTAGAAATCAAGAAAACTTACGTGCTCTTCTTTCCAATTAGCTGGATTCATGGGGTCTTGCCAACAATTCATCTTTGCAGGCCCATGATGATCTAAAGCATTATTTTTTAATAATTCAATCAAATTTCGATATTAAAAAATGTATTCTTTTTCTTTTGATGAAATGTAGAATGGGTTGAAATTGTTACCAGTGGCGGAGGAGGCGAGGCCCACGGCGGCGAATAAGTGAAGCGGCTTGGTAATCTGAGCTGAAGGAGAAGCAAGCGGAGTCAGGGTCGCGGCATGGCGCGCTGACATTGAAGCGATCGAAGAGGCCATTAGTAACACCCAAAAAAATAAAAGAGAGATTTTTTGGGTGTGATGAATTCAGAAAATGTGAGGAAGAAATGGTTTTGAGGACAAAACGACAGTGTTTTGAGGGCTGGGTTAATGAAGAAAGAATAGGATAAACTGCAGTTTGCACATTGATTTTTCGTATTAATAGACATTTACCCCATACAAGTATTGTTTTGGACATAATGCATCATTATGTGTGATTTTGCTTTGATTTATATTTGATTCATCTAATAAAGTTAGAAAAATTAATTTCCTTGTTATAAAATTAGTAGTATTATAGTACTATTAAGGTAAAAATAAAGTAACTTACTAAATAACTATAAAAGTGAAGACAATGTAATAACAAAACCAAAGAAAAATGGAGTAATATTTTCTTTTCTTTTTCTCTTTGCACATAAGCCACTATTTATAGGTTTGAGATTCACCCTCCATATTAAAGGTCATAAGGACCTAAATGTAGGTTACATAAGTTACATGAACTATATGAAATCATGGGGTAGTGGGAGTTATAAGGGATAATGTAGAAGATCATGGGGTAGTGGGAGTTACAAGGAATAATGGAGATGATCATGGGTGGACATCCACTAAATATTTCATAACACTCCCCCTTGGATGTCCATCTTTAAGAAAAAATGCCTCATTAAAACCTTATTAGGAAAAACCCAATGGATAAGAACTTAGTGAAGGAAAAAGAGTACATTCTTCTGAATACAATACTACCTCAAAAAAAACCTTGATTAAGGAAAAAAGAGTACAGTGTGTAATTACTCCTCCTCTTGTGCACATCATTTGTCATCTTTTAGTCGTCGCATTCCAATCTTGTGAACTATCTTTTCAAATGTTGAAGTCGGTAGTGATTTAGTGAATATATCTGCCAAATTATCACTCGAACGAATCTGCTGAGCACAAATTTCACCATTCTTTTGAAGATCATGAGTGAAAAAGAATTTTGGTAAAATATGCTTCATTCTATCACCTTTAATGTCTCCCTCTTTCAATTGAGCAATACATGCAACATTTTCTTCGAACAAAGTAGTAGGAACTTCCTTGTTTAAGGGGCAAAGCGCATGTTTCCCGAATATGATGTATCATAGATCTTAATCAAAAACACTCTCGACTTGCTTCATGAATTGCCAATATTTCAGCATGATTAAAAGAAGTGGCAGTTATAGTTTATTTCATGGAACGCCATGAAATAGCTGTACCACCACATGTGAATATATATCCGGTTTGTGATCGAGTGTTATGAGGATCGGATAAATATTCAGCATCTGCATAACCTATTAGATCAGCTTTGAGTGTATTAGAATAATAAATACTCATATCCTTTATACCCTGAAGATAGCGAAAATATATGTTTAACACCATTCCAATGTCCTTCGGGTAGGTGAAAAACTATATCTTACAAGTAAATTCACAACAAATGATATATTAGGACTGTGTATGATTTGCAAGATACATTAATGCCCCAATAGCACTAAAGATACGGTACTTTTGGACCAAATATCTTTTCATTAATTTCATGAGATCGAAAAGGGTCTTTATGCACATCAAGTGATCTTACGATCATAAGTGTACTCAAAGGGTGTACTTTTTTCATATAAAATCGTTTAAGTACTTTTTTTGTATAAGCTGACTAATGCAAAAAGATGTCATTTTTTAAGTGCTCAATTTGTAATTCAAAGCAAAAGTTTGTCTTTCCAAGATTTTTCATTTCAAATTCTTGTTTCAAATAATTAGCAGCATTTTCAACCTTTTTAAAAGTTCCAATAATATTTAAATTATCAACATAAACTGCAATGATTACAAATTCGGATCCAGATTTTTTAATAAAAACGCATAGACAAATAAGGTCATTCACATAGTCTTGTTTCATCAAATATTTACCAATGCGATTGTACCACATGCGTACAGCTTTGTTTCAACCCATATAAAGATTTACACAATTTAATTGAATAAAATTCTCGAGAATCAGAATCATGACCTTTTGGTAGTGTAAATCCTTTAGAGATTTTTATGTAAATATTATTATCAAGTAAGCCGTACAAATAGACTATTACAACATCCATGAGACGCATTTCAAGTTGTTCATTTGCTACCAAATTAAGCAAATAACGAAAAGTTGTTGTATCAACCACGAGAGAATATGTCTCCTCATAATTTATGTCAGGTCTTTGAGAAAAACCTTGTGCGACAAGTCGTGCTTTGTACCGTACAATTTTTTTTTTCTCATTTCGTTTTGGCACAAATACCTGTTTATGACTTACTGGTTGTATTTCTTCAGGTGTACGTATTACTTGGTCCAAAAATTTTATGTTTTGCCAATGAATTTAACTCTGTTTGAATTGCATCCTTCCATTTTGGCTAATCATTTCTGCGTCTGCATTTATCTATAGATTTTGGTTCATGATCCTCATTTTCATTCATGATAGTAATTGCTATAGCATAGGTAAATTTATCTTCGACGTTAGTTGTACATCGGTTCCATTTTTCTCCAGTTATGACATAATTGATTGAGATCTTATGATCATCAAAATTTTCAGGTATCTAAACTTCTTTTGAACGTTTATTATTTGTCATGTCAAAAAACTCTTCAAAAGTTTTCTTTTCTGGAGATTTTTTAAAATTCTCAATTTATTCGATTTTGCCATTTTGATTATTTGTCCCTTTTCTTTTTCGAAAATTTTTATCTTTGGAACCTGCGGGTCTACCACGTTTTGCAAGTGCCTTTAATACATTACTACTGGTAGAAGGTCCTTTAGGGACATCGATTCGAATTGGAGCATTAGTAGTCGGTACATGTGACTTAGTCACTACGTTTTGAATCAGTAAAAGCATCTGACAACTGATTTACTAAACTTTGTAAATGAATTATCTTTTGAACTTCCAGTTCACATTATCTTGTACGAGGATCAAAATGAGATAATGATAATTCATTCAACTAATTTCTTTAACTGGCTGTTTATTTTCTCCCCCTAATGTTGAAAAAACTGATTCATCAAAATGACAATCAGCAAAACGAGTCGTAAATAAATTCTTAGTTGTTGGCTCAAGATATTTTATTATAGATGGAAATTCATATTCAATATATATTCTCAACTTCCTTTGAGAACCCATCTTTGTGCGTTGTGGTGGAGCAATTGGAACATAAATTGTACATCCAAAAATCTTAAGATGGGCAATATTTGGTTCTCGACCAAAAATTATTTGTTAGAGAGAAAACTCATGATAATTCGTTGGCCTTATACGAATTAATGCTGCAGCATGCAAAATAACATGTCCCCAAGCACATATTGAGAGTTTAGTTCTTAGAAGCAATGGCCTTGCAATTAACTGAATGCACTTAATAAATGATTCTGCCAAACCATTTTGTATATGAACATAAGTTACCGGATGTTCAACACTTATCCCAATAGACATACAATAATCATTAAATGATTGGAATGTAAATTCACCATCATTATTAAGACGTATCGTCTTGATAGCATAATCTGAAAAATGTACTCGTAATCAAATTAATTCTGCAAGTAATTTCGCAAATGTCAAATTGCGAGTTGATAATAAGCATACATGTGACCATCTAGTTAATGCATCAATTAATACCATAAAATATCGAAATAGTCCACATGGTAGGTGAATTGGCTCACAAATATCACCATGTATGCATTCTAAAAATGCAGTAGATTCGATACGAATTTTTACTGGTGACGACTTTATAATTAATTTACTTTGAGAACAAGCAGTACATGAGAATTTATTCGATTGAAGAATCTCTGACACTTCAAAGAATGATCATATGAATTCTCTAATATTCTTCGCATCATTATAAAGCCGGAATGGCCTAACCGGTCATGCTAAATAATAAAATTATCATGATCAGTAAACTTCTGATTTAATATTGTATATATTTCAGTTATATTAATATATGTATAATACAACTTAGAGGAATAAAAAGGTAATTTTTTAATACAATTTTTTTCCAAAATCAGTACTTGTAAGATACAAGTATTCATTATTACTTTCATTTCTAGTCTCAATATGATACTCATTTCGACGAATATCCTTAAAACATAACAAGTTTCTTTGAGACTTTGGAAAAAATAATGCTTCATCAATGCAAAATTTTGTTCCTTTTGGTAAAATTATTGTTGCTCTTCCGAAGCTTTCAATCAACTTTGTAGTACCAGATATAGTACTAACATGAGTTTTTTTCATTATTAAACAAGAAAAATATTTCTTGTCTTTAAATATGGAGTGTGTTGTTGCACTGTTTGCCAGACATAATTTTTTGTCATTAATTTTTGAAACGTCCATTTTCTTAAAAAAAAAACAAAAATTTCAAATGAGATACATTATATATTTATTTAGTTATTTATTTTAAATTTAATATTTATGGAATATAAGGATCATGAAAGCAAACATTGATAATAAATATTTTTATTTGAAAACAATAAATAAAAATTCATTACACCCAAGTAGACAATTAAGAGATCTATTTTTGGACATTTCCATCACTAACTAAATGACTAGTATCACCTTCAGGGTGATTGACAAAGAAATCAGCAACATCAAAAGAGGTAAAATCAGTAAAACCATTGTCAACAAGACTATGGTCAAGGTCATCATTATAAATAAAATTTGTCTCTATCTTTTTCTCTTTATTTTGTAATGATTTTTGATAGAGATTAACAAGATATTTTGAAATATGACAGGTACGAGACCAGTGGTCTTTCATGCCACAACGATAGCACTTGTTATCCACTTTTTGTTTATTTTGATTTTGATTTTTCTCCTCACTACTCTTCCACTTCTGGTAATAATTTGTACCTTTCATGTAACCACCTCGATTATTGTAACGGTTTCTACCACATCCACGACCTCGGCCATTGCTTCGGCCTCAATTTCGTCCATTATTGAAATTTATGGCTGCTGCATTTGCTTCAGGTAATGGGACAGGACCAGTTAGACGTATCTCATGATTTTTTAACAAAAGCTCATTATTTTGCTCAACAACAAGAAGACAAGAAATTAGTTCAGAATATTTCTTAAAACCCTTTTCACGATATTGCTGCTGCAGGAGCACATTAGATGCGTGAAAAGTGGAGAATGTTTTCTCCAATAAATCTTCATCAGTTACTTTTTCTCCACACAATTTTAATTGAGAACTGATTAGAAATATTGCTGAATTGTATTCACTTACAATTTTAAAATCTTGCAAACACAAGTGCATCTAGTCATAATGAGCTTTTGAAAGAATAACCGTCTTTTGGTGGTCGTACCTCTCTTTCAAATTTGTCTACAAGACAAAAAGATCTTTTACAGTCAAATACTCAGTTTTTAGCCCTTCATCAAGGTGGTGACGGAAAAAAATCATGGCTTTGGCCTTTTCTTGACTAGTGGCATTATTTCCTTCTTTGATAGTTTCTCCAAGGCTACTGGCATCCAAATAGATTTCAGCATCCAACACCCATGACAAGTAGTTCTTTCCAGTGATATCAAGAGCAACAAACTCAAGTTTTGCAAGGTTAGTCATAACAACAATTGAAATAAAAAAAAACAAATAAAAACTTACCACACTTACTTCAAAGAACGCGTTGAAAGTTGGCTAGAGTCTCGTGTTGATAACGTATTATAAAATTAGTAGTATTATAGTACTACTAAGGTAGAAATAAAGCAATTTACAACTAGCTATAAAAGTGAAAACAATGTAGTGACAAAACCAAAGAAAAATGGAGCAATATTTTCTCTTTGCACAAAAGTCACTATTTATAAGTTTGAGGTTCACCTCTCCATATTAAAGGTCATAAGGACATAAATGTAGGTTACATGAGTTACATGAACTAATGAGAGATCATGGAGTAGTGGGAGTTATAAGGGATAATATAAAAGATCATAGGGGTAGTGGGAGTTACAAGGAATAATGGGGAAGATCATGGGGTGAACATGGGTGGACATCCATTAAATATTTTATAACAATTTCTCATTTGTTAAAGAATAAACTCAAGGCTTAAGAAATTTGACAATTTTTATGTTGAAGTATGGAAGGATGAAGCAAATGACGATTGCGGAACTAAATATCGTGATTAGAGCTTATGCATTAAACTATATGGTATTATAGTACTTCTTTCGTCTCATAAATAGGGTGTTCATGGATTAGGTACCCGATCCATAAACAAAATTTTTGAACCGAACTTGTCCTATCAGTTTGACAAAATTTTGAACCGTGAACCGATCCACATGTAGCGGGTACTCGACCTTTCGGTTACCCGCAAAACCTATTCGGATAGGCCGAGTACCCGACCTGATCCATCATAATTCACTAATATTTTTAAAATAAAAAATAAAACAAGAAAAAATTGTAAACCATCATTAAATCACTAATAACACAAGTATCGATGATTTTAAAATTAAATTACATCATAAAACTGTAATTTTCAAAGCAATCAAAAAACAGAAAACTAAATAAACAGATAGTCGCTTAGTTTTTTAAACTCATCATCACATTTCAATTATCTATAAAAATAAAAAATACTTAATAAATAGTTAAATGAACATCCAAATAATAAAACAAATATTCAAATGTTCATCAATCAAGAATGAAATAGAAGTACAAATTAGTAGTAACAATAAAATAAGTAATGAATTAGTAAAACAATACCACATACAAAAATGACAAAACTACCCTTCACTATGGAATGGGTCGGTTACCCGCCGGTTCACAAGAATGTGAACCGCTACCCGACCTGCTTAATTTATGAACCGACCCGCTACCCAACCCAGTGTCAATAACTGATTTGGTTACTCTCTTTTTCGGTTCGAGACGGGTTGATTTTTTCAATTTTTCGATTTTTTTTTAGTAGCCTTACTCATAAAGATTGGCCTATTTCTTTTTTACACAGATTAAAAAATTTAGTTAATATAGTTACAACAATTATTTTTTGTTCATCTTTCCCTCAACTATCCCTTATTAATATTAGACCATTCATTGAAAATAGGGCATATATTGCTATTTTGTTCTTAGAACACAAAGCATTTAGTTTTTCAATGTGCATTAAATATGTGTATGTTGGTAAAATAACAAGCTAAGCATTTTAGTTTTTCAATGTGCATTAAATATGAGTCTATTAGTAAAATAACAAGCTAACTAATCTTTAAAAACGAAAATAGATATATAATTGGGAACGGACACAAAAGGAAAGCGAGTTTATCTTTATAGGATGGAGGAAGTGTATGATAAACATGATAATGATCTAAATGAATTTTGTAGAGTTGTGCTTGTAGGTGTGATTATATAGTAACTTTAATCCTATGCGCAAAACATGAATAATATTTTTGTAGTTTGTTAGATTTACTAGTAAAAAGTTGGTGCAAAAATGAGGCACATTGAAAACTTCGTAGTATGTCATGTTTAAAATAACAGTTGAAGGGGCAAAGTCTTAATTAGAGTAAACTTGGTGGTACAAAATGGACTCTACTCATCTTTTGTTTTTTGGTTTCATATGTATAAGGTGAACTGACTGCAGCAAGAGATTGCAAGTTGATAGTCTCAACGATAATGGCATTTGTTTGAAATGCTAATTTTACAATGGATGGGTGAAAATTTTTAGATTCTTAGGTATATCATCAATTAATCAAATGATGCAAGAGATTCAATGGTTACATGTGGCAAACTGTTGAGAACCATTCAAGTGTGTAACCTGTCCTACTTGAATAGATATAACTTAATGCAATAATATAGAAGGTCTATCTACCTGACATCTATTCCAAAGAATCATGAAAAGGTAACAAAGAAAGGAAGTTTTTACAATGGCAGTTAGATCCTGCATTACAAGATTCTGAACCTGTTTTCTATATCTGAGACAACAACAGGCTCAACTTCTTTTTTTTTTTTTTTTCTCAATTAATATTTTTGAAGGGCATGTGGGGGGGAAGCGTTGAAGGCTCCGGAGATTAATTTTTCTACATATTCATCAATAAAAAGTTTGACCAAATTGGAAAGAGAACAATGAGGATTAGAACAATTCCAAGACCAATGGCAATGCATGTACATTTCCTGGAGCTTTTCTGGTATTCCCTAGCTTCCTGGAGTTGGTCAGTGCCTCGCCTAACGAATGAACTAGCATGTGCTACATGACTTTCGATGTCATTCAGCTGCTGCCCTTGTGCGTCAACAAGTGCAGCCATGTCTAAGAAAATTTGGTGGAGTTCGATTAAATTCTTTTCGATCTCTTTGACAGCATCATGCCGTTCTTGGATTTCAGAGATTGTATCCAGAATCTGGCCTCGTCCTTGTTCCTGGATTGCCTTCTGAAGGAATGTCTCGCTTTCACCACTTGAAATCAAATTCTCGATGAATTCATCATTTGCTTTCTCCCCTGTAATGGTAAAATATCTTCTTCCAACTGTTTCTTTGTACTCAGCATTCATTTTAGCCCTCAACCCTTGAAAATCATCCATCAAATCTTTCAGCTTTTTGCCTAACCCGCTAACTACTGAAGTTCGCGTTCTATCGGTGGAGGACCCTGGACCGCATCCTGGAACCTTTCGATTAGCTTGATTAGACCTGTCCAATGCTTCAAGCTTTCCTTTAATGATCTTTACTCGTTTGAGAACCTGAGAAACATCTGAATCCATCCTGGACCTCAACTCTTTCATGGTTTTCGCATTGTGAACAGTTTTGCTCTCTTCATTTGATTCTTGCAACCTCTTGTAGAGTTTCTCGACATCTTGCATGTCATTCTTGACATTCTCTACATCTTCAAAAAATTTATCGAGATCACCAGCCTCATTTCCAGAGAGGCCGCCAGCCTCAAGATCATCGATTACCTGACGCTTGATGTCCTGATATTTTTTAAAAGACTGAGAAAATAGATCATTCATCTTGGCTGCTCTTAAGATAGAACTCCTTCTTTGCCAAAATAGGTTCTCCTGTGAAAGCAGGATTTCCAGACAGATTGGCTATGCCTTGTCTGAACCTTCTTTCTTCTTTCCCTCTGTAAGCATTTAATGGCCAATGGCTATTTTCATACTCTTGGAAAGTTGAGGGAAGAAGAGAAGGTGACAAAAGCAAGGCCTTCATTAAGGTACAATTTTGATTCATTTTTTGGAAAGATTGGAAGATTATTATTAGAGGTATGTAGTAGTTACCAAAGCTCAACCAAACTAACTTGAGGACAGTCGTTAAAAGTGGAGAAAGTTACTGGTTGGTTCTGACTCAGACACTTGGTCTATGACTTCTCACAAACAATCCCTGGAATTAGGATGACTTGGCTCTCTACTAAATTTATGCATTAGATCTGTAAGTATACGGCTAATCGGGGAATACAAGATATATGCAAGCATGTGATTTAAAAAATGATCAACATTCGAATAAGTTTCACGTTCAGGCCAAGGAAAAGATAATGCTGCAATATGAAATCGGTGTTAGCAACCGAAACGCAGGCATGGGAAAAGATATAGTTTCTCCATTTCTTTTATGTGGCATCTCCCTATTGAATCCCTCACATTGGTACAATATGATTTGAAACTTGATCAATCTATGCATATTGCGATTTTCCCCTTCATATTTTTCCTAGTTTTGGGAAATGAAAATCAAAAAGGAAAGAACAAAGAAGACTAACAATAAAATTTCGTAATCTATCTTGAAATTCGCTATAAATGAATCACGAAACTTGTCTAAAAATGAGAATTACTTGCTTATGGAGATCATCGTAAAAAATTATAACAGATACTATATTAGTAGTCTAGAAATGGGTGAGGGGCCTCACAATTTCCATTTGGGGCAATTTCTAATTGAACTCTACGAGGATAACTTATTCTTCCCAGCCCAATCTCTAAACAGTTTGTCCTTTTTTTTGGGACAATATTTAAGGTTTCCAATAGGTGAGGCATGGAAAACTTCGTGATCATGCCACATCCATAAATCCATTCTTGGAACTAATACTGTGAAGTCTTTCCTGTACTTTGGAGGATGATAGATGAAGATCAACTTTTAGTTCACGAGAAAATATTGAATATGGTGTTAAGATCATTCCAAAGATTGCAACTTCATTCTAGAAATTGGACCCAAATATCACTATATCCTTTTCAAGCTACCTTTCCTGAAGCTCCCTTAAAAATTCAGAAAATTTTCTGCCATCACCAAAACTAGAAATGTTATAAAGGTTAAGTATAAATTTGTCGATGTGCTTGGTGCTGATGCTGCTGTTCTGATTGTAGCTTTAATTGTATTACGTTGCACTTTAAACTTCTTTCTTGAACCTGCCACATGAAACCAGCAATAAGTTTATCGGAGGTAGACGTAAATATAATTCAATTCGATATCTATTCTTTAAGCAAGAACAAAAGAAATTTATGGAATCCCATTGGTGGCTTCTGTCATACATGTCAGCAAAATTCTTAGACAACTGCCTCAAAAATTTGTTTGAATAGTCTTAAAAGCCAAAATAGTCCAGTGAACGTTGCTTACATTAATTAACTACGGTATATAGTCGATTTATTTAATGGCCAAAATGCATTCGGAACAAAAATAGAATTATGGTCATAGTTTTCAACTACACACGTGTGACCAAATACAAAGTAGATATTGATACAAAATTAAACATTTGTGATTCACAAAACACAGATACAAACTACTCAACTGTAAATTTGATTGGGAAGTATGATAAAGAAAGTTTGGTGTGGTGCTAATAAAGCAACACATGGATGTATTTCTACTGTTAGATGTCAGAAAGAAAATATGTTAGCTAGGAACCAATATTTAGCTTGTAAATATGCACTTGTTTACCTCTAATGCAGAAACTATCTTGAAATGCTCCAAGCACTCTTCCAACAACAGTTTTTCTTGTGTAATTATATCTGCTAATTCTCTGGATACTGTGGCTGTCTTGTTAGCCTGGAGATGTTTGCAGCTAGAATTAAGCATCAATGGATATCCTAGAGCAAAAAGGGAAAGGCAATTTTTATCATAGACTAAAATTTCGTTTACCTTATGTGAAAAATTAGAATGTAACAATTTTATTGATCCAGTAAGATCTGATGCACTTCGAAGAGCCATGGAGACTGATTGTGGATCCATCTGCAGGAATTCGTTTGGTATTTTAGTTTTGTTATACCTTTTTAGTGGCTCATCACTTTCTCGGGATAGCATTTTGTGTCTTACCTTTGCTCCTTCAACAAGGGGCACCTTACAGACAACAGACTGCAAATTATCTTTGGTCACAGTTACTGCTGACTGATGTTGCCTTTCTATGGCACCCCATGCTTCCAGTGACTTCATCTGCACCACAATTTATCACGTAGCCACCATTTGTTCAACCATCCAAGTGCATAAAAAATCTATTCAATATTCATATTGCTGTTAAAACAATTAAAAAAGGTCATTTATAAGTAGACAAGCGTTATTACTAACTTGAGATTGGAGTATGTAGTTCAATTTCATCTCTAAGTTCTGTTTCTCTAACTGCAATTTCTTCTGTCTCACAGAGTGTTGCAACTTTGTAAGACTGTTCCATGCAAACGTTAAATTGCTCTGCAAAGTCACAAAACATTCATCAGTCATTTGAAACAAAATTTCAAACAAAATCACAAGAGTTTAAGGGTAAGGTCATAATGTCATTCACAAGCTTTTATAATTTCCCCAGTAGTCTAAGACTGATGGTATGAAACAGACGTGAAGTTTTATCAATTAAGCCAGATGTGTCACTAAATGCAATCTGCTTTCTTAATGTATAAAGTCCAATTCCAAATTGAACGCTTAGAAAATAAACTTCCTAAAATAATGTAGAATTAACTACTTCGGAGTACCAAATACGTCATCAAGAAAACTTCTAGCTAGCTTCTTATATGACAAATCAAGATCTGCATTGCTCAGTCAAACTGCTCTGCACTTGGTCAACATGCCAGATCCACCCTTGTGCATTTTCTCTATCATTCCACCCTAATATATTGATACCCTGAAGCCAAATGAACACTTGTGAAGGAGGGAAATCTAAGGACAGGATGGCCTCTTTCGTAAATTTTTGGATGTTTCGTCAATCAATTGCATAAGAATTACCAGTCATTTCTGCTTCAAAGTAGGCAAGAAGTTGCTGTTGATGTTTCTAGAAAGAAGTACTGAGGCACGGTAACAGGATGATTAATTATTCTGGTCAACCATGTAACTCAAAAAGGTTTGTATCGAAGCTGTTAGCAAAATTTTATCCCATACAAGATCAAAAAGAAAAAGCACTATCTTTAGCATACTCTTTTTTTTCAAATCAACTTGAATAGACGTGTAATTCATATCTTCATCTTACACGTTACGATGCAATAGTCCTTCAATTGACATAAGAACACTTATTTTCTCTCCAAACTACCAAATTTAGAGCTTAATTATATCTTTAATTTATTGTTTTAGCTTACATGCAAAGAGGGGATTTCACATATCATTAGATGTTAGACTCTTCTCCTTTTGTCCTATTCTATTTCACTTTTCAGAATGCTTAGTTTGTCAGAAAACTTTATCCAATTCAAATGTAGAAGTGACAAAATTTCATTATTACGGAACTTATAAGTCAAAGAAAGGACGAAGTCTATAAACCTCAGCTTGTTTAGTGATGTTCGCATTGACAGCCTCGGCTCTAGCATTTGCATACCTCCATTGCACCAATTTGTTGTGGAGCAGCCTCAAGTGATGAACACTTTCCCCTATGCCTAGTCCAAGAGGTGATGACACACCTGAAGAATGTTTCTTGCCCTTCAACAATTCAAGTCCAATAGTCAACAGATTTCCAACTCTCTTAACTTTTGGACTGGTTGGAGGCTTCATATTTGACATCACCTTCCCCTTGTTCTCCTCTGACACTGTTGGTGATTTAGATCTCCCCGGGGATGCTCCCAACTTCGATGTCTCACTACCATATATCTTCGTGGAATTAGACCTTTTCATTGCACTCTTTAATGTGAATCTTTTTGGAGAATTGTCTGCAGATGTGGGCTTCTGAATTGTGCCAGAATCTAAACTTAATCTTCTGGACCTTGTTGATGAATCTTGCAAGTACTTCGATGAGACATCAATTCCTGACATTCTTGAACTCACAGTTGGTGCCATGTATGATGCTGGAACACTTTTTCCACTGACCACAGAACCAAAACTTGTGCCTGAATGAATATCACTCTCATCTGACTCAGAATCCATTACCATATCCGCCAAATAATCAGATTTTCGTCCCAAAGGTTTTCTTCTGAGTGCGGTTTCATCAACTGAAAGCCTTCCAGAAGCTAGATTATCATCAGATAAATTCGGAGACTTTGATGATGATGAAGTCGATGATCTTCCAGGAAACTTAAACTTTCCTGTGTAACGCATTGATGCACCTAAAAGAGATTTATGGTTCTCTTTTGCGATTTTCTTTTCATTCTCGAATCTACTAAACTCTTTACAGCTTCTCTGCCTCTCAAGAAACGACGGATTACTTGATTTTTCGGGGTTGTTATGCTGTGCAAGATCCATTAGTCTTTCATTTCCAATGCATTCTGCAAGAGTACCGGGCTTTAAGTTTGGAGTTGTTGATGCCGTCGAGGATGATGGCCAAAGTCCCCGCATAAACCCTGAATTTTCAAGGCTTTTCTGCTTTCGAAGATCTGCAGATGATCGTCCAGGCTTCTGCCTAACAGGAGAGTGTGTGCTGTTTGGAGATTGAACTCCATTTTCTAATGGTGGTGTGGAGCATGGTGATGAGAGGAATCTTGAGCTAACTTCACGTGATTTTGGTTTCCTATGCCTCGAAGATTGATCAAAAACCAGTGTTTCTCCTTCCTGATTCCTCATTTTGATCAGAAAACACACAGTAGACAGAGAGAGGAAACAAATGGTAAGTTGGAGAAATATATGGGATTTGGGGGTTTCCGCATAGATACTGGTTAGCACGTAGTTGGTTAAAAGAGCCGAGAAGTAAAACAATCACTTGAAAAGTGGCGGCAAAATATATTATGCCAAGCCGGCTGCACTAGGAGTCTTTGGAATGCTATGAAGTTACTTTAATGACCTTTTGTTCCCCCTCTTTCCAAATTTTTGTGACGGTAGCAAGTTTTACTCAGTATCTTTTAAAGCGCACTAATTAAACTCATCAAATATATGTACTATATAGTTTACTTAGTACACATAATAGTCACAAATTACATCATGCAACAGATTAAAATTATGCTCGATAAGTAAGTACATAGAAATTCTTGTTATATTAAACTTAGCTCAAAACAGGGTGGAAGGAAGCTGAATTTTGGTGATTTTGGAGGAAAGGGGTAAGGCCAGTTTGGGGAATTCAATGATGATAAGTTACAGGTTTTTGACTGTTTGACTGTTTAAGACTTGGAGAGAACAAGATATAGACGTCTGGGGGTAGGAGACAACAATGAAAGTTTTAATAAGAACGGAGTAATTTTTGAGGATTCTGTTGTTTAGCTTAGCCGGCATTGCAAGAGTTTGCCACAAAAAAATTAAACTGAGATTGATACAGGGACACTGTTGGATGTGCCAATTGGCATTTGATGTTGGAGGAAGTGGTTGTAAGTTTTGAACTATATCATTCTAAAGAGAAGAACAAGAAGTGGATGCTACTTGAAATGGAGTTCTGAATTGTGAAGAAGTGGCGAGAGTTACAAGAACTGAATTTATGATATGAATTTGTATTGTAAAATTAGCCTATTTAATATACTTTTCACACATCAATTACATCAAGACTAAAAAAGCCGTACAATGAATTAAATGTTTATTTCTAAATTAAGGTTTTAAATTATATAAGAGTGAAGACAAACAATGTAACTCCCTTAATTAATTCTATTAGAAATTTTCTCGAATATAGATAAACTAATAATAGTTTCTATAAAAGAAAAGAAGGAAAAAAATATGAACTTTTAAGTAATCTATAACTTTTTATGTGTTCTTAAACGGTAAGTATTTAAATAGCATCTAGTCACAACTAGACCCATTATCATGTCCGTGTAAGTGGATATTCGTTTCAACAGAAATACTAATAAATGAGGATTGACTCGGTCCTTCTTGTAGAATAAAAACAAATAGGATCTTAGATAGAATCCTTTTTGTGTTTGTAGTTGGGGGATGTGGTGAAAGGAGGTAAGAGAACATCCCAGTCAAAAACGTTATTCTTACTAGATCTGACTTTTGAAAGCAATAATAATAAAGGAGTGGCTAAATGATAGGTGGTTAACCAACTGTCAGCTCAGGAATTGCTTAACAAAGAGAGAATTGAATTAGAAAAGAAAGAAGAGGGAGATGAGATGAAGATCAACAGAGAAGAGAGAGAAAACACAAGTTGATGTTATTGCTTAATTCCCACGAATGTAGTCGCACCCTGAAAAAAACGCACCCGTCGGGTGACCCTTTCTGTTGCGCCCTGGAAAATGCACTGGTCGGATAACCTTTTTGAAGAAAAAGGTTTTTGGGTTTTAAAAAATCATGCGTGTGTGAGTAAATTGAATTTTAAGTGAAAAAGTGTAGTTGAAAAAAAATTGTATTTTGAAAAACAAAAACAAGGCCAAGACTATGAAATGGGACAGCTTTGGTCAAATATTTTGAAAAAGGGTTTTTGCTAAAAAATGGAGTCGCTACTTGGTATTGAGTTAAGGTATACCAAGTCACCTGAAAAAGTACTTAACAAAACAAACCAAATTTTTTTTTTAGAAAATTATTTGAAAATCCCTTTTTCGACTCCGGTCTATAAAAACAAGAGAAAGGTTCGGGAATCACAATTGAATAAAAGGAAAGCAAAGACTTGTGCCTAAAGCACCCTTTCTATCTAGTTGATGCTAGTTACGAGATTTAATCAAATTTTTTTAAATTAATCCTAAATTCTACCGCGTTTGGATGTGTCTATATAAATGCAAGTCTTAAGTCTAAATGTGAGTATCGAGAGGGTCAAAATGTTCCGTCGAAACATGTCGGGATTATCGCATTAATTGCAAGACCCAAGTCGAGACCTCGAGGAGTCATGAGTGTGTATGCAAAATGAAATGCCAAAAGAAAAAGGAAAATACTATAGACAGTAAGTGTCAAAAAAAGTGGGGAATGCAATATAATGAGTACAGGGACTAACAATTCGTGATTAACTTTTTCTACTCATAGAGGGGGGAACGGCCTGTCAATCCATAGCTTCTCATGTAAGTAGATGACTGTTTCTAGTTGAAGTACGCAAAATGACCTAACTTCTAAGTAAAATGCAATCTAAATATCATGCACTGTCAAATGCTAAAAATGGATAATAATAATAATAATAATAATAATAATAATAATAATAATAAAATATATGCCAAAAATTATGCAAATGTTGAAAACTCTAACAAAGGAGAATGTGTTGTGAAATGAGATGAAATGCACATGAGTGAAACTAGCACTAAAATGCCTTAAGGGTCTAGCATTGGATTAGTCATTTTTAGGAATCCCCCACTAGCGTTGGATTAGTGGAGAGACGAGAAACCACAACTAGAGTTGGATTAGTGGAGAGGCGGGAAACCACAACTAGAGTTGGACTAGTGGAGAGGCGAGAAATCACAACTAGAGTTGGACTAGTGTGGTGACGGATTAATAAAACTAATAAAACATAAATCAAAACGATAAACATGAATCAAAAGCAAGTAAACATATGAAGACACATAAGAGCACGAGAAGCACATAACATGTAGGCATGATATCTAGATGCAAAATCCTAAAAAAAGCGGTAAAACATATAAGCACGTAAGCACAAAAGCACATAAGCCCTAACTATTACACTGGAGAGTTAGCTACAATTTTTAGAGAGGAAAAAGTAAAAATGACCTATATATTACAATTGCTATCTAAATACAAAATTTTGCTGAAAATACGAGAAATTTAATCTAACTATTACATTGGTTAGCTAAATACAAAAATATTATATTTTTGTCAAAATAATAAAATTCGAAATTAAATAACTTAAAGTAGATAAATACGCAAAAAGCATGTAAAATAAGAAACATGTAAAGAAAATGCGTAATAAATCATATAAGAGCACATTGGAGCACATAAGACAAAATTAACAAGAAATAGAGATACCTCTTTAAAGATCTAATACGAATGCTTAAGAATACAAAAAACATGTCAATGTACTTCGGTATAAGCAAATAAAGGCTAAAATATGAAATCCTAACAAAATTAGGATAAAAATATAAATTCTATGAAACTAAGAGGGCTACAAGTAATTTTCTATAAAGCTTAAGGGGTAAATTGAAAATTCATGCAAATATAAGTGGACAAGATGCAAGTTAAAGAAAATTGGGGGATTAAACAATAAATTTCAACAAATTCAAGCCACATTGCAATTAGCAAAAACTTGATTGAAAGAGACTAAACCAAAGGGGGGTCAATCTATGGTTTACTAAGGACTTAATCGCAGAAAAACTAAAAGCTATTGAAGCCTAATTATAATGAGTAATACCTAGAGGGCTAGAAACATAAATTTGTATTTTCAAATGACGAAATGACCAGGAAAAAGAAAGAAAGCAAAGCCATATATAAAGATATGAGAATGCTCAACTGAATTAAAGTTAAAATTAATTATTAAATCAATTCAATTAATTACCAAATTAATACTGGATTAAAACCAAAGTACAAGCAAAATCAGCTACAATTAACTAATAAAAGGAAGGAAACTAAAACTAATTAAGGACAACAACAAAAATATTAAAACAAAAACTCCACCCCCAAATTAGTTTTTAATGCCTCCGAAAAATTTCATTTTCTTCAAAAACCCCCAATTTCCTAAATTCAACATCCAACAATCCTTCTTCAACCAAAGAAAAGCTCCTAATTCTCTCTCTCTCTCTCTCTCTCTCTCTCTCTCTCTCTCTCGCATTTTACTCTTTCCTTCTCTCCAATTTCTTCTTCCTTGTTCTCTTGCTTTTTCTTTCTCCGTTTCTGTTTCTCGTCTTCTGGCTCTCTCTCTCTCTCTCCCCCCTCCATTCCCTTTTCTCTCATTTTCTTTCTTCTTTTTCGTCTTCTCCAGCTATCTATTTTTCTCTGTCTCTCTGTTTTTGTTGCCCCTCTTCTTCTTGTCTTACAGCTTCACTCTCTCTCTCTTTTCTTCCTCTCCGTCTATCTATTTTTTCTGCCCTCTCACTCTCCATCTATCTATTCTTTCTACTCTCTCGACTCTCTTCTTGCGTCTTCTCTTTTTGCTCCTCTTTTTATGCTCTTTCCCTCTTCTTTTCTCCAATTTTTTTTTTCAAAACAGGGATATGAGATTGGGAAGGGGAAGTGGCGTTTAGGCATTGAAATTGGGGCTAATGGAAGGTGGATTGGAGATGATTTGCAGTGTTACAGTGGCGGGTTAAGATTGTTGTTGGAGCTGTGGGTTTGAATTTGCAAGCTGTTGGTGAATTTGGAGGTAATTTCGTTGGTGATTGATTCTGGTTGTATGGCTGTTTTCTTTTGCAGGTTTATGTTGATGGTTGTACACTGGTTGGTTTGGTTTGGCAAGGGAGATGTGATATGATGGTGGTCAAGCGGCATGAGAATAAATGCTTCATGCAACTCTTCCAACAATTCTTCAATGACAAGAATTGGGAACTTGTCCTTAACAGTCAAACTATTTAGGTCTCTGTAATCTATGCACATTCTCCATGATTGATCTTTCTTTATAACTAAAATAACAGGTGAAGAAAAAGGAGATTCACTAGCCTGTATTACTCCTACATCTAACAGCTCCTGTGTCATTCTTTCGATGATGTCCTTTTGCATGAGACCATACCTGTAAGGTCTGACGCATTTGGGTTGAACTCTCTCCTTCAATTTAATCTGATAATTATGTTGCCTGGGTAGTGATAGACTTCCAAGTAATTGGAACACTGCTGTGAACCTTCTTATCACTGCTACCACCTCAAGTAAGTCCTTGGTGACTATTTTTACCTTGAGATCTATAATTGTTGCACTTGTCATCATCCCAGGTTCACTTTGCAATGTGATAAGGCTAACTGTGACTCCTTGGAAAGCACCCTTTGCATTGCTTCCTGATTGATCCACTTCAAAGAACTGCCCATTTCTCCTTCTAGCATATAATTCTGCTCATCTATCTGAAACTTCATATATAATTGCTTGAAATCCCAGACAATGTCGCCCAAATGTGGATAACCATTGAATTCCCAAGACAACATCATAGTTGTCTAGTGAAAATATCAAAAAGTCAGTCTTGAATTGATAATCTCCCATCCTCCACTAAATCCTCTTTCAAGCTTTCTTGCACCTTAACTCATTGCCTTTTGTGCAGTGACTTTAAGTTTAGCAATGGGAGTTATTGCACATCCCAATTGCTTGGTTGCTTTGGCATCCATGAAATTATGAGTGCTCTGAATCTGTTAAAAAGAATAGAGTTCTCTTACCCATATATCCTTTAATCCTCATGGTCTGAAAGCTACTAGTTTCATTGATTGCATGGATAGACAACTACGGTTTGTGATCTTCCTCAAGAGCTTCTGGAGGTTCCTCTTGCTCCACTTCCAATACCTCTTACTCCATTGTGATCATACACATCTGCCTTTTTTTGCACTTATGCCCAGGGACGAATTTCTTCTCACACCAGAAACAAAGACCCTTCTACCTTTTCTCATCCATTTCTTTGCTAGTTAGATTCTTTACAAACTTCCTTTCAGGGTTGTCTCCATAACTAGTGTCTGTTCCCAATGGTACCTTTGGAGTGAATTCCCTAGTTGGCACATTTAGTTTGGCACAAGTCCTTACCACAGGACCTTGCAAACCTGCTATGACTGTCTTCAGCCCTCTTTTTTTACTATAGCACTTCTTGTACCTTTGCCAAGACATATGTTGCTTGTAATGTATTGGGATGGAATAATCTGACTGACATCTCAATCTCCTCTTTCAACTCTCCTAAGAAATGACTTGTTGCCTAACTTTGACTCAAATCTATCTTGCTTAATCTCAAGTCAAACTCCTCCAAATATTGCTGAAGTGAGCTCACCTATTTTAGTTTCTTGAGTTCTGACATAGGATCTGCCTAGACTTGTTCTCCAAACCTTGCCTTTAATGAGTCCACCAATTCCTTCTTCATTCTCTTGTCTTTAGAATAGATTTATACCAATTTAATGCCTTCCCTTCAAAGTGGATCAAGGCTAATTTGACCTTGGCCACTTCCAAGGTTTGGTCAACTTCAAAGAATTGTTCAGCCTTATATATCCATTCATTCAACCCTTCTCCATCAAATCTAGGAAATTCTAGTTTTTTATAATGATTAGGACCCATATTGCTGTTTTTCAACCTTAACAGACTCCTATTATGGCCCCCAGGTAGCGACTGAGTTCTATTTGCCACCTCGGTGTTCTGCAAGGCTATGTCTGCAATCATAATCTTCATTTCATCCATGGCCTTGTTGTTTTGTTCTCCAATTTCTGCAATCGCCTTGCTGCACTTCTCATCAGTGTCTTGAATCAAATTTTCCGAATCCCTGATTTCCTATTTTTTACTATTATTTGCCATTTGCCAAGATCGAAGCTCTGATACTAGTGATATGTGGTTAACCAATTATCAGCTCAAGAATTGCTTAACAAAGAGAGAATTGAATTGGAAAAGAGAGAATACAGAGATGAGATGAAGATAGAGAGAGAAGAGAGAAAAAACACAAGTTGATTGTTGTTGCTCAATTCCCAAGAATGTTACAACTGCCTTATTAATATTGTATAGTAACTCCTCCTAACTAACTTTGGGCGGGAATTGCAGTTATGGTTTCATTAAAACTAACCTATTGGCTAGACCTACTGACTAATTATCTCATTCTCTTGCTTTCGAGCTCAGCTCCCACGGCTCCTTCCTCAGCTCCTCAGCCTCCTAGACAACTTACCCAGCTTCCTTGCCTACTTTTTCAGCTTCCTTAATTCCACTACATAACACCAAATTTACACTCCTTCGTTCTAAATTCAAATTTTGTAGATGAATGTGAGGTGTAGATTTAGGGCAGAGGGGTGTGGATTTAACCCTTCCACAACAAAAAAATTCAAAATTTTTTTTCTTTTCATGGAGAAAAAATTGATATTTTTCTTGAAATTCGTGTAGAATACAGAAATGATATGAAAATTTAAGAAAGATGAATTGTTAAGAAAGCTGCTCAAAATGAAAAGGTCTAAATTCACATCTTGTACAAAGTCTAATGCGTATAATACGGCTCATGTATGAATGTGAAGTGTAGATTTCGTTTGGAGATTTAATTCCTCCCACCTAATAATAGAAAAAACATTCAAGTGCTTTTGTCTTTTCGCAAATGAGGGAAAAAAAGGCCGTTTATAATATAGAAACGACATGAGAAGGCGAAAGAATTAAACCGTTAAAGAAGGCGGCTTTGCAGGAAAAAGTTGCTTAAAAGACAAAGTCAAAAATAGGAAAATGTTGTTTAATAGAAAAGATCTCATAAAGAGAAAAAAAAAATAGAAAAAAATTAGTGCTTCTCAATCTCTAAAATAAGAAAACAAGGTTAAAGATTTATTGAAGTTTTCATCCTATTAGGAGAAAGGTCAATGTAATTGATTTATCATACAGTATGCCATTAAAATTGTGTAATCATATTTGATATATAATTGATTAAGAACTTTCAAGGTTTTTGGAGTCATATTTTGCATTTCTTATGTTATTTCATTCTTATAGCGTATATATAACTATCTTCCATAGATTCTATGTAGTTCAGAAACAAGAAAGAATAAATTCAAAACATACAACATGCTGGTTTTAAGATTTTTGTTACCCTCACAATTATTATTATTTAGGGATATAATTGAGTTTTCTTATTTAATTTTGATGTTTCTTAATTTATTTGTCGCAAGGATTTGGTGATTTGCAGAGATTTTGCAATGTCAAGTTTCCATATCTAATCTGTAAGCCTCAAAATAATTCAAAACTCTTATTGAAATCAGTATGCAACTAATGAGTCACAAAATTATTGAGAAGGATACTAAGATTAAGAATAAACAAAGGGAATCTGTTAGAATCATATCATGTTAATACAGTTCCTACATGTATGGAGACAGGATACTTACAACGATAGATTTGATTTCAAGAAAGAAGTCTCCTCACGAGAATAGAAAAAGATAAAAGAGTGAAATTTGCAAAGAGTCTCATCTCACGCAGACTGAATCAAAGGCCAAGCAACTAAAGAAATGCTTCTTCTTCTACAGGTTTATATCAAATAAACAAACAACTAATGGCAATTGAAGGTATAGCTTTTGATGAATAGAGTTGTTCGAGAACACAAGTTAATTCGGCTCGTGAAAGCTCGAATTCTGTTCGTTCGAATAGTTAAACGAGCCGAACTCAAATAAAGATTTGAACTTGTTTATTAAACGAACGAACTCGAATATTGTTCACAAACGCTCGTTTGCGTTCGTGAACATGAGTAATAGTGTCTTTTCACATTATTTCTAAAATAAAAACATTTGAACTCAATCGAACTTTGTTGGATTGTGTAAAATTTGAGTTCAATCGAGCTCAGTTTGGTTGTGTTAAACGAGTCAAGCCCATTCGAGCTTATTCAAGCTCGATTCGTTTATGTTAAACGAGCCAAATCAAATTCGATCTCGAGCATATTGTTTTATTTGACGAGCCGAACTCGAACATAAATATTAACTCATTTAATAATCGAGCCAAACTGAGCCAGTTCGTTTATTCAATGAACAAAATCTGAACAATGAGTATTCGGCTCAATTCAGCTCGTTAAAAGCTCTTTGAAAGCTATTTGAAGGCCAACACTATGGCTCCAAAATCAGAATATTTAGTGTATTAACATCCTACAGAAATGTCTGCTCAACGTGTAATGCGTAAATTCCATGAAAATGGACAAATGCTAGTGAACAAATGGACTATCATACTTGTACCCAAGATAGGGAAATCATACAACAACACTTCAGGTACAATAATTAAGTTCCTAAATTACAAGCACTGTACCCTGATTGACCTGATGTAGTTCCCACAAACGATTTCTGCATATAAAGAGTTAGTCCTCTGTGAGTACCTGATATTCCTTGGTAACGAAGGAGCATCAAGATTTTAAATCAATGAACATTGCACTGTTGTAATAGAGGATGACCATAATCAACATATTTGTCCCAAAAGGGTTTGTACTTCTCCATCCCAATCTTCAACCAAGGTTTTGAGTTCCCGTTGTAATGCAGCACAGCACCCTTTTCTATTAACTGAGGGTCAACATTTGTGTAGCCCAAACCCAACACATGCCATGAAGGATCCAGTGGCGCTGTCAATCCATAGAAGGTCAGCAATCCAGGTGGTAGCGTGCCAAGTTTCCACAATGTCCTATCTACATTCTTTTCCTGCCAGTAATGATAAATGCCAGTAACATTCCTCTTCCTCCACTCAACTAAGTCGAACACATTCATCCCAAATGCCCATCCACATGCATCAGGATCAAAATGTGCACGTATTAGAGGATGAGAATAATTTAAATATTTGTGGTATCTATGAAACGTCTCCATGCATGTCTCAACTGCGCCATTAACATTACCATTCAGATCGATGGAGAACAAAGGTGATAGATCCTTCTGAACTACGATGTCATCATCCAGAAACACCACCTTTTTCAGTGCAGGAAAAACTTCTGGGATATAGAACCTGAGGTGGTTAAGCATAGATAAGTATTTGGGATTCCTGAATTTAATTGGGGTTCTACCATCATCGCTGCTGCCAGAGAAATAATAACTCTGAGTTTCAGAATCTTGAAGCTGTTTAAGAACAGGAACATAGGAAGCATTTAACCAGCTAAAATCTTCAAACTTTTGGACATCAACTGTCACTCCTCGGAAACTATTCATGGCAAACCATGCCTTCATTGCAGCATAGTTCACCTCATCAGTTACAAGGTGGAAAACTACCATATCAGGATCTTTAGAATTTAAAGCTGTTGAATTCACAACAACTGAAGTTGCCAGGACATTATCAGAGAAGATGCAGAAGTGGAAAAGATCATTATCTTTCAGTTTCGCAGCTGTTTGTCTTTGATTGTTTAGTTTCCTCTGTAAATTCGAGTTCTTGAACCATTCAGTTGTCAGCTGAACACCAAGGCAATACAAACTCTTAGGGACTTCTTCAGCAGCTATTTGTCCAAACTTTGAACTCTTCTCATTGATGGAATTCATCTGTTCTTCAAGACCCTGAATTTTAGCTTTCAGTCTCATTATCATGGTTGCACTGTCATAATGAAGTTGCTGTGCTTGGTAAAGCAAGAGGGCCATGTCACGGATTGAAGTTTCTGATTCTCCAGTAGTCAAAGGGGTTCTTCTTAAGGCAGCATTTGAGAGAAGGATTTGTGAATTACGGATTTGAGCACTAAGTTCCCATGCGAATTGGAGGTTGTTGCTTTCTTTTGCTATCACAACAAATGCCTTGGCAAGAGAAATCTGATCATTCAGTTGTCTTGCAACTGAATCAGGCCGCAACATTTCTTCAGTAATGTTCAGGCCTTCTATGGTTCCATCATGTCTAAAAGATCTCTGCAGAGGAAACCAGAAGTAAAAAATGATTTTCCAATTCAAACTTTTAAGGGAAGACAATAGGCAAAAGCAACAATTTTTAAAAATCCAGAAGATAGACAAAGGATCCTCAACACCAGTAGAATAGTCAAGTTACTTCAAATCATAAGGCTGAAACAACCGAGATCCAATAGTCATCATCTTTTTGGCACTAGCCACATGCAATGAGTATGTGCATGTAATCCCGTCTGGGTACATACAAATATTTTACTTTAGTTCTTTGCAAGGAAGTAAAATCAATTTCACAGAGCTTTTAAATGCATGTGGGTACAATTTCACAGAAGATATCATAAAATCAACAAGATATAAGTCTTCAAGTTAGTCACAAGATTCCAGGTATTTTTTTTAGTTATTATACTCTATGTCTTCATATATAGCAAAATGATTCTCACATTTCACCTATTCATCATCTTTTCCGTAGCGCATGTACCACACATCACACAAAACCTACTCAAGCCTCTGAAGCAAATCGTATGAACCCAATACATGCAAGAATGCCCTCAACAAGAAGAACATACCCCCATAGATTGCAATATGAGAGGATAAAATTCTCTTTTCATAACTTATAAAACCCTCCAGATATCCAGATGCATCAGAAAATCAACCATGTAAAACACTTCCAGGATAAATCAACTGTGCTACTACAAAAAATTCCATTATACTTTTGGTTTTATTATTCTACGAAGGGGCATGTTTTACGTCAGAAAACTTCAATACTTTAATATTTCAGACTCAGATAAGAGATTCTTGAGAATAATGCAAGTGACAAAGGCAATAACAATAGTTCCCTTATAACCAAGGAATTCCTGCAGTATTACATTACTTTCACCAATAAGCCTACAAATAAAATCTGCATGAATGTTGCACCACAGATATTCTAATAGTCTGCACTTGACTACAACCTCCCAAGTTCAGAGACATTTTCTTTCCCTTTCGACAAGTAAACATTGCCATCTGTAGACACCTATAATAATGCAACTCCATCTTATTTCCTAGTAATTTAGTCATGACCCATAATCGGAACATTACTAATACTAGCTGTTTTGGCAATGTTGTTATTATTATTTTGTGAACTATGAATTGCATGCCATATCATCCAATATCCATTAAACCAAAGCTGAAAACTAGAAGCTGCATTTTTTAATTTCCCTAAACAGTTTTCTTATCAACCTTTAGCACAATTCAAAGATAAAATTTCACAAACATTCTTTTTGACTCCATAAGTTGTGCCAATAAACTATAACCTAAGTTGCGGCACATCAACGAGCTTTTATACAATTGGCTGGCACAAAAGGGTGTAATTAAAATTTGACTATACATAATCAGCAACCTTCTGGGTCGCAAAGCTTGATTTCTTTTATAGCATTACAGACCAAATTAACTGTCTTCTATGGGTTTTCAATACCTACTCTTCGTAGAGCTACTGTAAGCCTTTGATATCAGCTTCTTTCCAGCAATGTTCCTTGAACAACTAAGATTTATTATGTTAATTATAACCTCTTTCACTACTGTCCCAAGTGAAAGATACAAATACAGATTGCACAAGTCAATTCTTCGAGCAACAAACTTACGGGCATGTCTATCAAAACTCAGCATATCCAACCACTAAATTTCATGCTATGACATATGGCAGTCATTCCGTTTACTCTCCAAGCAACAAAAAGCCACGTTTAGTAACATGTCCTATCCTTAACACGGTATATTTGCATCAAGTCATATCCCAGAAGCTTCCGACTTCTTGTTGCAAATACTTAAATATTTAATTATCAGTTTTCCTTTTCTTTCCTACAATTAGCATAATACTTTATGAACTCAGCAACTAAAGCAAATCACTTTCCCTACATTACTCAAAGTTGCATGCAACTTCTTCACAAAATCAGCAACCTTAGACGATAAAGACTTCACATTTCCCTATTTTTTAAGCAATTATGGTCTGACAGATTGCGAATACCACCCAATAGTTTCTTCATGTCCTAATCAAGGCAATGCCACCCGCAGAGTTTTCCTTTACGAAATCTGGCCTAAAAATTACCTTATTCCAACAAATCTTCAGCATTGTCTAGCTAAATAAACGAAGATTTTTCACCCACACTTCAATAGTCCAACATAGCAACCTTTAATAATATCGTGAGCTCATTCATAGCAGCAAAAATCAATTTCCGCCAAAATCAAAGCATCAAAACAAAACCCAGAGAAGAACAATCACAAAACTGTATTCCAATATCCCAATTGATCAAAATTAAATTGATCAAAATAAAGAAAAACCCTCATATCATCACCACTCCTGAAGCATCACCTCATGTAAAAATCCTGTCCTTATTGAATTTTAGCGCATCTCAGTTCACAAATTTCATGCCAAATAAAGGTAATTTATCACCCTACAACCTACATTACTCCTCAAAGCTTAATTTTCTGTTACAATTACTCATATTTTCACAAATTAGATCTAACCATTTTTCTTTTTCCTTAAAAAAACACAAAATTGAATCAAAATTTACCTTCGTATAAGCCGATCTCGAGGTAGGTTGATGGCTATCTCTACTGAGCAAAACAATAAGCAGCAAAATCAGCAAACCACAAAGCGTTAACCAAAATATGTTCGAAACTCGCCGCCTTACGGGGCGTCTAAAATCTGATCCTCTCCTCCTCATTATTTTTCTAATAATAATTATTTTAAAAAAAAATCAAGAACAGCTCAACCCTCCTTTAAACTGCATAAGAGTACTAGGAATAATTCGGAGAAATTAAGGATTACGCATTAGGAATCAAAATTCGAGGGCTTTATTGCAAGTTTGAATAGCGGGGAAGTAGCAGCAAGGAAAGCAATGGTAGTAGACTAGTAGAAGAAGAAGAGATCTAGAAGGACGTTATTGTAATATAGGTGAAAAATGCAGTGAACTCCCACCGACGCAGCTAATAAACCATCAATTTTAACGGTAATTTTCTTAGATGGGAGGATTTGATAGCAAAATAAGAACCTCACACTCTCTTTTCTACCAGCTGAATCATGAGAATCTCACGGCTGCCTAATTAATATTCCTCTTAATCGAATTCGGTCTTGAAAACACACTTTAGTGATAATTGATCTTTTTGAGGTATGTTGTGGGGAAAAATATTGAATGGATCACGTGTATTACCACTTGCAACACTAGAAATAATGAGAATGAACCATATTTTATAATATTTAGTAATAAATTATTAGTTTTTAATGCATTTGTGATGTGTCCGCGGGACATACTAAGCATATGCATTACCATCTATGAATCTATAATTTCGTTATACATATTTATGTAAGATAGAGAAAAAAAGATGCTGGATTGGATGGCCGATCCAACTAGTCAAATTAAGAACGATCAAACATTTGATCGGGGTGAGGTTAAAAAACTAAATTTAAAAAATTGGTCAAAAATCGAATTTGACCAAAAATTTAGGTTTAACCAAGAAAAAAATCGAGTTTTTTTATATTTTTGACTAGCTACATACATTGACAGATATAATATATATATATATATATATATATGACGTATTATAACGTCATCTAGTTTGATCTCGAGTTGACTCTGATCAGACTCATTAATCCTTGACTCCTGAACTCAACCGAGTAGATACCCAGTCCGATTCTAAAAATATAGGAAAATAGTTGTCTGAATTTTACTCTATTCTCTTTTGGCTTTATTTTGAGGCTTGAGAGATGATACTAGGATGGAAAATCTAAATTTCTAATTCAAATATACATGACGTATTATGACATTATCTAGTTTAATCTCGAATCAGCTCTGATTAGACTCATTAACTCCTTGACTCCTGAGCTCAACCAAGTAGATACCCAGTCCGATTCTAAAAATATAGGAAAATGGTTGTCCGAGTTTTGCTCTATTCTTTTTTTGGCTTTTTTTTTTTAGGCTTGAGAGATGATACTAGGATGGAAAATCTAAATTTCTAATGCAAATGTTGATTTAATAGTTGGACAACTGTCCAAAGATTAAGGAAGAGATATATCAAAAAGTGTAGTGGATTCAAATTTTATTTTTTTGTCTGTTAGAGATTATATGTTAAAACCAAATTAAACTCGGTCAGAATTGGGAATTGCATAATGAGACTAAATGTAATTTATTTTGCAAGTAATGAGAGTAATTGAAGATTGAAAATATAATTTTCGAACACATAGGAATACGATGTAGAAACTCGAAAGGATTTTTATTACGATATAACTAATCAAAGAACATGACGAAGAATGCAACAGTTGATCTTAATACTGGACAAGTATATAAAATTTAGAAGCATATATACTCAAAAAGTATATTAGATTTGAGATTTATTTTTGGTGCCTTTTAGAAATTTAATGTTAATACTAATGGATTAATTTATTAAGGAAAAGACAAAGGCCAAACTAGATTCAGAGTTTAGGATGAGAATGACTTTTGATTGCAGTAACGAAATCAATTGTAACAAGAAGTGCAATTGTACCAAATTTAATTCTATTGGTCCAGTCCAATTGAATAAGAAGAAAATGATTATCCTTTCAGGGTCAATGCTCCCTCTGCTGATAGTGGATCTCCTAGACCTAACATGGTTTTTCTAGTCCATTGATTGTGGCGCCCTTACCGAACAATGTCACTAACCTAGTCCTTTACCCGCAACTACATAGAGGTGGGTAAAAATACTTGGTGACCCAAAACTCGTCCGACCCAACCCTAAAAATATAGGATATTCGAAAATTTTTTCCTCAAAAGGTCAGTTTAAGGTCGAGTGTTCAGCAAATTTCGAGTACAGATACGAGTCAGAAAAATAAAAACTCACAAATACCATATCCGAGCGGTAATTATGTAAATATAAGAAAATATAGAGACCTTATAGTAATTTTATTAGTATGGATATATGCACACTGTCGCGATTCGAACATCCGCTTTGCAAGCTGTCGTTCGGTTTTGTCATCTACTACACTCTAAAGACCATCTAGATGATTAACCGGACATTCACTTCCTTTGGGCATTGTCCGCTGCAACTTTTTACTTTCTATTTTCACTTCTTTTTAATTCCTAACTAATTTTACTGCAAATACATCTCGGTAAAATATTAGTATACATTGTCATTAGTTTATTAATCATCAAAATCAAGATGAATTGAGACTATAGAGTATGTCCTCATAAGCTTTCAATTAGTAACATGAATTAGTAGACATTTACGATTGTTTGGGATATTAGAGAAATCAAAAGAATTTTGGAAGGCCTTGAATCTTGGTGTATGATTTTGTGTTTTAGTCTAGCCATTATAAATTTTAGTAAAAAAAAAAGGGACAAGTCAAGTACCTATGACCCGTTCCTGTTCATTGGGTACTAGAGGACCGGGTACTCAAAGGCATTAGGTTGAGTTAGGGTTAGAAAATTATTAACCCGATAGGTTAGGGTCGAGTTAACCAAATCCTTTTAGAGGCAGGTACTCGACCCGTGCCCACCTGTACCACTACATAGTTGTATATATTATCGATTGATGCCTACTCAATTTTGTGTAGATTAAAAAAATTAACCAAAAATTATTATTCATTGTCAAAAATATTCCTATTGATAAATTACTCAATACAAATTTTAAATATTACTCTTGCCCTAACTTACAAGTTCAACTTGTTTAACACAAATCTATGTTAAATCTATGCGTAGCATAAGGTTTTCCTAATAATCATAACTAATAGGAGATCACTAGAGATAAAGTGAGTGAGGTATGTGAAATATGAATATTTTTCAAAATAATATAACAATAACCATGTTTCACCCCCAAATTACAATCTTATAAATATTTATAAAAAGGACATTTGTGGAAATATTACTGTGATAGATTCGTTTTTATACTAAACTGTTTATTTGCACTTAAATAAATAATAAAATAAGACAGAATATTTAATAATGAAAGAATTAACTTTCTAATCCTATGTGACTCTTTATTCCAACACCAAACACAACTAAAGTAAGGACTTAAATCCATTTGCACTCAACCACATCACGAAAATATTATCTAAACCTCCTAAACCCACCATAATTAAAGGTCCAACAATTATTAACTATTCAAAGAAATAGTTTTAACATGGAATTTGTATAGCAATGATTGGCTAATTGATCAAACAAGTGGAGAAATTAAATTGAGTATGTTATCACATACTAGATGCTAACGAAATCCTAAAAAATTGATATTTACAAAAAACTTCATATTGTATATTCAAGTTATATTTGGGACACAATTTCCCATATTTTATACGTTATAGTACCATTGTCCGTTCATGCACATATTTTTTGAAAAATACTTGGTTCACATTTATCAGAAAAGAAGATACTAAAATGAGAGAAAACTATGGGAATCAAATGTATATAATTATATTGATTATGAAGTCTTATAATTTTTATGTACACCGATACTTTTATTTTCAAGAAATGGATGACCTATAAATTTCATGTGGAAGAATGCATAAATGGTCGCGTTTGATGAAGAGCTTTGAATTTAATATAAATCTTTTAAAAATTAAACCACGTATATACAGAGGGAGTGTGTGTGTTATTTTTTTCTTTGTGTGTGTGTTTAAGCATTAGACTTTTGAATAATAATAATAATGCAGGAACAGTATCAAGGAAGTTTTTCACGGTCCCTCTTACCTTTTTAAATTTTTTAGGGATAATTACAGAAACCTCCCCTGAGGTTTTTGACAATTTCACTTGGCACCCCTCAATTTTCAAAAATTACACAAACCTCCCTTGCATTTACTATTTTGGTAACAAGACCTCCCCTTTTAATAAAAATTTTAATTAAAAACCCCATAATGCCCTTCTCAATCTACAAAAGAAAAAATTAAAAAACAATATCATTTTCTTTACCACTTAAACCACTGTACTACCAACGCTACCACCAACTTAATCAACACCGCCACTAATAACTAAAAAACAATCCTATCAACACCAGTATACCACTATCAACTAATTAGGAAAATAAAAAATAAAAAATCTATCTGGTTTTTACCATTTGAATCACTATCATATCATGTCAGTTCTATTTTCATTAGTTACCACCACCATAAGCAACCAGATTATAAAGCCAAAATTCATAGAGATATTCCTTAGCTAGACATTGAAATCTAACCCAACTACATAAATCCCAAACAAACTCAAATAATTTGTCAAACCAAATGAGTTTTTCTATTTTTATGAACCTTTTTTGGTAAAAGATTGATTTCAAACGGTATTATTGGAACTTTAGTTAACCAAGGGAGGTTTGTGTAATTTTTGAAAATTGAGGGGTGCCAAGTGAAATTGTCAGAAACCTCAGGGGAGGTTTCTGTAATTATCCCAATTTTTTAATATTAAATTTCTCTTGGGTAACTGTCAGTCAGAGGCAATAAAATAATTAAACAGATCATGATTGGTTTAATTTAAATAGATGATGGAATAAATTGATCCAATCCATTTGCATCTGCTGATGTGGGGGATATAAATGGATTGGACCGAAATGGATGTGAATTAAACCAATAGTCTATTTATGATCCATTTCCTTCATAGTATCGGTTGCCTTATAAAAATTCCTTCTCTTTAGCCACTTTTTTTTTTTTCTTTTTTTCTTTTGATTTTTCTTTCCTCATTGCACTCCTCCTCAAATGGACATCACCATCACATTTTCCAGCAGGAAGAAATGCCGCCACATGAATCCGCCACCAACTGCACTCCTATACGAGGTGTTCCTACATCATAACATGCATATACTTATATACTTTTACATACAAACACACATACATACATACACGCGTGCACATCCGCACATATACATATACATGCATACATAGATGCACATACATACATATATACATTTATTTATATATGTATGTACACACACACACATATACGGATACACATATATGCACATGTATATGTATATATGTGCATATATACATGCATATATATGTACATGTACATGTGTATGTATATGTATATGTATGTGTGTGTGCATAAGTTCATCATATACACACACATATGTGTGTGTGTGTATATATGTATGTATGTATACATACATTATATATATGTGTGTGTGTGTGTCTGTTTTTTTATGTGTGAATATATATAATGTATACATACATACATACATACATATGTATATATATGTATGTATGTATGTATATGTATATATATGTGTGTGTGTATATGTATATATATATATATGTGTGTGTGTATACATATATATGTATACACACACATACACACACACACACACATATATATGTATGTATATGTATATGTGTGTGTATATATGTATATATGTGTGTGTGTGTGTGTACATACACGCACGCACACATATATACTTATATTTACCTAAATACATAAACATACTTATATATATGTGCGTGTGTGTATACATGTATATATATGTATGTCTGTGTGTATATGTATATATGTATACATATGTACATATGTATACATTATGCGTATATGTATATATGTATAGATACATATGAATGTATGCATATGTTTGTGTATACTACTTGATTGAACTCCATTGAACTCATAAAACAGTTTTGAGGCTCCAAACCAATAAAAAAGATCACCCAAAAAAACTCAAATAACCTTGGGATGATTTCCCTATTTGCCAAATAATTATTCACAAAACATAACATGATTGACGCTAGAACACTACTAATCTTACCAGTTAGAATGATCCATGCAAAAATCAACTAGGATTTAAAGCTCTAAATTTTACAACTTAAAAAGTCAATTTTCATGAAAAAAAAAAATTGTGCCTATGGTGAGAGAAGCGAAGAGATGGTGAGAGAGGTGTGGGGTGGTAGCTATAAGAAATGAAGGTGTATACATTTATGTTTTTATTTTTTGTCAAAATTTACTTTCATTTTACTATTGATTTCTAATAAATAGATCTTGGCAATTTAGATAAATAATCCATTTAAAATCTCAAAATTAAATGGGTTCAAAAATAGATTGTTATTTACATCCATTTACATTTTGGTAACCATCATATCGATTTAGAGAAATGGATTTGATGGAAAAATGGGTTTGATTTATTGTTACTACCTCTGATTTTCATAAATGTTCATAAATAAGTGACTAAATCTCTTAAAGAATCGATATCTAAGAGAATAAGTTAAGTAATTGGCTTTTATTAATCTCTTAAGCTTTAATATTCCAATAAGATGGACTGGCATTTTTAAATACTAGATAGTAAATTTTATTATTTACTTATATGTTGTCCTTCTAAATGATGCAAAATAAAAAATTTTGATCCCCAAAAGTAATTCTACATAATTTAGACCTAATACGAATAAAATTGGATGAGATATAAGACAAGTTATGTGTTATCTTTTTCATTCGTATAGCTTATAGAATGGAGCATACATATGAAAAATAAACTATCAACAACTTATTCAACTATGGATACATATGTATCCTTCATGTACTGTGATTACTCCTGTTATAAGTATCAACTAATTGTAATTTATATAAGCTAAACTTTCTAATTATAATCTTTCTACCCTTCAAAACAAATTAAGTATTTTAATTCTTTCACTAACATTTCACTAGTTGCAGTCACTAAAAAAAAAGTAAAATAAAATTTTAGATCAATAATATGCTCTTACTTAGTTCATTTATTATCCAGTTTACTTCTTCATTAGAGCACCCTAACAAATATAAAACTGCAATTTTTGTTTTCCTATAATTTGGTCCACAAATCTATTGAAAGAAAAACCAAAGAAGAAACAAGAAAGAAGATATCATCACAACCAAATAAGATCTACTATAAAATAAAACATTTCTTTAAGTGAAACACTTCTTAGATTAAGTGAACTCTTAAAAGGTACAACAAATGATGTTATCTTAATAGAGTATTGCAATAATAAAAACTATACAGAAAATATTTAGTTGCCAAGGGATTGAGAAGGAGTCTATCGCTTAAATTAGTAAAATAACAATAAATATATTTTTTCCCTATATATCACTCATATTGGGCCTTGTCATAAAAATGGGTAATTTATGGATAATAGTTTCAACATCTAGTTTTGGATAAACAGCTACAAGAATAACAAAACCAAACAATTATCGAATTCATCTTCAAGAGACTGTAATTAAAATGGACTTATTTGGCAAACAGATAACCAAGATGAAAATTGCAAATCACCAATAACATTTTCTAAAGATGTCAAAACGATTCTAAGGACCTCTCTTATATTTAGGGCTACAATAGACTTAGTTGTTTTGGAGTAAACATCAAGTGTGTTTTTCTAAGTATCATAGCTAGCAAGGATAATGAAATTTAGCATGCATCCACATAAATAATTTCATAAAATAACTAATCAAGGTAAGGCTAAATTTGTATCCTAAGTTTTATCCATGGAAGTAATTTCATAAAAAAACTTATCAAGGTGAGGCTAAATTTGTATTTTAAATTGTAAACTAAAGTTGAACTATCCTAAATATTTGTCATTCATATTGAAATTTGAAAGCCTAGAATTTTAGAACTTTAGGAAACGTTTTTTAATTCTTTAGCTTTCAATTTTTTAGTAAATTGAAAGTTCAATGAATTATGAAATTTCTCAATCTATAATATTTGGAATTAACATAAAAAAAATTAGTCGAATTTTCTATGGTTATTCATTAATGCCTTGTTAACAATTTGATTTGATTTTTACATAAATATTTAGCAAATTTTACATCAAAAAAATTATAGAATGAAATATTTTTAATTTTGTTTTGCAATTCCTTGTATTTCATAAATCCAATAATTTCAAAATCTATGAAAGTACATTTAAATATTTATAAGAATGGAGTGGTTCTTGAAGATTTTTCTATCACAATGACGTTGGACGAGATAACAATGACATTGTAAACTAGGTGGGCACAATTTTACTATGAAATCTCTTTGTTGCATCTCTAGGTAAGATTTGGAAATCATTATGTTAATTAATATTCCTTTTTATGTTAAACATAGAAAGATATTCTATTTATACTAAAAACTAAAGAATATATAGTATTAGAAAATCCACTACAACAAACTAAAGGAAATATAAGGACAATGGCTAAGTAATAACCCAGCACCTGTAGATATGATGCTGCATGCTAAAAGCAAATTACAATTAACAAAACATCATTTAATAACAAAATACTAAAAGCCAAAATAATAATGATCTATTATTAGAATTATTGGATCTTTCATTTCAAGTTAACTGTAAAACCACTATGGTTTCCATTGGTGGCGAAATTAGGCTGAAGTGCTGAGTTTCCACCCTTTTTATTTGTAATTTAAGGAGGGTGGCTATTGGTGGTGGTAGATGTTGTACCAATCAACTAAATAAGAATACTTTTAGAATTGTTTTGAGATGTAAGAGGATGTCTAGAGGTGACAAATATCATACCATTGTATATAATGGTGACATTTTTGAATTGTTTTAAAATGTAAGAGAATTTATAGACTTTGCCAATATGTATTGCACTTTTTCTCAAAGCTATTTATGGCTTCCCTTAGTGTTTTGAGGTCTTGCAAGTTCTTGAAGAGCAGAGAAAAAACTTACAATCTGTTTTGGTCTTGAGGCTGTGGCGGTTCCCTATTATTCACCGTCCCATGATTTGATTTCATACAGTTTTCCATATTGGTGGTTGTTTAGTAAATTGATAAACTAAAATTTCTACTAAACAATTTAAGAAACTATATAAGATAGTTTTGTGTAAAGTTATCAGATATTTATAGAAGATTCTTTCATGCCTTTTTTGGGTTATAAATGAATATGGACACGTTCTTCAGTGATTATTTAAGAATTACAAAAAAGTATTCACATGTTAGGCTTACTTTTTGGCATACATTTAATTGTTACATTGTCTATTGTGTTTATGGCAAACAAGAAGCTCTTGCATCTAGACAAATACTTCATTTGTAGATTCTATTTTAAAAGCAAATGAAAATTGTTAAATATATTTGAGTTGCTCACACCATGTTATGCTTGATAGTGCAGAGCCTGGGATAGAGAAAAATATAAAATATAAAATATTTGTATTATTTAAAATTTTGTTCAACAAGAATTGAGGAATTATAAAATGGTTTTGATTGGTTCGAACACTTTGAATTTTCAAACCTATTAACTAACTTATGCATATTATTGTTTTAAGGTGTATAATATTGATGCTGTAGTATATATACATTCTAGAAATCGGAGAACCAAATCTACCATATGAAAGAATATATAAAGATTGCATTTGGTAGAGAATTATAAATTTAATCTTAATTCTTTGAAAGTTAAATTCTATGACATGAGAATACTACCAAGGACAATTTCCATAACTAATGGCTAGTGTTTTTCTTGCTTTGTCTAGATTATTTTCTTTTTCTTTCGTATTGCAATCCATAATTAAGTTAATAAATATCTTTAATAGTTGCTATTGCAGTAATCTTTTATCATTAGCTCATATAAGGTCGTGTTTTTATAAGCATTCAGTTAGTAACCAACATTTTGCAACTTGCAACAAAAAATAAACACGATTTCCATTTAGAGTCTGTTTGGTTGAATGTAAAATATTTTCTCTAGAAAATATTTTCCATGAAAAACATCTTCTTGGAAAATATGAGTTTTTCTCAACATTTTTCTGACGTTTGTTACAATTTTGGAAAATACGAAGCTGTCTGCAAGTTATGGTGGTTCACTTTCTTTTCCTTCTTAGAAGTTTGCACCGTTCTTATTTATAAAAGGAACCTTAATTTATATTTGTGGAACATAAGCAGCAATGGGCAGAGACGAGAACACTGCGGAAAATAACTTCCGTAATTTTATGACGGAAGTTGTTTTACCACAGGTAATGTAAAACATTTTCCATGGAAAAAGATTTTCCTAAATTTAAATGCAGCCAAACACCAGAAAATTTGGAAATTATTTTCCGGAAAACATTTTACAGTGAAACAAACGGACCCTTAATGGAAGATCTCTTTCTTTTATGTTTGTTGACAAATATACAAAAAATGATTGTTTCATCTTTTCATGTTACCATTTGCGTTGATTTTGCTTTTTACCTTTTGCCAATGAACTTTCATTGGCCAAAAAAGCTTAGTCATGGTTTTTATTTTAATGAAATAAAAGAAACATGAAAACTCATACCAAAATACACTTGAAAACCCGAAAAGTTGCTTGGGTTCTTTTTGGATCGGCTAAAGGAAATTTTGATAAAATATAGTTATATGGCTTTTTTATTTCTAACCATAAAGAACGTCAAACATTAATTGTTAAACAGGTGAAATTACATTTAACTCTGCACATCGAAAATTTTTAGACATAATAACTCGTGGAGAAGTCCTATTGAATGCATGAGCTCCAACTCTTTGTATTCATAAATCATAATTTTTAGTTGTTTATTTTTATTATTATCTTGTATATATTAGTAGATTTTCACCACTCGAAATATGAACGTGTAGATTTTCACCACTTGAAATTTTTAAATCACTGATGGTCCATTTGGAGTTAAAGGCTACAAACCAATACAAAAATTCATTAGTTAAAGGCTACAATCTAAAGTCAAAGATTCATTCAGCAACCAAAATCTATCTCTAATGCATGATAGATGCCATAATTGGATATAATGGTAACATTTTTAGTTTGTTTTAAAATGCTAGGAAAATTATGAAGGATTTTACCAATGTATGTTGCACTTCTCCTGAAAACTAATCTATGGCTTCTCTTAGTGTTTTGAGGTTTTTACAAGTTCTTGAAGAACATAACATAAACTTACAATTTGTTTTGGTTATCAAATTGTGGTGTTTCTCTAATATTCACCATCCCATGGTTAGCTGTCACACAGTCTTCTACTTTGGTGGCTGTTTAGTAATGAAATTAATAACCCAAATTTTCTAATAGTTTGAGAAGTTATGTAAGATGGTTTTGTGTAAAGCTATCAGATATTTATAGAAGATTCTTCCATGCCTTTTTTTAGGTGGTAACTGAGTGTGGACACGCTATGCATGATTCTATAAGAGTTACAGTAAAAGTATTCACATGTTACACTTGTTAGTTTTTTGGTATTCGTTTAATCTTTGTGTTGTCTATTATGTTTATGGTGAAAAGGAAACTCTTGCATATAGACAAATACTTAATTTGTATGATTCTAGTTTAAAACAAATGAAAATTGCCAAAGATATTTAAGTTACTCACACCATGTTACGCTTGACAGTGCAGATTCGGGATAGAGAAAAATATGAAACTGTTGTACTATTTAAAATTTTGTTCAACAAGAGTTGAGAGAAACTATATGCACATAATTTTTTCACTCTAGAATTTAGAGAACTAAAGCTACTATATATGAAAGAATGTGTAAATTTTGCATTTAATGAAGAATTGTGAATTTAATCTAAATTCTTTGAAGTTATATTCAATGACATAGGAATACTATGAAAGACAATTTACATAAGTGCTAGGTAGTGTTTGCTTGCTTTATCTAGATATTTTTTTCTTTTTGTTTAGTATCACAATACATAATTAATTTAACAAATATCTGTGATGGTTGCTATTTTACTAATCGTTTATCACTGGTTCTTAAGTTATTGATTTATGAAGCATTTAGTCAATAACAAACATTTTGCAAGTTGTAGCAAAAAATGAACATAGTTTTAACTTAATGCAAGATTTCTTTCTTTTCTATTTGTTGATGAAGATACAAAAAATAGTTGTCTCATCTTTTCATATTATTGTTTGTGTTGATTTTGCTTTTCACCTCTTGGCAATAAACTTGGCTAAAAAAAAACTCTATCATTTCTCTCTATTTAGATAAAATAAAAGAAACTTGAAAACGCAAACATAAAATATCGTTGAAAACCCAAAGAGTTGCTCAGGTTCTTTTTGGGGTTGGCTAAAGTAAATTTTAATCAATTCTAATTATATTGCTTTGTTTTTCTTACCACAAAGAGCGTATACTAGTTGTCAAATAGGTGAAACCACACTTAACTATGCATATCGAGATTTTTTGGACATAGTAACTGGTGGAGAAGGCCTATTGAATACGTGAGCCAAGTATTTTGATTCACAAATCTTAATTTTTAGTTTTTTATTTTTGTTATTATTTTGTATACATTAACGTGTAGATTTTCCCCACCTGAAACTTTTAAATTGCTGATGGACTGCTTGAAGTCGAAGGTGGCAATCCAAGACAAAGATTCATCCACAATCGTATTAGAGCTTGAAGATCTGCTTGTAAATTGTTGTGTAATTTTAAAAGATTCATTTATATATTTTGTTGACTTTTAATACTTATGATGAAAATGTTGGTTGTTGATTGGCATAGGTGATCAATTTAGATTAGGATTGCATCCTTAGAAGTCATACCAAGTCCAAGACTCCGATTAAGAGCCACATGTCTTGATACGGATGGACAAAGAAGTGCAAAATTAGGAAGACTATCCAAAACAACCATAGCCTTTCCCTGGTATCCAAATAAGAACATTTTCGGAATTTTTTGAGATGTAAGAGGATCTCTAATGATGATAGATGTCATACCATTAGATTTAATGGTAACATTTTTAATTTGTTTTAAAATGTAAGGGGAATTATGAAGGATTCTACCAATGTATATTTCTCAAAGCTAATCTATGGCTTCCCTTAGTGCTTCGAGGTCTTGCAAGTTCTTGAAGAGTAAAACAAAAACTTACAATTCGTTGCAGTTATGAGAATGTGATTTTTTTTCCCCTACTATTGATCATTCCATGGTTAGCTTTCACACAGTCTTCTACGTTGGTAGTTGTGTAGTGATGAAATTGATAAATTAATTTCTAGTTAACAATTTGAGAAGTTTTGTAAGATGGTTTTGTTTAAAGCTCGAATACTTGTAGAAGATACGTTCACGCCATCTTTTGGGTGATAAATGAGTGTGGACATGCTATTTATAATTGTTTAAAAGTTACAATAAAAGTATTTACATATTACACTTGTTGGTTTTATGGCATACATTTAATCCTTACACATTAAACTCTTGCATTTATATAATTATTTAATTTGCAGATTCTATTTTGAAAGCACATGAAAATTGCTAAAGAGTTTGTAGTTATTCACACCATGTTATGCTTGACGGTGTAGATTTGGGATAGACAAAACTATGAAGCTTTGTACCATATAGAATTTGTTCCACAAGAGTTGATAAATTATAAGAAGGTTTTGATTAGTTCTAACACTTTGAAATTTTAAATTGTTAAATAATGTATCCATATAGTTGTTTGAAGGTCTATGGTATTGATGGTAATATATATGCATTCATGAATTTGGAGAACTAAATCTACTCTACGAAGGAATGTGTAAAGTTTGCATTTAATGGAGAATTGCAAATTTAATCTAAATTCTTTGATAGTTAAATTCAATTACATAGGAACACTACTAATTTTTTAAATATTGTAAAGGTAAACTTAGATATTTTTCAAAATAGTTTGAGATGAATGTTTTTTGAAAACATTTTTCCATCATATAAGTACTTAAAGTGATAATAATCACACAATTCCATTATTTTATCTTAAATTTCTTTCTCTTTACAAAGCAAAGCCACAAATATTTGATAACTCAGTTTGTATACCATTCTATAGTAAAAAGTCCTATTGAAATCTATGTCAATATTGACATGAGTTACATGGTGCACCTTTAATTTTTTGTTTCTTCGTAATAAGAATTGGAAAATATTATCATAATTAATATTCATAGACATTCTGTTTGACCTAAAACTTAAGTTACATATCATTAGAGATCCATTACAGCAAAAATAAGTAAATAAAAGGACAATGGTTTAGGCATAACCTGAATTGTGCAATCAGTTCATTCTAAAAGCAAACAAAACATCATTTAAGAAACTTTAGTTATTATTGGCCGCAGAAGGCACATCAGAATCACTAGAACTATTAGCCTCATTGTTAAGTAAATGGCCATTATGGTTCCCATTGGTTGTGACATTAGGGTGCAGTACAGAATTTCCACTGCTTTCCCTTGCTATTTGGGGAGGGTGGCCATTGGTAGTGTTAGATGTAGCACGATTTGAAGGAACACGAACATTTCTAGAATTGTTTTGAGATGTTGCGAAATCTCTGAAGGCCTCTTCCATTGCAGCTTGCATTTCTTCCCAAAGCTCATCTATGGATGCTTGACTTTCTTCGGTGCGTCGGAAGTTTCGTGAGGGAGGAGCAAGAGGTTGCAATCCATTTTGGTTAGGAGGCTGTGGTGTTTCACCATTGTTCACCGTCTCTTGATTAGCTTCCGCATGGTTTTCTATGTGGTTGGCTTGGTTGTTGTTTACTGATGCCATTGATAAACTAAGTTTTCTTGTACACAATTAGAGAAACTAAGGGATGTGGTTTTGTTGTAAAACAATTAGGTACTAATAGAAAATCCTTTCACACCATTTTTGGCGAGAAATGATTGTTATCCTACTTGTTGTGGTTATTATATAGCTAAAGTGAAAGTATTCACATGTATTAGATAGCCTTGTTTTGGCATTTACTTATTCCCATCTTGCTTATCATGTTATGGCATAAATGAATTATGACATTCCAATTCTAGGCTAAAAGCAATGGAAAACTGATGAAGAGATTTGAGTCACTCACACCATTGGTGTGATATTTTGCTAACGGTTACATTGTGGTTGATAGTGAAGATTTGGTATTGAGAAAAGCACGGTGCTTTTCTAATACTTAAGATTTTGTTTAGCCAAGAACATTAGAAAAATTTAAGGGTTTTGATTGGGCCAACATTTTGAATTGTGTTCACACACTATTCATAGTTAAAAGCATTTATGTAAGTTACCTTAGCTCCAAAATGTCATATTTGAATGTGGGCGTGGTAGTATGATAATGGTGATCGCATTTAATTACTTACCTTTTTATTTAATTACCAATATCTTTTCTAACTAGTATTGCTTAAATATAAAATTTAAATTAACTTGGAAATTTGAATTCATAAATATAGTCAATCATATAAAATAAATAATTGAAGTTTTAAATTATATAGTCTTTAATAATTCCATTTAAAATAAGAGGTTTTACTTTATTTGCAATATTTTGTTATGAATGAGTTGAATAGGTCAATATGGAAAAGGTAGGGATGTAGTCCATGTTTAATTAGCGATATCATTCACTTCTTGTATATTTCAAGTATGGGCCTTGAAACGCTGTAAGATAAAATGCCAAGAGATGAAACAATTAAGCACTAGAATAATTTAAAATTATCCTTTACCACAATAGGGTCTTTCCTTGAAATGAAAGGCAGAGTCTCTGGCTCCACCAGACAGAATAGGAGAAAGGTTGGTAAGCTTTCTTAACCGGGAGCTTAAGATTGAGTTTTGTCACAAAAGTTAATTTCTGTTATTTTGACACTTTAATCTAAATTGTAAGGGGGTGATATATAGCTTTTTGAACTATAAGAGAGTCATGTGATTTATTCGAAAATTACGAGGGGTATAGGGTATTTTACCCATAAAAAAATTAAGTGCAGAGTTCGTGCTACAAATTTGCAACTTTATCATAAAGAGTAGCTTCTTTTGGGCATAATCAAGCATCAGCCTCCAACGTCTTTGCTCTGAGTAAATTTCTTTCTGATGATACAAGTTAGCATTTTCTTGGTTTAATTTAATTTACCTACATAATTAATTTTTAGTGTACCAAAATAATTATCAAAGAGATGAATACATTTAGTTCAGTTCACAAAAGTCATAAATATCTTGTGGCCAAAATAATTATTAGAACATCCATTACATTTACTTACTTTGGTATTTGTAATTTCAATCTCTTTGCACCCCTATTACATAACTCTAAAATTTAGACAATTTCTCTCCAATGTCACGAATTTTAGTAATCCCAAAGAATAATTTTGAAATCTAGAAATACAAAAGAATTAGGAATTAGCTAGCTATTACATACTCATAGGAGTAAGGTTGAAAAAACTTAAGGGGCATGAATATCAAGGAGTTGGATAATGTAGAAATAACCTAATCACAATTTAAATAGATAAAAAGCAGCCAATAAAAAGAGAAATTACATTAAAGGTCCAAAAATTGACTATGTATCTATATGCCTCAAAATTTTAGATAAGGCTATTGTTATGTCCTTCTAACTCATTCTATAGGTATTAAGCTTTGTGCAAAAGAATAATAATTTACTCAATTGTCCGATTTCACAATGATTATCAATTAGATAATACAATTTACAATATTATTCTTAATCATTTTTTAATATCTTTAATAATTACGAAACAAGTCATATCTTGTGAAAGAAATGAGAACAATGCACATTCATAAAAAAAAAAAACTAAAATAAATGTGTCGCAAAGGACAATGAATAGGTGTTGTTCGTAAAAGAGTCAGAGAAGATACCCTACTCCACTGGTATTCATACACGTGCATTGCACGGGACTACGAAGTAGTTCTAGTAGTTTCTTCATTTTTTAAAAAAAAAATTGGAGCAAAATAAAATGAAACAAAAGGGTTTGGAAAGAAGGGTTGTTGCTGGTACAAGTAGGAGGTGGCAAAACAGAAGAATGCTGGATATTGATGGCTACCAATACCAAATGGGCTGGAGACAAAAATTGCATTACTTTTTTTTTTTTTTTTTAGCCAATCGTCAAAAAAAAAAAAAAAATTGCTTAATAGCTGTATTGGAAATTTGCGTTTAAACTTCGAGTGGAATTACACATGCGCCTCAAGGTTTTTGGATTACAATTTAGGCTCAAGAAGACCGAGAAGATTTCACTTGAGCCCGCTCAAGAATTAAACAAAGTGGTATACAAATTTTTAAGTACATATATGAGCTGAAGAGATATGAGTCACTCACACCATTAGTGTGACATTTGCTAACGGTTAGAATGTGCTTGATGGTGAAGATTTGGGATGGAGAAAAGCATGATGCTTTTCTAATACTTAAGATTTTTGTTTAGCCAAGAACATTAGAGAAATATAACCACGTTTGACACGCAGGAATGGAGTGGAATGGAAAGGTATTTTTAATTTATTTATTCCATTCTCATGTTTGATATAGACATTTTAAGTTGGAAAGGTCTTTCCCACCTAGAATGCCATTCCAGTTTTTTCTTGGAATTCCATTCCTCAACAAAATCTAGGGAAAGGCCTTTCCAATTTTATCTTGGAACGACCTTAAAAATAGGAATCAATTTGATTCCCACACATTTTTCTTCTGCTAATTTTTTTAACCTAGGATACATTCACTAATTTTTATTTTTAAAATTTAAAAAATATTAGGTTTTTAATAACTTCAATTAATAAATTTTTATAATTTTAAATCACAATTAGTTTAATATATGCTTAGAATTTTTTTTTCTTTTTGCTATAAAAATGTTTAAAATACTATTTTTAAATTTTATGCAAATGTGTAAAAACTAAACCTTTTATAAATTAAATTAAATTATGAATGTAGCATTCATTATTAATTTTTTTACATTTTTAATTATAATGCCAATAATTATAAAAATTTTAAAATTAATTAAAGAGTATAATTAATTTAATTTTAGCAAGAATATTAAGAATTTTAAAATTAAAAATATTAAAGTCTTTTGTAGGCATAGAATTACAACCAAACAAAATAAAAATATAATATAGTCTAGTGCAAAGAATTAAGGGCAATTAATTCAAATTAATATATATTTTATTCCATTCTGACACCTAAATATGATTATACCAAACATTAGAAAGGAATAGGCATTCTATTCTGACTTAGGTTACCAAACAATAGATTGAAAAATTTTTTCGAATCCATTCTGGAAAGAAAAGCATTTTAGGTGAAAAGGCATTTTCATTCTGAACTATTCTAGTGTACCAAACGTGGGGTAAGAGTTTTGATTGGGCCGACATTTTGAATTGTGTTCACACGCTATTCATACTTAAAAGCATTCATGCAAGTTACCTTTGCTCCAGAATGTCATATTTGGATGTGGGCGTGGTAGTATGATAATGGCCGTTGAATTTAATTACTTACTTTTTTATTTAGTTACCAAAATCTCTTCTAACTAGTATTGCTTAAATATAAAATTTTTAATTGATTTGGAAATTTAAATTCATAGATATAGTCAATCATATAAAATAAATAATTGAAGTTGAAAATCATATAGTCTTTAATAATTTCCATTTAAAATAATAGATTTTACTTTATTTGCAATACTTTGTTATGAATGAGTTGAATAGGTCAATATGGAAAATGTAGGGACACAGTGCATGTTTAATTAGAGATAATTCTTGTATATTTCAAGTATCGGCTTGAAACGCCAAGAGCTGTAAGATAAAATAAAAAAAATTCAAACATGTAATAGAGCCTTACTCTAATAAATTAAATCGAAATTAAAGTTCAGCCACGAAATAATGCATAATGTTCTTTTACTTTTTGTTTGGAATAAATTAACAACTTTTATGTTATACTAAAATGACAACGTTTATGTACATACATATATAATGTGTGTATATATAATGTGTGTGTGTGTATAGAAACACACACGTCTATATTTATGCATACATATATAATGTGTGTACACACGTATATATATGTATGCACACACTATATATGTATGCATAAATACATAAACGATGTGCTAGCTTTTTGATAAGGTGTTATATCACTTTATCTCCTTCTAAGTTAATTAAAAAGCCAAGAATGGAAAGAAACTCTCTTGCTTGTAACCATGATCGAGAAGAAGCATGTGCAATACACGTGTTAATTGTTAACTTAAAACTAACTTTCAACTTGTGCAGTGCATGGGTATCAATGTATTTTAAAAAATAAATGACTTTTTAATTTACATGATAGTGAACAATAATTTAATCATTTTTAAAATTCTACGAAATTAATTTAACATTATGTATTTCTAAGTCATCATTCGCATGACAATCTGAAATATATGACTAAATTATTTGGGATTGATGTGATAATTTTGATAGAAAGTTAATAAAGAATTTGACATAATAATGGATAAATTTGAAGCTAAAATTGAACATGTAGTTGTTAAAGAAAGATATAAATTTTTAAGATGATTTTTGGTAGGTATTAAACTTTTTAAATAAGAAAGAATATTAATCGAAAAATGACAGAACAGCATTTATTGAAATTGAAAAGAAAAGTATATTTTTCATCTTCATGTTTTTAGTGTACTCATACTCAAATTGTGGTCTCCTCAAGTAGAATAGAAGATACTTTCTATTTTATTTATCATAGATAACTTTCATATAACATGTTTTTAATTCTCAATTACACCTAACTCAAATGGGTTTATCTATCTTATATAAATCTTTGTGTAAACATGCACGTATCTAAATTATTATTGCTAACAAGCATTGAAGTCAAGTTAAATTAGAAATTCATCATATAATGTAACTTAAAATAACAGTCATCATCTAAGGATAAAAATGAGAAAAGACATTATCAAAAAAAAAAAAAAGAGAGAAAAGACAAAAAAATTGAAACAAAACAAGCTCAATATCCCCACCCTGGCGCTTTCCTCACTGGCCCATTTTTATGTAAATAGACAATACCATTCTTCATATTGGGTGAATAGTAGACATAAAAGACGTGTGCTACTTACGTGATTAAATATGATTGGTATCAATATATTACATGGCAATGGCATGTGAGTTACCTTTTTTTTTATCATTAATTCTTATTACAATGTATTTTTTTGCCTCACACAATTGAGGTGAGGCTCCTAAATTGATACTAAGGTAAGCTTCTAAACTTTTTTTGCCACATACAATTGGAGTATGGCTCTCAATCCTAAATCTACCCATTTTTTTCCCCTCTTTCCTCCTGAATGCAAGGCCGGGGTTTAACGTCTGACCTTGGCACGGAAAGCACCTTAAGAGTGCTCTCCTGACCAACCTAGCAAAGTTGAGTTGGCTAATATGACTTACGTTGATGACACAATATCTTCTCTCTAAAATATGAAACAATTGTGAAATTAATTATAACGTAAATAGAGAACAATGAAAAGGCTACAACCCTCTTCCAAAAATAGTATAAACAAATTATAGAGGACAACTGAGATGATTTAAGATTGAAATATATTTTTATGAATGATACATGATAAAATATATGCACATAACCTAAAAATAGTTTGCATCTATGAAAGTGCATCTCTATATGAATGGAGATGGATAAAAAAAGAAAAGTTTCTAAAAAGTTCAGACAAGTACTAGTAATTTTGGCTTTAAAGCAGTTGACCTAATCTGAGATCAATATATTTAAAATATAATTCCAACTCTATATTGTAAACTCAAGCTAGTGAAAATTTATGGAGTTGCTTTAGGCATCTTTTGGACACTGTTTTGCAACAATCCTTTAAAAGCCAATATACATTTGTAGTACTAGCATAAAACCTGTGGCATGCACAGGATACAAATTTCTATATATTTAAACAAATAAATTTGTCCTTTATAGCCAAATTACAAAAGACAAAAAAATAAAAAGAGATCAAAACTTAGAAGTAAAGTAAATTATATAAAGTTGAAGTCTAAATAGTTACTACGTTAATTTTAGGCTATAATGTAGATGGTTTAAAGGTCAAGAGAAAGGGTGGAGTTCAATGCTATAGATGTTATGAGTTTGAACATATCAAAAGCAATTATTTTCGTCGAAAGAAAAAGAATGGAGAAAATTATGACAATATTGTTGGATGTAAATTAAATGGAGATATATTCACAATTTTCAAAGGTGTGGATACTTCTTCCCATGATAAATGAATTTTAGACTGGTTGAGTTTCACACGTTTGTTCCAAGACATATTATTTTGGTATATCCCTAATAAAGAAGAACATGTTTTGTGTCCTTGGGTGGTAAATCTGCCTATGAAGTCAAGTAATGAAAATCAAAATGCTTGATGGAAGGATTCGTTCTTTAGCTAGCTTAGCCTATGTCCCAAAGATATAAAAGAATCTAAAATTTCCTGGACTTTAGAGGTTACGAGTATTTCGGGAGAGATAGAGTCTTGAAAGTTACACATGGCAAGGTGGACCTGTTAAAACGGAAAAAGTATAGTAATTTGTACCGTTTGGTGACCTCAATGAATTGGGAGTTGAGATGAGGAAAAGGGACCTAAGATTACTTCCAAATTTCAAAGGTGGTGAAGAGAAAATTCCTGCAAAGGGGAAAGGTGAATTGAAGCCCCTCTCACGAGTCAATTGGAATTTGGATTTGATTAGCTATACATGTTTATTTGCTAATTGCATCAAGTGAATATCGAACCGTATTGATTCAGTATGCACAGTTAGTTACCATGATAATTGGTGGTAAAAGGTAAAGGTTTATTATTGGTCAGTTTGCTATTCAATAAAAGAAAAATAGTCAAAGTCACAATTTGTTAAGAAATTGGCTAGTTTTTTCTTTTAGGTAAATTTTTTTTCTCATGTGGAGAATACGTAGTTTCCTATGTATTGTAATTACTTGTAGTAGTTGTCAAGTAATTTTCCAATTGTTGCATTTATAGTTTAAGGCAAGTTGTTTTGTTGATTACTTGGGTGAATGTGACCTATAAATAGGTGTGTTAGCATTATAAAAGAGGTACACGAGAAAAAGGGTGAAATATTTTTTTAAACTGAGAGAAGGAATACATGGGGATGGACTTTTGATACAAGTTGTATTCTTGTATTATAAATCCTTTTGTAAACATGCACGCATCAAAATTATTAATGCTAACAAGCATCGAAGTTAAGTTAAATTAGAAATTCATCATAGAATGTAACTTAAAATAACAGTCACAAACATATCTAAGGATAAAAATGAGAAAAGACAAAAATATTGAAACAAAGTGAGCTCAATATCCCCACGCGGGCGCTTTCCCCCCTAACCCATTTTTATGTAAATAGACAACACTATTCTTCATATTGGGTGAATAGTAGACAGAAAACACGTGTCCTCATTATGTGATTAAATATGATTGATATTAATATATTACATGGCAATGGCATATGACTTACCTTGATGATACAATATCTTCTCTCTGAAATATAAAATAATTGTGAAATTAATTATAACATATAAAGAGAACAAGGAAAAGGCTACAACCCTCTCCCAAAAATAGTAAAAACAAATTATAGAGGACAATTGAGATGATTTAAGATTGAAATATATTTATATGAATGATACACGATAAAATATATGCACATAACCTAAAAATAGTTTGTATACATGAAAATGCATCCCTATATGAATGGAGATGGATAAACAAAAATGAAAATTTTCTAAAAAGTTCAGATAAGTTATAGTCATTTTGGCTTTAAAATAGTTGACCTAATCTGAAATCAATATATTTAAAATAAAATTCCAACTCCATATTGTAAACTCAAGCTAGTGAAAATTTATGGCAGTTGCTTATTAGGCATCTTTTGTACACTGTTTCGCAAGAATCCTTCCAAAGCCAATATCCATTTATGTGGAGAATAAGTAATTTCCTATTTATTTAATTACTTGTAGTAGTTGACAAGTAATTTTCTAATTGTAGTATTTATAGTCTATGGCAAGTTGTTTTATTGATTACTTGGATAAATGTGACCTATAAATAGGTGTATTAGCATTGTACAAGAGGTACATGAGAAAAGGGTGAGAGAGTTCTTTGCAGTGAGTGAAGGAATGGATGGGATTGGACTTGAGATACAAGTTGTATTCTTTTATTTATTTTTTTCCTGCTCATAATAAAGAGAGGATTTCTTTCTGTGGACATAAGTTTGGTAATTAAGTTGAACCACGTTAAATCTTGTGTGTCACTCATATTTTGTATTGTTTTTATTCTTATTAAATTGTTGAATTTTTAATTACTTAAATAGTTGTGTTTAATTTTCGATTTTAAATCCCAACAGTATTCGTAAGGGAGTTCTTTGCAATTATGGCAAACCTTAGTGGAGGTCAAAGCAACTTATTGTATATACACAGATATGCACACTATAAGATCCAAATGCGTAGGAGGATGGCATATGATTGAACAAAACAAAGACAAAGCCTCTTACTTCCATAGAAACCTTCTAGAGTTATCCAAGGTTTGAATTTGGCTGCCATAAAAGTAACAAAAGCAGAAATATAATCAACAGTAACGGGGCTCTCGACAATTATGTAGAAAATAACTTAAGATTATACGGATCAAGCATTTGTAAAGTGATGTAAAAATTGTCTATTAGAGAAATTAACGTTTTCTTTGGCTTATTGCCCTTTACCGTGAGCTACTAGCACATAATTCTTCATGAATTTTGGCAATGGCGCCAGAGCATTCTCCAATAGCCGGAATTTGTTACCTGAACACTATCCTCCTGAACTGCCCTCATCTTGTCTTGAAACATTAATAAACTTCTGAATGTTATAATAGATAATAACATCTATCTAAGCCTGTGGTTGCAACTCTTCAAAACTAATTTAATATCAGCTAATTTTGTAATTAGATATGTATAACCTTTTTGTATGCTCTTCAACAAAATAAGTATTACTGAGTTCAGAAATAACCACAGAAGAAAAACTGCATTCTTTCTGCTGAAGCGTCTAACACAAGAAGCAAAGTTTCAGCCTCAGCAGCAGTCAAACAATTATCTATAAATTGCTTTTTAAAGAGATAAAGTGCAATATGAATTTCCTTTGTCATTAAGCCTCGTGGAGTAACAAGGTAAGAACAAACAATGGCTATGACTAATAGGCATCATCATTCAATGGACACTTTGGATACAGCAAAATGTATGTGAAAAGAAATAGAGCTCTAGCAGCAACAAATAATAATCCTTAATCAAAACACAGCACATATTATGAAATTGGACTTGGAATAGATTGGAAATATGACCAAGTTTAAGTAAATAGTACTACATATAGCAACTACCTCACATAAGAAGAAAGGCCTCACATTAATTTTATAAGTTTATGTTTCATACCTCACATAAAGTTAAAATGCAAAAGTCTATGATGAAAATTTTGATATCATTCTATCTATAACAGAATTATATGACAGAAATATTGCACTTGGATTGCAATAAAAATGCATACACCCAAAGACATACAGCTTAAATACTACTAGCCTTGCCTTTCATCAGCTTCTTCTCTGTTTTCCGCAGCATTATTCCTCACAGCTACTCTTCATCTCACTGGTTCTTGTCTGAGAAGGGACAAGAATCACTCTACATTCCACTTTGCCCTTCAAACAAGACTAGGTTTTCCACAAAATTTTCAAGATACATTGAGTTCATCTTCCCAAAAATTTCAAGATCCTTAATTACGCCACTTTCGGGATCACATGAAACCAGAACTCCACTACAGGGATCATTTACACGTACATCCAGCATTGTTGCAAGAAAATGACCATTTCTTCTAAAACCAATAACTCTCCTCATATACGCCTGTAACTGAACGTCATACACCCTAATCCATGATTCCACATTCCCATATTCCATCATCACCCAAAGGCTCCAATACCCCCTAAACACATTGTGCTTCATCACAGCTAGAAAACCACCGTGTTTGATAGCATACAAATTAGCAGGATCTTCACCAGCTAACACCTCAGGTAACACAATCTCAGTAAAAATCTCATCTTTCATATCAAACCCCATTATCAAGTTCCTAGAATTTCTTTTCTCATCATAAGCAAGCCAATGAACAATCCCATTTACAAACACCTGCGAGTGACTAAATTCCGCGATATAATACTCAGGACCACGAGGCACTACCCTCCAATCTTTTGTGCTGAGTGAATAAACCTCAACCTTAGCAGGCAAATAAAGAATGGGAGCCTTGCCTTGATCATACACAATTCTCACCACTTTATAGTCACATCTCTGCGAATCATAACCAAATCCAATCAAAAGCCGCTTTGATTTAGTCCATTCAGGCCTAATTCTGGGTAATGGCAACTCTATCCATCGTCGAACCGAAGGGTTCCATAAAAAGATGGGTTTTTTGCGAAATCCTCCAAACATGCCATCACATAAACAAACCAATCCATTGCAGCTCCCTACAATCCGATGAAAGCCCACTCGAGATTTGAAAGGAAAGTTTATTTCTGAAGAATTAAGGACAAAATCATCATTGTCAGGGTGCAATCTGTAGTGCTCCTTTTTGTCATTTTGACTATAGTGCCTGCAGAGCAAAAGCCCATCACGGCTTTTGGTTGTTTGGTTTTGGATTTTGGTGAGGTGTGTGGAGATAAAACTGGGACTTGTGATAAGGGATTGCCAGGATTTGGAGACCACGGTGAAGCGAAATAGGGTTTTGACAGGGAGGTCTATGAGGATTTCAGTTAAGATTTCTTGAGGAAGTTTTTCCATCTTGAGAGATCTGAGAAGTAGAAATGGTACTGGAGAGAACTTTGTTCTTTGACTTTGGAAGTGGATTTGGTTTGGGTGGCAAAAGATAAGGGTTCACAGAAGGGTAATTTCATAGAGACACCTCACAGGAATCTTGCATAGGCCCCTTATAATTTGTTATATTAATATTTCATTAAATTAGATCATTTTACATATCATAAGATGATAAGGTTAGATCGTGTCGCGTGGTAACTGTATCTCAGTTCTGGAAACTTTGGATACATCACAGTAAGTAAAAAAAAGAAACATATGAAAACAGATATTCACATGAGCTCTTGTAAGTTGTTTTATGATGCAAAAATGATATTTACACATGGCTAACTCGCTAAGCAGTTACCAAGTAAAGACAAAATTTCTTATAGAATGTGAACACGAGCATTCAAGTCCTTTGTACACAGTGTGTGTCTAGACATGGAAGATTCTAAGGAACTATGAGGTCGAAGGTTTAGCCTTGCATTTGTGTATTGTATTTGTACTTAATTTTAAAAACTCGTCATTCTCCAGAAAAATTTTTTTTCATACATTCTTTTTAGTTTCTTGCACATGTCTACTATGTTTTTTGCTTATTATATGTACTTGTCATTTGGCCAAGTAAAATAATCGATTTTAGTGTTTATTAGTTTTTAGATTTTTTACAGGTTTAAAATCTCACCATTTTTTATCTAGCAAAATACAATACACAAGATCTCAAAATAGGTACATAGACTTTAGTGACTAGATTTTTGACAGTTTGTAAAGCTCACTAGTTCATTTATCTAGCAAATTACAATAGACAAGACATTAAGATAGGTGCATAGATGTATAATTTTGCAAATTTTGTCCGTTCTCATGCAACTCCATGAACTCTAGGTTGCTTGTGGCTATAACTACTTTGATCATGCTATATTAGACGTCTTTTGCACTTTCATACCCTTTTATCTTCAGATTTCAGATTTGGAGCGAATAGATCACACAGCAGTTATATATAATAAATATTAGAAAGTGAAAATGAAAAATAATCTCTTTGCTTTAAACAGTTCTTCATCATTAACTTAAACTCACCTTAATTACAAGCCTACATGGTTTTCATCTTTCATAATCTTGATGAGCTATAATAACTCATAAGACAAACTTACAAAGACATCGATTACATTTGAAGGAGCCCAGAAACACTGGATAAGCTAAGAGCTTCATCAAACCAGTACAAAACTTTACATTTTAAGACATCGATTTAACAAAAAAGAATGCTGAGCAGAAAGTCAACAACCTCTTTCAGGATGCCACTTTCAATCACATGATAAGGCTAAAAAGTGGGCATCCGCAGATACTCCAAAATGAAAATTTTGAATTTCATTGCAGCAGAAAAATGATTTGAAGCGCCAAATACCAGATCTGTTGCAGTCCTCACGTTGATCGAGTAAAAAAATACGCTGAGGGATCTACTGCAGACAATCATCTATTTATGTGGAACAAAACTTCTGGATTGCACCTAATCTTTGGTGACCCACCTCCTGCCACGAATTTGGTAACCACCAAAACTATGATCATTGTTACTTTCCCCACCACTTTCTGCACTTGTATATCCAGATTTTCGACGATGCCTCTTTTTCTAACAATCCCAGTATCACTCATACTGCTATGCAAGAGGGGGTCATCTATTCCACGAATTTCAGTGTGAGATGGTGATCTAATGTAGCTGTCATCCTTGGTTCTCCTCTCTTTGTCGTTCTTCTTTATGTTCTGGGAAATCTTGTGCAGTTTCTTATTTATATGCGAAATTCCCTTCTCCATAGGCTCTACGGCTTGTGTCACTGTAAACTTCACATCATTCACAATCTGGACCACAAAATAAAGTTTCCAGTATCAGAACTGGTGAAAGATGTTATGAGATTAAAGAACAGACATGAAATGGAAAGATGATGCATGAAATCAATGAAAAGGATATTAAGCAAAGTTGAAACAAACAAAACTAACCAAGCGTCAATAAGAGATTAGCATGTAGCAAAAGTACGCATCAAAGATTCCTTTTATTTCTCTTTAAAAACTTCTATTTTTGATTGTGTAAGACTATGCCATCCTAAAGTACCCCCTCACCAAAATATAATGATCAATAAACAAGTGCGTCTATAAGACAAAAGGTTCAATGAGACCATGTGCAAGGGCTGGTGAAGGTCAACACCTCGTTGATGGTACCAAACATATGTTTCATTATTGAAATTCTTAGTCATCTGAAGTTCCATCCAGGTAACAGTACATTCATTCTTAGTCATCTGAAGTTCCATCCAAGTGACAATATGTTCTAGTATATTATGATCTCATGATCTACAAAACTCCATTAGTGAAAAACATATGTTACCACACCCCCCTTTTTTGTTTTGTTTGTTATTTTGGTTTTTGGGGGGGTTGGAATCCAGAAAATGATGAATAACAAAAGAAGGGAGAAAAACGGGTAAAGAAGACAATAACCAAGAGTAAGAAAAACTATACAATAAACACATACAAAACTGGGAAGATTAAAGAAAAAGGGAGATATTTTAGCTAATTTCTGTGCTTTTCAGTGTCCGGTGACACCAACTTATTTTTAACACCACAAAACAGCCTTATGTAGTGTACTGTGGAGAAAATAGAACTTACAAATTCACCACCACCAACAAATACATCCTTGACACTTTCTTTGATGGTCATTCCACTCCTGACATTAACTTCAGGCTGAGGAAGACGTAACTTTGTGGGACGCTCACTGTCTCTGACCTCATCAGGATCCACTGGGTAATCACCAACATAGTCTCCAAGAACTGAAACACTTCCAGGAAAATAGTCTTCCATTAGCTCATATGGCTTTGCAGGGAACACATAAAGGTGAACCATAGAAGCGATGCCCATCTGTTCTGGATGAATACACAGGCCCATTAAACTTAGATATTTACTTGAGGATTTCAGCATTAAAAATTGAACAGTCGCATGGTATAGGCAAGAGTGAACATAAAGGGGGAAGGGGGGGGGGGGGGGGGGGGGGAAGAATCACATGTTCAGTTTGTTACCAAAATAATCGGATAAGAACTATAATTTGAGGATTTTCGCAAAACGTTAACCCTAAAGTTAAATTAAAGGGAGATACTCGAGAAAAACAGGAAAAAAAATTAGGAAACTTTCAGAATGTAATCAGATAGTATCTGCTACTTTGCTAACAAAAGAATCGAGTGTGTATTCTTTAGATAACTTTATTGCCTTCCTCATTATAGTTGTCATTCTGTTAAATGTCACGTTTTATATTCATGACAGGCATATTATGTTATCAAGTCAAAGATGCATCCCTGATCATGTTTGATAAGTCGAGAGAGGCCTGAACAAAAATCATATGTACTGGACCATTTGCCCAAACACTTGAGATTCACATAAACAAAGTCTCAAGATACACTTATTACCAATTAAAACTCTTGTTTCCTAATTTGTGACTTCCACGCGTGAATCTGCTAGCTTTGGCAATTGAAAATCTGCGTGAAGCGCACAGGCTACGGCACTTCCAAGCTAGCAGTCTGAACTATTATAAAAGGCCAGAGTCCTTTCCTTCAAAAGATAGGAATGTCTCGTTATTACTACAGTTGCCCCCTCAAAAATGATGCATTAGACAACAAAATTATGCACCTCCCATTAATTATTCTACCATCTTTTGTTTCCAATTTCATGTTCCCCTTAAGAAGACTCCTCAAACATTGAACTGCATATTCAGACATGAAATATGTTTCAGCAGTAATACATCAGATTAAGATGCCGTTTTATCAAATAATATAATATTAATCATCTCTCCTCCTAAGAAATTGTTTAAATATCTCATTTAGCACAACATTTACGATGCAAGATCATGAGGATCAGAGAGACAGTCTACTATACCGATGATCAACATTCAGTTGGTGTGTATTTACCAGAGTAGAAATCACAGTCATCTACAAGTACAAATACTTGGGTCATCAAAAGTGATTACCAAACTCACTTCCCAGCTACCCTGACTATCAAATTCAATATTCATCCGAGTAAGAGGAAATGCATTAGAAGGATGCTTTGTGAACTTTTGGCCAATTGAATATTCTTTTCCCTAACTCTTACTGTATGAATTAATTGTTCCAATCTAAATCATATCAAGTGGGTCATGTTTAGAGAAGCAACCTTGCATCTTGGTGCGTCCCTATGAAATAGAAATGTTGAAGGCAAAAGCGTACATGAAAATAACGACTGCATTATTAGACAAGTTTCACTGTCAAACGAGAACCAAATAACTTATTCTTGTCAAAAAAGGTCCAGCAGTAGAAGTAGGTGAATCATATAGAAAAATCTACAATTTTATGTTTGTATTTTCTGCCTAAAAGGAAACACCAAAGACCCAATACTTATTTATTCTTGAATATAAGCTTATAAGTGACAACAAATATGCAACTCACATGAATTACACAGTCAAAGCTACACATCAAATCGTGAGAACAATACCGGTAACCTAATCTTACTTTATGGAATTCTCTGCAGCCGTAAGTTCATAAGGGTGTTTGGGACTGCCATTGTAATTTTCTACCTTTCATTTACACAACAGAGAAAAAGATGAAGAATCTCCTTATCACAACCTAATTTGACCAATTGTCACATCACTGAACAATAAATACCGACTTTTACCCCAACAGGCCCAAAAGTTAGTTTGCAACTGCACAAGGAACATTCTGTCATCCACCACTATACTGAAATTCAAAAACTTATCATAGGATGCGCTAAACTGCAAGACCATCTATCTGGTAAATGCCTTCATTTAAGGTAGTATTGACCTCACTAGCATCATTTCCGCAGCTAAGACACCCTATGCTCCACCATGGAAGAAGTACTCAACAACCCAAAATGTTAGCAGCAATGATCATGTCAAGGCTCTACCAGCAATGATCAATTTTGGGCCAGATTGTTATTGTGTGAATTTTAAGCCACAACCAAATAAGGGAGGAGCGGAAATTACATAAATGCAATATGGAGTGACTTCAACCAATCATGTAAGCAGACTATTTGTTTGAAAATCACAAATGTGGGAAAAGTTGGGTAAAATCACATCAAAGAAACCAACTAATGAAAAGACTACCTCAATGCAAATTATAAAATCTTGAACACTTGACTGGAACTGCAAAGCCTCGGCTACTGGGCTTCTTAGCAGGCCAAGATCATAGAGAAAGGCGATAATAACACCTTGCCACCAAGTCAAGAACACAATGGACTTAAATGTCAAAAACTTGGCCAATGGCTTAATATGCGCTAATTCAACCTTTGTAATGGTGTAAAAATGCACTAAGCAATACAAAGCCCATGACTGACTGAAATTTAAAACCACAGCCATGTATGGATACCTGCAAGGATTAGAAGGCATACAAAATGAGAACCATGAATGGTCATTAGAAAATAACTTCACACACCAAAACTTAAATGAACCTTAAGCTACCCATAAAAAACTCAAATAACACTGAGGATACACAAGGAGAAGAATCTAAAGAAGAGGTGAATGGGGTACAGGTACATTTGTACTTTAATTAAACTACAAAACGCTGGGTCAAACAACTTATAAACTTTCAGCCCCGCCTACCAGACAATTTTGATTTGGGGCCGCTTCAAACTTTTCACGTTTACATTTGAAAGTGTTTATAGTAGTTTGATTAAATCACACTAGATATTGTGTATCAAGACAGCAAATCAAATTTGCCTAAATAAGACCACTGCAAGTTGAAAGATTCAAAATTGTCAAATCAGGCAATGAAAATTTGGAAATGAACAGGTCAGCATTTGAGTGTTAATTTAGATAGGTCCTTCCATATGTGTGGCACCGTTTGGGTTTGGGTTCAGTTTCTTTCCATATAGATGTACACACAATTGGTTACTGCAGTGTATGCATGTCTGTTCATTCATATTTAATGTGAAAACTATGCAGTTCAAGAATATTGGCATCTTACCCACAGTTCCATCTAAATTCTCCTTCACAATATGCACCAAAAGCTTCAAGAATTACAGCCAAAATAGCAGTGAAAGCCTTTATAAGCATCTGGGAACAGCAAAGAAAGGAAATGGATTACGTCAAAAAAAAAAAAAAAAAATTGTTACAAAAATGTTAAAGATCCAATTCAGGGAAGCAAACTTACATATTGGACAATTCCAAACTTGATAACTTGGTAAACCCACCGATTCAATTTCCATGGCTTCAGAAAGAGATTTAGAGGGAAATGATGCTTTATCATTCCCCTTTCAGAGCCATGATCAAGTAAGGGAGTTTTATAACTTGCACGTCCCTCCCTCTCCATGAACTCTATTGTTCTCTCCTCCCCACCTTAGAAAAAATATTTCAGACAAGAACATTGCAAAAGCTACTTTTCAAAACATGCATCAGGAACACTGCTTAATCTAATAAAGACACAAAAGCTGATAGCTCTTCACGAGCTACCATCTATAAGAAGCAAAAATTTTTTCCTGCAAGAATTGAACTTGCCAGCTATCAACATTAGAAGATAAAATCAAAATTTGATATACCAAAAGAGTAACAAATAACAAGAAAATACAAACTATTATTGCAAATATGAAAATTAGGACCAAAAACATCAAAATAACAACACCAATTCAAGTATAAGATGAAATGCATACCTAAACAAGCGATAAGATATCTTCCAAAGCAATACATTGCAAAGGATTCATAGCCATCACGAAGTATCTCAACGTCAACACTAATTGATGGATTCATCAACGACACAAACTGTACAGGCAACCAAAGTTATAAGGAAATGTAAAGAAAAAATTATGTTGGCAAACATCACGAAAAGAATATCAAAACAATGGGTGAAGATACCTTGGTTCAAGGATGGACAAATGACCCTAAAGCCATTAATATTTTAAAGAAAAAAGTTATAAAGATTTTTGAAAAATCTCAATGATATTTCTAAGTTCTTCTCAATTTTTTCTCCAACCATTACAAGGGACAAGGAAAACTGATGACACTCATAAAATATTATTGGGCAAGAAAAACTGATGATACCTACAAAATATTATTGCACTTCTACACATACATCAAGTACCGTCATACTACTTCAAAACCATGTCAATTACCTGGTGACATGTGTTTCTATTTTTTTGAAATTATTGATGTGTTTCGTTATTTTGCTATGATATGGTTTTCAACTAAAAAATTCTCATACAAGATAAATGGTTATGAAATTATCCACAAACATTCAATACAACACGATCTTTAAGCAGTTCATTTGAGAAATTGTAATGGAATGTAAACAAATCTGACTGCTTGAGAGCAGCTCAGTACTCAAAGCTCAATCTCCAGCTACTCAAAAAGCAAATCAATTTAAAAACAAACTCAAGAATATGAGGTTTGGCCTTCGAAGGCTCATGAGTCTTGTGATGCCTTTACCATTACATAATTTTTAAGTTAATTTACGTAGTACAAGGTTTAAATTACATAATACCAGGTTTGACCTTTGTGAAATTTAGTTGCTTGCATTAGGATTTCATTGAGAGCATCCACAATGGGGTATAACGGAGGGTGTAATACCCTCTATTACACCCATACATTAAACCCACTACCATTGTGAGAATTTCATCTCTATTATGTGTATCATATCCAGTACACGCATAAAGAAAGTAGAAGAGGTGAAGAGTGGGTCCTCCCACTCCATCATTTATCCAATTCCATTTATTTCTCCTACTATATTTATTTTCTTCAATCTCCTATTCCATCACTTATTCTACTACATCGTTTCTCTTACTCTACCTTATTTTCTTCAATCTCTTATCCAATCTTCTAAAATCCCAATATTTTTTCATTATGGATGAGGATTTTAATAGTCTAAAAAAAAATACAAAATTCATCCTCTTCAAAAATCAAAACCACCAAAATTACCCAAATTATTTTTGAAGTTTAGGGAAAAAATATATTATTGAAAGTAGAAAATTAATAATAATATTTTTAAAAAATAAAAAAAAATCAGAAAGTGAGTACTTCAATTAAAGCCCATAAACTATTTTCCACAAATAATGAAATTATTTTTAACAAAATTTTATTTATTTACGGGATATATATATTGTGAATTATTAAAGTAAATATCGAATTGTGGGTCCATGTTATTATACTGTATAGGGTGTAATCCATTAATGACTGATAATATAATGAAAGTGGATTTAGTGGATATATGATGTGGCATATGGATTACACTTTAAAAAGTATAATCCATTGTGGATGCCCTGAGAGGTACCAGTAGAGGCCGAAGAAAATGTGGAAAGTCAGGAAAGAAAAAGGTTAAAAGGCAAGTGGAGGTTCTTTTCCTTTGCTTTATCAAATTTGGACTTGAACTTAACCATTCATTGGTTAAACCTCATGGGACTTTTATACTTCCAACCGGAATATGAATCTGTCATCTAACATCATTTAGTTTAAGAACTGGAAAGGATAACCTTTTTTGACGATACAGTGAATGGGGAACACATGGTTTCAAATCACAGGGATGTAAAATTAATATGCACAATTGTCACCAGTGTATGTAATAATTATAGAGTGATTGCACCATTTTAAAATACCTATTTTCACATTCATAATCCATTGCCAAAAAGTGAAGACAAAGGCAGAAAAAAAATTAAAAAATTAAAAAAAAAAAAAAATGGAAAAACTTTCAAAAGATCAATATCTGAAATATCAATCTAATTACATTTTGGTAAAGCATATGTGCCCGGCCAACATGAATTAACCACAAAATATTTATCTACTTGAATTCAAAAGTCATTATTACCTTCAAAGGGAGAGTAGTTACCACGTACATGTCTTGGAAAATGATTACTGGGATCAGGGCTAAAGGAAAAAAAGAAAGAGGAAGGTGGATAGACGGAAATTGGTGGAGTGACTGCTAGTACAAAAATTTTTTAATAGCTAAAATAGAAGAAAATAATCAAGTCTGTCATGCATATTTATTGTCCACATTCCAGAATGTCACTACAGACCAAAAGAGGTTTGGAAGAGATAAGCTGAATGGAATCAAAGCTGCATCAAGATTCATCCTCCAAGTCACACTTCCACTGAAGTCCTTTAAAAATGACACTGTAACTACTAAGCTATCTTTTCAACAACCACTCTACCAATAGATTTAACTACAATTTGACATCTTTACATAATAAATACAATTAAAAATTCTCATACCCTTTAATCATGCTTACAAACGCAATGAGAACATTCACGATATCTCCCTCTATTCCTATACATTCTCTATATCTATCCACAGCTGTCACATTTTTACTAACATATATAATAACTACATAACCCAAAAACTATAATGTAGCAACCAACAAAATTACAGTCCATGCACATTACCTACACACAGTCAATTAAATCAGCTCAAAGCTCCAACTGACACATCTCATAACATGAGAACCGTCAAACCGATCAGCTTCGCATAACAAAGTTAGTCTTTAACCAAGATCCATCCAATAGACCAAAAAGAAACAAGCTTTTTCCATTTCACTATCTCAATCCAATAAGAATCCAAACATCCTAAAGCAAATATTCGGCTAAAACCAAGACCCAACTCAATTCAACACTATCACAGCCTAATTCAGCTCTAACCACCTCAAAAATCACCCAAATAACACAAAAAAAAAAATGACAAATACATCCAATGTACATGTTAAAATAATCAATTCTGAAAAGAAAAAATTGACTTACCGATTCAAAAGCATAGCAGGGCACCATCAAGATAACTCCAATCAAGAACTTTTGCTCCTATTAACACAATCAATAACCCCAGAAAAAAAAATCAGCATAATCCTTTATTCAACAGATAAAATTACACAAAAGTACAATAAAACAAACCAAGAAAAATGACCTCTGGATGCTTGTAAGCAGAGAGGTGTTCGAAGAGGAGATAAACAGAGAGAATAAGAGAAACGACAACAAAAACTCCGGCGATAAGAGCGGCCCATGTGGGCGGAGAATATGAGGCCTTAACCCAATTGAAGCAGCAAGATTTGATAATATTCTGCATCAGCTGCTTCAAATTTTTTTTTTTTAATAAATTAGGGGGTTTTTTTTTTTTTTGGGGGAAATTAGCCCTCAATTTCTTTTTGATCAAAGTTTGTATAAATAGTGGGATTTTAGTGGGATGTTTGACGGAAATCTGAATTTGAGCGTGATGATGATTGTTGAATTGGGATGGGACAAACGAATTGAATTGTGGAAAGAGGGAAGGAAGGTTCGCTTCAAGCAAAAACTAACAAGAAATGAGGAAAATGGTATTAAAAAAAAATTGAATAAAAATTGCTAAAAATTCAAAAAAGAAAATCAAAAAATATATTGGAAATGGATATTGCCTCTGTAGTCCTTCAAAATTTAGACTAGTTATAATTTGGTCCATTAAGGGAAGGAAGGAAAATACAGGGCAGGGCGAGCGAGCAATTAAGAGTGTGTTTGGGTGAACTTTTCTGAAGGGGTTTTTTTTATAACAATAATGCTATAACATTTTTAGATAAGTATGTTTATAGATAAAAAGTAGTTGGAGGACGAATTTGAAAAATAATTTTTTTTTATAAAATCATTAACAAAACATACACTTCATAGTTAGAGCAAGATCAGAAAGGATATTAAGAAAATTGAGATTGAAAACATAAAACGCTCTTTGAACTCATAAAGCAGGACTTGATAGTAGGATCCATCATGAGTAGCCAAAAATCTCATCATTTTAGAGGAGGAAAATATGACAGCTGAATTAATTTGGAAGAAAGCCAAAAAGAAATCAAGCTGGTAAGAGAATGATACACTAAGATTAGCAATGATATCTCTGAAGTGAAACCTCTATTAAGAACTTTAAGACAGGAAGAAACTGAAATTGAAGATTTAGAGAATCACATTAATTCTCCCATGAAAGCTTAGTTGGTGCTCATCAACCAAAAATGTGTATAAACTTATGTAACAATGTAATATTGATACAAACAGAAAGAAAATGATGAAAGAAATTTTAACGCTCGAAGCCAATTACTGAATAGTTAAATAAAATCACTAAACTACTAAGTTAAATAAAAACTAAACAAAATAAAGATAACGGTAAGATTGAATCTGCAATCAAGAAAAAATAAAAAGCATGTAGGACAAGGTGGGAATGGAAGAAGAAAAAAAAAAAAATCAAAGAACACATTCAAAATTCTTTACAACTTTACAAGGGATTCCGGTGTATGGCGCCTTGTGTGGGGGAAGAGAGCAGTAGAAAAATAAATAAATAAATAAACAAAGAAGGGGAAACGGATACGAATTTGGCCCATATAAACCCATGGTCATTAGACATCCAAAACCATCTCGGTTTTGATTAGTTTTGAGAAGGCCCAATATGGTGGAAAAGGCCATCATTTTACTTCCGTAGGCAACTCCGTGCTTCAAAACACAGCCTTTTGCATTTAAATTGCCTTGTTTGATCATCTTTTTTCAAGTTTATTCATCCAGTACAGTAGTTTCAGTTACAGGATGTTGAACAATAATTCGGTTTCTAAAATTCAGTTCTGACAAAAATAAAATATTATTCTGAAACAGAATTAATCACAGCAAAGCCTACCCAATGGATCAAAAATTAATTGATGCCCAGTAGTACTACTGAAGAATAATAACTCGTGGTTTATCACATATTCAGCCCAAAATCACAGCCATGTTTTTTATTGTCAAAGGAACATATAATTAGAAATTACAAACAGCATTCACATTTTCTGTTTTTCTACTTTGAATTTATTGAAGAAATTGCTAGACAAAACAAATAGAGCAAATAAAGATTTCATTCTCCTTTATTCTCCAACTTTCCAAATGCATGTCTTCATCAACCATGATCAGTGTGATGTTGGGATACTCTGTTCATTCTTAAAGAAATCATGAGGATCAACCATAGTCTTCACTTTGACCAATCTGTCAAAATTATTCTTGAAATATGGAGCACCCCAAATCCTTGCTTCCTCAACACTTGTTTTACCTTTGTTGTTCACTCCCAAATCAAGGTCTCTATAATCAGCATAGGCAGCTCTTGGATTGTTAGGGACATATTTTCCAATAACTTTGTGAAGCTTTCTTAGCCAATTTGTACGCTCTTTGGACACCACTTCTTGATTTGTTGCATTCCAATAGACCACCTCAAACATGATAAACAAGTTTCCTCTATGTGGGAATGGAATTTCTGATTCTGGAATTGTATCCATTACCCCTCCTCCATAAGGTGTCCATTCCATTTGTCCCATAAGTGGAGGTACTTCATTAAGCTTCTTCCATATCTCTTCAAGTCCCTTTACAGGAATAGGCTTCTTGACAAAATCAGCTTTAGCCTTGAAGTAAGGTTTAGCTGGAGGAACTCTGCTAGTCAAGAACTCCTTAATATTGCTAATTGGTTGACCAACATGATAAGCAAAATATTGGATCCAAAGCATTTCATTGCAATCTTCTTTCTTCAATCCCAACTCGGGGAATTGTTGATTCATGATTGAAAGTAGTTCATCAGCTTTACCACGAAAAACAGACACAAATGTTACTTGTATAGTTCTCTTACCTGTCTGATTTGAATTGATGCTGGCAAATTGGAGTGAAACAATGAGATTTAATGGCAATTTGGTGGCAACGTATTGCCATTTGTGGACAAGTTGAGTTGCATTTTGTTCCAGGGTTCTACTGACTGAAAATGTGGTAACTTTCTCTGGAATTTCTACCAGTTTCAATCTGTATCCAAGGACGATTGCAAAATTCGCACCAACTCCACCTCTTATTGCCCAAAAGAGGTCCTCACCCATCGATTTCCTATCGAGAATTCTTCCGTTTACATCTATAACACGAGCATCGATGACATTGTCCGCAGCAAGGCCAAATTGCCTTACCAGTGGACCATAGCCACCACCACTGATATGCCCACCAATGCAAACAGTAGGCCAATAGCCAGCTGGGAAACCCAAGGAGCTATTTGCCGCGTAGATGTTGTAATACGTTTCACCAAGTGTTGCACCGGCTCCAACCCATGCAGTTCGGGTTTTGACATCAACATCGATGGAACGAAAGTTGAACATGTCAAGGACCACAAACGGGACATCAGAAATGTAAGAACTGCCCTCAAAGTCATGGCCACCGCTTCGAATTCTCAACTGCAAGCCATGCTTCTTGGAGCAATATATGGCTGTTTGAATTTGTGATTCACTGGTTGGGGTGATAATGACTTCGGGCTTAGGAGTTTTCGGTGCAAAGAAGCGTGAATTTTGGATGTAGAAGTCCAGGACTGATGAGTAAGAAGAGTTGCTTTGGGTGAATATTACTTTAGAAAATGCTGAGGGGTTGTCAGAATGATGCAGAAGGCATTGAACAAATGTTTCATGGGGATGATGAGCAGCAGAAGCAAAGGAAAAGGAAAAGAGAAGAACGAAAGCAAATTGAAGCATTTTTGAGTGGGACATTTTGGTCCCTTGTGGAGTGATTTTGGCAGAATCATGAGATCGCTATTTATAGAGGTTTTTTGAATTCTTCCACGAATTGACTTCAACTCTTTTGCGATAACAACGGCTTTAGTCTTCCCTAGCTTACCGCCTCAATTTGGTGGCTCGGGCTCCACATGTGCTAAGGCAAATGGCTGTGCTCTTGCCACGAAATGTAGTTATGCAATTGGGAAGAAATTTGTCATGTGCAACCTCACACGGGTTGTACGTTTTATTTTTTATCACCATTTTTCTAGAAGAAATTTCGTTATAACTTCTTGTGAACGGTCAAGGACTCACAATTGCAATTTCTCACAATTTTATATAGCACAAATTTAAAGGCCAAACGAAATCGTTTCGAGTAAAAACTAGTTACATCATGTTTCAACAAAATTACGTTATAATTTTGTACATTTACACGAGATTTAAATTGTGAAAGATAAAAAGAGACAAATTGTGAGACTCAGATCCTGAATGTTTTGAACTACTTTGTTTTTCTCCTTTAATGTTTGCACGATTATCTAGTCGGTCACATTGTTTTACACACGATAGGCCGTCTTGTTTTTCTACCATCACTGTTGGCTTCAATGATTATAAGATTTGAAAGGAGATTTTTATCTGTTTCAAAAAAAAAAAAAAAAAAAAAAGGAGATTTTTATCCAAGGCATAAGATAAGATACTATAAAAAATTGTCATCTCACTATAAAAATTTTAAAATTACTACTCAGCCCCCTGAATTATAGGGACAACGAACTTAAGTAATTGTCTATGACAACTAATCGAGACAAATAACTGTGTTCGTAGATAATGAATCAATGTAAACACTATATATCAACAAGTGTAGTAGGAAAACTGCAAATATATACAATTCAACATCAGACCTTTAACTGTGTTCTTAGACAATAATTCAATGTAGGAAATCGACAAAGAAATACAATTCACATTTTTCAAATTTCAAAAACACCATACATTCTTTTTAACTTTCAATCCTAGCTGAAAATTGTACCAGATAATTCAACTAATGATCGTTAAGGAACTTGTTCCAAATTGTAGACACTCAGCTCTAAAAAATTTTACTCTTTCACAAAAAGGTAATATGAAACCAATGCTTTACCATGTGCCTTGAAAGCACATAATCGAAGGGCCTATCCAATTCAAAGAACTCTAGAAGGAGATTCTGGGAGACTTTTGAACAAGTAATTAGAATAGAGATTACAAGTAAAGGCCGAATTTCTTTAGGGAGACTTTTGAACAAATTGAAATGATAAAGAGATTTAACATGCCCCTTGCTTAAGATGGCACACAAATTAACAAATTGCCTTGTCTTTTTGAGGAAAATGCAAAAAATCACAGTTTTATGAAAACTATGCATGCCATCTCGTTTTTCTAAACAATGAGAAAAAAAAATCCGGTTTAACCCATAACTTATTTTTGAACTGCCTTGGTCTTGAAATAAAATAATTTTGTCTTTCTTCTAAACTTTTTCAGTACCCAAGTAAAAAAAAAAAAAAAAAAAAAAAAAAAAACTTGTTTTGGAAGTAATCATCATTCTTTTTTCCGAACAAGAAAATTTTATCTAACGTCATACACATTATATTTATAACATTTTACTTATAGTTATAGACAATATAGAAAATTTTATCTAACGTCGTACATATTTCTCTACTAACCCTTTTAGATCCATCAGCTAATTGGAGCAAAGTAACACAATAAAGAAATATCAGCGTAATGCAAACCTAAAATAATAGTTGATAACACAAAGTCTCAATAAACAAAAATTTTGGGTACAAAACAAATTTAGTCCTTTCTTTTCAGACAAATCAACTTTCATCATTTCATTGGAAAAAATGTTGAGAAGTATGAAAATGCTTGCATTATCTGAACAAAAAGTATGAATATCGGATACTTTGTCTGCTATAGTCAAAGATTTACAAAGTGTTCAATACTTCCCAATTGCGTTTTCATCAAGTTGTTATTCAAAGTTCAAACGATACCTTAGCAACTTCGTCCTTTGAAAATTTTTCGAAGATTTTCGAAGTCAACTTCTTAATTAGTTGCTTTATCTTTACTTTTCAAAAAAAAAAAAAAAAATAGTTGCGTTATCTGTAGTTCATGATGCGAATTCAATGGAAGCTAAAGCTTGACCTTCTAAAAAAAATGTGGATAAAATTAATTTAAATGATCCAAAAAATTGATTTAATTCTCAAGAGCCATGTTAATTTGTGTCAAATTATTGTTTTTTGGAAGTAGTTTCTATGCAATTATTTGTCCTATAAATTGGAGATTAAAAATAGGCAAAAAGATGACTGGATTTGGATCAGCGATCATAAATTAATGTATGATGTTTCCCTGAAAATCAAGTGATGTAGACTTTTGGATTGAAAGAGGCATGTATGCTTGATTTCATTTTCTCAATTTGCAAAATGAAGTGTGTGCAAAGACTTTGTATTCCATTTTTGTTTTTGAGTAGTCCAATTGACGACGTGGAGAAAGCGAGAGCACAAGCGAGGTTAAATTTTACTAGTTCAAACTTCAAAGAACCACAATTGATTTATTCGGATGATTTTTTTTTTATTAAAAGTTTCCAAAAATTGATGGACATAATTTTTGCCCACGTTTTGTTCTTACTGATTTTTATTTTTATTTTTATTTTTATTTTCTTATTATTACCTAGGGCCAGTTCTCAACTATTGTACCAGCTTTTAATTTTTTATTTTGAAAATTTTGTTTTGTAACATTCTCATCTTTTTTTTTTTTTACTTTTAAATTTTGTAAAATTAAATACTGACTTACTTTTGGATTCTGATTTTTAACTTTTCTAAAATTAATTTTTACTAAAATTAGAATCATTTAAAAACAAGGCCTTATTATTCCCTCCCCTAGTTATCATAATCCTAGCCTGATTTTGTAGTTGAACCGATCATCAACCCAATGAATTGGATCTTGGGCCGGGCTAGATCTCTAATTGAATAATTTTTATAATAACCCAGTCCACCCTGCTGGGGTTATGCAAACCTCGAGAAACGGACTGGTTGTGGTAAAACTAAGTGATCCTTCTTTTTTTTTTTTGGTTGGGGAGGAGGTGGGGCAAGAAAACCTAGATGATCATTATCTTCACGCAAAATTATTTGAATCTTAAACTTTCCATCTTCTAGCATAGCTTGTAGTTGAAAACTATCTCCACACACGCACACATATATTTGCTATCTCTAAATATTCATATATTACATGTTATAATAATTAAACTAGCGCGTGCACATACACATTTACATATATACATACACACAACACGCACTCCCCTAGAGATTTTTAGGTGAACCGAGTTTACGGCTCCACCTATGGATTTTGTGGTTTAAAAAAGTATCAAGTAAGCAAAGTGATGCAAGTTGATATAAGAAAATGATGTAAAATTATATAAGAATACTCATGTGATTTTATTTTAAATCACAACACAAGTAAAGCCATGAAACGAGCTTATTTAAGAATTTTCCCACACTCCCTAGTTCAACCACTCAACTACCAGTTGAACCGTAGCCCATTTTTCTGTACTTCTGTCGGGTTCCTTACTAGGTTAGTTTTATATGTATGTTCCCTTAGCTTTGTTTCTTTTTTTTTTTTTTTTGACAATTAGGGGAAAGAGAATGGGGAGACCACTTATTCAATCTCAATTGAAAGGAGGAATGAGAAGTAAACCTAAACTGAATCCCACATCAGATAATCTAGTTGTTAAAATTGTAGATTTAAGCTCCTTCGGCTCTTCCTTAGCTTCGTTAAATATATCTTCTATGGGAGATATATGCCATATATTAAAGTAGTAAGTCGCGTTATGTCACCATGTGTTGCTTCATTATTTCTATTATTTATTTAGTTTATTTAATGTAGATCCCATCTACATAAATCTATTAGAAACAAAGAAATTCAAATATTTTGATAGAAACTTTTAATTTTGCATTTAAATTGAAAAGTCCAACTTTGTTTGGAGTGTATATATTTTATTATTTACATATTTGAATTCTAAATTTAAAGTTTAGAAAACTTGATATCTAGAATATATTTAATCAACGTATATGAGGGGAGATTTGTCAGAGTAGGGGTGAGATTAACAGGGGTATTCAAATATTAGGTAAAAATAGAAATAAGGCACAATAAGACTTCCTACAAGCTTAGAATAGGTTTTATTTTTTTTTTATCCGTTTTAAACTAGAAGTCTTTTAGTTTACATATATTAAACTGTAATATGATAATATAAATTATAATATTACCTTTTGTTATTTTTATGTAGCAAATTAAGGTATTATTTTGGAAATAAACAAAATGGATGAATAACCAATATCATATTGTTCCACTAGTTTTTTTTTTTTTACATATTTTATGTTGAATTTTAAAGTTTGTTTTGTTTTAATGTGCTCAAGTAATAACCATGTCAATTTTCAACTAATTTGTATAATATGAAATTTATATTATAAAAAAACTCATATTTTTTAATTCTTAAACCATGCTGTCTAGTAAAATTTTAGTTTATTTTTTAAAAATTGAAATATAGAAAAAATTTTCCTATTGCTTTATTTTTCAATATTATAAAAACATCAAAAATATCCCAGGCAATGCATGGGTTCACTTCTACTTTCTTTTTTAGGAATGTAAAGCCAAATAATTTATAATATGAGAGGGCTAAAACAAAAGAATCGTAACATTCCACAGTTGATTATTTTGTTGATATTGAACTTAGATAAGACTTTATAGGCATGTAGAACAGAGTTAACTTACAGATAAGCATGAAAAATTTAAATACATCGTGTTTGAGAAATATTAGCTTTCTTGGAAGTTTCCAATGCCAAGAAATTGATACATTAAAAGTTATAAAAATTATTTAATATTACATTGTTAAAAATATCTAATTCTTTTTCAAACTGATAGCAACTTTCAACTTGAAAAATGTAGTCAAGTGTTTGATGCTAATTAGGTAGCTTCACTAGCACAAGTTGATACATACAAATGTAAACAATAAATTAAAGTATTGAATGTATAAAATTATTTCCTAATCAGAATCCAAGGCACATTTGGAACATGGTTTGTTACTTAAAAGCTGTTTCTGATTAAGATTCAAATCTAAAAAGTTTAGATTAATCATGCTTCAACTAATCTTGGTTTTACACGAGCATATTTTATAACGTTTATAGTAGCAATTTGACTAATGACTGTTCAATATGTGACTATAGGTCAATTCTGTGAGGTAGCCATACTAATTCATTACATGAACTCTCACAACAAAAATCAATCACTATAAAATTATTAAAAACAAATCTATTGATCAACCAAAATAAACAAATATAGCAAATATAACTCTGTTCTATCTTCTATACCTAAAATATAACCATGATCAATGAGATGAAAGGGGTGGAATGCTTTGTTCGTTCTTGAAATAATCATCAGGATCAACCATAGTCTTCACTTTAACCAATCTATCAAAATTATTCTTGAAATATGGAGCACCCCAAATCCTTGCTTGCTCAACACTTGTTTTGCCTACATTATTCACTCCAAGATCAAGATCCCTATAGTTAGCATATGCACCTCTTGGGTTATTGGCTACGTACTGACCCATAAGGCTGTGTAGTTCTCTCATCCAGGCAAAACGCTCCTCGATCATCTTTGTATCTGTTCCATTCCACTCAATTATCTTGAAAACTAGGAATATGTTTCCAACCCTATGTGGGAATGGAATTTCTGATTCCGGAATCTCAGCCATTCTTGCTCCCAAAGGCGTCCATTCCATTCGTCCTGGTGGAGAATCTATTTTCATCAGAACCTCCCATATCTTTTCAATCCCTTCTTCAGGAATAGGCTGTTGGACAAAATCACCTTTGGCTTTGAAGTAATCTTTAGGTAATGGTGGAACTCTACTTTGCAATATTTTAGATGCTGATTCAACTGGCAAGCCAAGATGGTAAGGAAAGTATTGGACCCAACTCATTTCAGTACAATCCTCTTTAACCAATCCTAATTCCGGGAAATTTTCATCCATTAAAGCAATCAACGTATCAACTTCACCATGGAACACAGAAATAAATGTAGCTTGTATAGTTCTATTACCTGTTTGATTTGAATGGATGCTGGTTAATGCAATTGACACGATTAGGTCCTCAGGCAATTTAGGGGCAATAAATTGCCATTTGTGGACTAGTTTTGTTACATTTTGTTCCAATGTTCTTTTCACACTGAATGCAGTGACTTTCTCTGAAACCTTAACTAGTTTGATTTTGTACGCAATAATGACTGCAAAACTAGCCCCTGTTCCTCCTCTAATCGCCCAAAAGAGATCCTCCCCCATCGATTCTCTGTCGAGAATTCTTCCATTAGCATCTATTATACGTGCATCGACAACATTGTCAGCTGCAAGACCATATTTTCTTATCAGGGGACCGTACCCTCCACCACTAATGTGTCCACCAATAGCCACAGTAGGCCAATACCCTGCCGGGAATGAAAGGGAGGAATTTATTTGGTTAATACCATAGTATGTCTCACCAAGAGTTGCAGCAGCTCCAACCCAAGCAGTTCGGCTTTTGGGATCGATAGAAATTGATCGAAAATTGAACATGTTAAGGACAAAAAATGGGACATCAGAAACCAGAGAACTGCCCTCAAAGTCATGGCCTCCGCTCAGAATCCTAATTTGCAAGCCATGTTTTTTGGAGCAGTAAATTGCTGTTTGAATTTGTGATTCATTTTCTGGAGTGATTATAGCTACTGGCTTAGGTGTTTTTGGTAATGTGAACCGTAAGTTTTGTGTGCAAAGATTCAAAATTGATGAGTAAGAGGAGCGTTTTGGCGTGGAAATAACTCCTGAACCTATAGGTTGCTTAGCGTTCTGGACAAAGCAGTGAAGAAAATGTTTGTGGGCATAAGCTGAAGTTGCTGATGAAATGGTAAAGAGAATAGCAAAAGAAAAATGAAGCAATATGTTGTTTATTTTCTTCATTACTGTAGGTGGGAGAGGCTGAGAACTGATGAGCTAGAAATTTAACCATGACTCTGCTACTTATATAATTCATGGCTTGAAGTTCATTAATGTTGGTTAAATCCTGGTAATCTATTAAGAGATCAGGCACGCCAATAAAGGCATGTCAGATAAGACAAGGGGCCTCTATCGAATCAGACGCGTTTGTCTATAAATTGCTTCTAGATAAAAAGAAGACAAACATTTGACTTATCAAATATGCCTGTACTTCTCATGTATGTCGTAATGGCGGTGCATCTGGACGAATCTTGTTGTTCCTAAGAAAAATGAAAATCTAGAAGTTCGACCAAATTGGACATTTTACATGTGAACGTTTTAGCGCAAAACTTTAGTAATGTTGCGTGTTGACCTCAATAACTCCCAAGGAAAATTTTCAATTTAGCACGTCAATTGGCAACTGGTTTAATCCAGAAGAACTTGGCTAGTTTTGTGCTGTCAAGAAATAAATTTTTCTAAATTAGTTAGTAAAAGTTTATGTGTTGCTTCACTTATTATTGTCAATTAATTTTGAGATAGAAACTCAAGTTCTTTAACATAGTATGAGAACCAAATTTTAATTTTTACTCTCATCTTATTCTATATTTTCACATATGAATCGATTTTTATTCTCAATTTAATCCACACTTTTACATGTGACTTGGTTCGTTCTTAATTTGTTTCAATTCATTAACTATTTGTCAACGTGAATCAATTTTTATTCTCCACTTAATCCACACTTTCACACGTGACTTGGTTCATTCTTAATTTGTTTCGGTTCATTAACTCTTGCCAAATGCTCGTCGTGAGCTTTAGTTAAACCCTTTCTAATTTCACGAGCTTTCGTCAATCTAATCCAGTTTCATGGGCTCTAGCAATCCAGTATCACATGTGAGGGGAGTGTTAAAAAACAAAATCCTTTATCGGGACCCCAAAGCATTATAAACTAGACAATAAATGTGATAGGTCACTCCTCTCATTATCAATTGATTTGAGATGGAAACCAAAGTTCTTCAACATGTGCATTTACCCTTCTTTTGTTAGTGTGAATTTTGACTTTCAAGACAACAAGATTGTTGCACAAAAGCTTTAGAAATATCATAACGACGCATTGAAGTAAAATTGCAACTAGAATACTCTCTTGTAAACTTCTTCCTGCTTATTCCATAAAGAAACTAGTTTATTTGATTTTAAAAAATAAAATTGTCGTTTGTAGTATAAGAAATAAACTGTAAAGTCGTTGCAAACCGGGTTGTCTTTACAATCGAGAAATTGGGGAACTGTAACGCTTGAGTTGATTTTTTTATTAAAATGAAATAAAAAAAAAAAGTTGGTGAGGAATAGATATTAGTCAACAACTGCCATTGATCTTCTGCGCAATTGGAGCAGCACGTTGTTGACCACGGCGGTTCACAGAAACCCAGGAATTTCGAGCTGCAAACCAACTGCAAGTAGGGGTGGAGTGCAACCCCTGCTCGAGCTCAGATCGACTCTTAAATAACTCAACTTCAATTCGATTCAACTCTTAAATAAATCTACTTCAATCCAAATGACTCAATTCAACTCTTGTTAGATTTTCTTTAATCTTTTATTGATAACAAGGCAGAAACATTTGTTAATATTTCAATTGTTTGAAACAATAATCCCTAAAAAGATTGTTGTGTTTCATGTCTTGAAACCAAACTTGAATCTTTGGTTCATCTTTTTCTAGAAAGTTTTTCTTTTTCTATATATGTGCTTGAATAGTCCAAATAGTTGTATATATCAGACCCACTTTGAACGGTAATCATCCATCTAACACTAATGTCTTAAAGTCTTCATGGATTCCTTCCTTGCCGCCAGCTTCTCGGCAACTGCAATAAAGCAACTGGAATAAAAAAGTTCTAGGTTCTGTTTGAATAGATCATTATTTGGAAAATGTATCTTTAAATATTTTCTAAACATATTTTTCAATTATTTTTTATATTATCAACTGCCTTCTTATCTCACATATGTTACATTTAAAAAATGTTGCTGTATTATTTTTCTAATAATATTTCAAAAAAGATGCAATCCAAATGGTGTTATTTATTGTTTGATTCCTTACTATGCTACCTTAAGTTGTACTTGAAAAATGTGCTTGATCTTGTAGGGAACCGGCTGTTTACTTTATCACATCAGGACCTTATTGCTATTTGAATGCTGTTAACTATAAATGGTTACTTTTGCATGTATGTGATTATAACATACTAATAGTACTAGATATAACTCCGGTTGTGTACTTTATCCTACCAACAATACTTATTCTTATTAAATGTAAAATATACTTGAGTAGGTCAAGGAGGTGTAGAGAAAAATACTTTGGTAGAACTCAAGTTACCAAACTAGTAAGAGCAGGAGACAACATGATTGGTGTAGTGCTGGAGGCAATACTCACTTGAATCACCCTTGACATATTCTTGGGTAGTACTTGTCACGATCTCCTGTATCCTTCTTTGATTCTTGACTAAACTTGACTTGATTCTGTTTTTGTTTACAATCAATTCGAATGAATTTTTGTTCAAACAAATATGTTTTAAAGGATTTTTCCAACATTGTTTTAAAATAGATCTCACTGGACTATAAGCTCACGTCTTGTTAGATTTGTTTTCCTTACAAGTGCTCAACTTATAAGGAAAAGGCAATGAATGAGAAGAGAGATTTTTTTTTTTTTATAGAATTAGCCATCAAATGGATTTAAATTGAGCTCTAAGTAGCCCAAACGTTGTAATTACTTTTGAAGGTATATGTATAGTGTTTGATTATATCTTTGGCATATGACAGCTTATGCTTGAGACCTAGCGTGAGTCAGGCAAACATCCCAATCAAGATTCTCGAAAAAGCAAACCAAATTCTAAATATGCCAACACTGCATCTCAAAGAACTATAAAACTAAGCATCTCAAAGCGATGAATGGAATCAAACCTTGAAGAAGGTGAAAGAAAAATTAGAGAAAATACAAATTGAATAAAGAGGAGAAGATTTTGGTACCATAAGAGAGAGTAGTTTGTAAGGAAGAATGTTAGAATTACGCCAACTACTTTCAAAATTCTAGAAAGTTTTCAAAGAATCTTAACTTCTTTTATATTTCTAGAAGCTTCTTTTTAGAAGTTATCTCCAATAGACATATAAAGATAACTACATTCTATTTCTCATCTCCCGCTCTTAGTTTTAAAATCTTCTTAATGTGCATATAAATATATCAATTTGATATCCCTTCTTTTGTATGACGACGGAATGATCCATGAACATTTATGTCTCTAGCACGAACACTTGATGAAATGGGGAGGGAAGTGAGGTAAATGACCTTTACTACCGCAAACCCTCTTGAAAGAGAAGGTTGCCTTTGGGAACGCGGACACAAGTGGTGCGTCTCATGTTATGATCTTCTAAATCCTCTTTTCTACATCCTAGGTCTTCCCGTTCCATCATCTAGCTTACGTTCCATAAGAAATGAAACAAAAGATATGGTAGAGCTAGGACAGTTATTGTATGAGGTCTATCCAATGCTAGATGGGCGCTCCGCCTTATCTATAAAAGTTGTCAACTGAGTTTTCTGAACGAATTAGGGGAGTAATTGTTAAGGGAGGGTGAATTCCTTGTATTTACTTACTCTCTTGAGTTGCACTTTTGCCCTTACTTGTAAGTGTGTTTGCCTATAGTCCCATATTCATAAGTGTATTTAATAAATTTTGTGTTACATACTCTTGAGATTTTATTTTGTTTGATAAATTTTGCGCACCATTTGTGAAAAATCCCAACACGTAATTTTTAATCTAATTCATAAAGCTTGTTGGGAATTTCATAATCCCTAGATAGAAAATCCAAGAAACTCCATTGTATGCCTTTATGAAATTAATTTTAGTATCTGCTCTAGCCAACCGTCCACTTTTATGATATCTTTTGGTGATTTCATGCATTAACATAATGTGGTATCCTGTATGTCTTCCTTTGATAAATACCTCCTGATATTTTACTAATAATATCAGGTAGAAGCGTCACAATATGGGTGTCAGTTATGCCCCAAGTCGTTTCCTTCATTGCAAGAAAGGGGTATCGAAGGCAAGACCAGTTACTGGAGTGAAGTCGTAAGGTAGCTGTACTGGAAGGCACGGCTAGATCACCTTCTTTTCAAGGAGAGCTAATGCTTGTTGAGCATTTTGGTTTGACACCATTTCACACTAAAAAAAGAAGGGAGTTACATCTGAATTAAATTTTGAGATTGATGTGAACGCGCGGAAGAGTTTGCCAAGACGCCTTGAATTTCAAGAAAGTAACTTGTTAACTTTTGACAAAATTAGAACTCGTCCAAAGTCACCAAAAAGTAGAGTTCTTTATGCCTCAAATTCCTTCAATCTCGTTGAAGTTCCTCTCTTTGGAAGCAATCTCGATCCCTACACAGTTTATGAGTAGATTTCTAGTTGATAATCTAAGGATTGAATCAAACCATGTAAAAACTCTAAGCTTCTTGACTCGAATAAGGAGAAAGAAAGAATTGAGTAAGTTGCCACAAGATTACCCTTGATAAGACTTAACAGTAGTTCTTAATCCAAATAACTAAGGGAAAATTCTCAATTTGAGAAAACACACAAACTTTATTGATTAAACTCTCATAAAAATCGTAAACAGTAACTCGCCTATAAATGAACTTACAAAACAACTAATAGAGAATTCTAAAATCTTAACAAACTCACTAGTTGCAATCTATCACAATGTAGTAGCCTTTCTAATAGGTTACAATTTGTAAACAAAACAGAAAACTTAACAAAACACAATTAACTCTTAAATAAATTAAAAATTCGTCATAAAGGTCTTCATGGGCTGGAAGTCCATCAAAAATAGCCCGACTTGGACTTGAACAGCTTGTTGGATCCCTACGGACTTTAATCCACCAACTTGTATCATTTAGGCCTATGGAGCAGCTTGAATAATGCCATCTGTGGATGTATTTTTTTTCTGCAACCAATACATAAGCTCTTGCCCCAATTGTTTGGTCTGATCAACATAATCTCCAAGTCCAAGAACAACAAGAAGCTCGTTTGCATACTTTGGCCAGCTTTGCACGTTTTCTCCGATAACAAACAACTCCAAGTCCAAGAACAACAAGAAGTAGCTCGTTTGCATGCTTTGGCCAGGCTTTGCATGTTTACTGCAATAACAAACAACTCCTCGTTGAGCTCAAAACGTGCTAAGTATGACTCAACTCTATGTTTAACTCGCTTAACTTGTGTAGACGTCCTTCGATCCCTATCAGAGATGAAAGTCTTGTTTCCTTTCTCGACGGTGAAGTAAGACCAAACTCATGAGCATATTATCCTAAGTTGGAGCAAGTTAGAACTCGCTTAATGTCTTGTGTTAATCAAATAGACTTGTATTGATTACAATACCACATAATCCGTTTTCATGACTGGTGATACTTTCTGCAGTCAAACACTTCTAAAGAAAATGTTGCTGTTATATTTTTCACTGTATTTGTACCGATTTTTATATTGTATAAGAACATCCCTATTATCAAATATGTTGACAAAGAATAAAAATATATTTTTGAAAAGTAAGTAAATAAAACATTGAAAATAATGCATAACAACCCTGCTAAAGATATTTTCTTGTTTTTAGTCCGAAATATCTCTTATCTTAGTTTAGTCCTTATACTTTTATATTTACCTTAGTGTTTATCCGTACTTTTCTTTGTTTGCTATTGCTATTAAATCTCAATCCGGATTTCAATCTAGCCAAGAGTTGCACCTACAATTACTTAGTAAAGTCAAAGTGCAGGACTTGAACGAGAAATGAATTACACAATTCTTGTTAAATCAACCCCCCAAAATCGCATAAAGCGGACAAATTTTTCTAGTTCACTAGTAAATTATTCTTGGTTAATTTGGCAAGTTTTTTTTTTCCCCCTGTAACCTTAACTCGCCATAGATAATTAGTACAAAAATAGAGGGGGAGCAATTGTATTCCTATGTTAAGCATGTTCTCGCTAGGAACTGAAGATTGGGAGCTAGTTCATACGAATCCATTTAAAAATACTAAAATTTTCAATAAAAAAATAACATTTTTTAAAATCAAATTAGTCTGATAGAGGTGAATTGCTTAGTTTTAAAGATTGATAGAAGACATAAATCAAAATTGACCAAAAAAGTAAATAATTTCCGTAACAAAACGTGTAGACTTGGGATACAATTTCTGAAGGTTCGCTCAATCTTCATGGAAAGATGAGTAAATAGCTATTAAGTCTTAGATAATACGTACTTTATTTGCTTCATTAGACGCGCTTAAACATTAATTGAAATGAAAAACAATTTTTACTAGTTCTCCACATAAACAAATTTTTTTTTTTGTTATGATTAATTTTCTTTTTCTCAATGCAATCTGATAAAGTTATGTCACGTTTTCTTAATAAATAAACAATAGGTTTTTCTAATAGCTGAAGGTTAGGCGATCGACAATCTCACACGATTTATATCATATAAATGCATATATACTGATATTTATTGACACCATTGTATTTATGCACTTCCTCAATCAGATTAAACTTTTTCCAATTACTAACAATTTTAATGCTCCCCGAATAGGTGAGAAAAAAATTGTGTGTATCAATCTAAGGAAATATATAAGCAACAAAAGGAATGTTATTTTATATTTTTCACAAAGTAATAATGATTCAGTTACTGAAAATGCAAAGCGCGTTTTCGCTCACTCTGGCCTCTCTGCCGCCTAAGGATTTCCACTCCCCACTTAAACTTCTGCTAAATCTCCAGTCGTCATCAATATTTTTTTCAGTGTCCTCCTCGTCTGCATTTTTTTCTCAGGTTTCTTTTAAGATATATAAGTTTCTCTTTCTCTTGCTTAATAGTCTGAGATATATACTGATTTGTTTTAGCCTAACGTGAATAGGGTTTGAAGGCAGTTCACCTCAGTCTTCTTCTCAGGTATTCTCGTCAATTTCTCTTTCTCCTTTAGTTGAAAAGGGCTTCATGGTTTTTCTTTTTTCTTTTGCATCTCCATTGAAAACGACCAGATTAAAAGTTTTATGGGCTTAACACTTTTTTTTTTTTTTTTTGCCTTTTTGTGTGTGTTTATAATCTACTGGGTTTCATTTGCACTTCTATTGTATCATTTACTTTTAACCTTTATCGATTTTGATTACTTCTCAGCCTTCACGAAGATAAATAATATATTCCCTCGATCGGTCTAGTTTCATTTGATATTTGTATAACTTTTCCAGAGTCTATGTCGAAGATGTTGGAACAGAAAAAATTGAGAGGTTTTGTTGAGGGAAGGAAAAATTAAAAAAGAAATGAACGGAAATTACTGATTATTTTTCTAACGGTATTTATTCGATATGCTATAAAGTCATTAAAGTTATGATGCTAAGTTCTTGTGCACATATGACTGTGATTCCAGTGTAAAAAGAGTTTTACATAAACGGTATATATAAGATAAATTCTATAACTAAATGCTTGTATCATAAAGTCTATTTGTGTACACTAAGGTTTTAAAATTTTATCTGCCTTGTCTGTGTTGATCTCGTTTAACCTTGTAGTTTCTGGTGTTCAAGATGATTTAACTTACTGGAAATATTGAACAAAGTGAAATTATTTTTCAAACACAGTGATAAAAAAGATGCGAAAAACGCCATGGTGCCTTGTGATAAATTTTGTTAGAAATAAGTTATTACAAAATTTTATCAGTCTCTTTGCGAAAACTTTCAATCTTTCTGAAAATTTTATGGTAACGAAAGGAAATGAGATTATTATATGGGTCTTATATCTATATGTATCTAGTTAATTGATTTACTACCATTTTTATGTGGAATATGAAGCTTGGCCTTTTGTCAGGAAGGTGTCTTTATTTTTAACTATGCAAAATTGCCGAAATTTCATGGTCGTATTGTGATATTTCTTATTGCACTATTTTCACACATACAGGTAAGAGCCAGTCTCATTTCGTAAATAGTTCTGAACAGCTCTTCCGTTTTCTGTTGTCTGCCTTATTTAGATTTACACTGAATACACTTGTTTCTTTATTTTCTCTTGTTTAGTCCAAATAGTCTCCATTCTTGAGCAACAAAGACCATCCTTGAATTTTTTTTGATTTATCTTTCCTTTTTTCTTTTGTGGTTATCGTATTTGAAAGTTGTTGTTGGTGGTGAGGGTTTTAACTATTTTAACTTAAAGGGGCATCTGTGTTAGGTAGGCCCAGGGATCACTGATTAGTCGAATTGAGCCCATCTCTCTGGCCTATCATTTGTTGGTCGATCCGGCTAGCGGCTCCTGCATAAACAATTGTTTTCCCCTATTTTTCGAGAGTATTTAAAATTTGATTGGACTTCTTTTTTTCGAAAATGAATTTTGATTGGGAGTCCGTCGTGTTTTGTGAACTTCAGTCATGGAAATCAGAGAGGAGGAAGACCTCGAGAATGGTATCATTACCGGCAAGGATGAGGCGTCTAATGCACTGTCAAATCATGAAGAAATAAATGATCCATTGCCTGATGGAGACATGATTTTTGCAAAGAAATACCGGCCTGCCTTGCCACATCGAAAGGTAGCTCTTTCATCAACCCGTCTTTATTTTCATAATTAGCTGCTTCCCTCAAAGGCCAAGCATGCTAATTGACTAGAAATAAACCTTCTGCTAGTGGACAAAATCAAGCTTTGACCAGGAAACACAAATTCACCTCCATATGCACACAAGAAACACATCTATCTGAGGAAATTAAGGTTGAATACACATGCTATTTGATTTCAACTTTAAATTAAGGTTGAATATACATTCTATTTGATTTCAACTTATTTGTGACGATTTGCACTAGTTGTCATTGCGTAACAAGAAAATGTCGATTTTTGTTTCCAATTTGAAAAGTTCCTTGTCTGTTTAAAATTTTTGTAGGAATATACTTGGATGCAAACAATGGTGTTGGCATATCAATCTCTTGGAGTTGTGTATGGAGATCTTGCCACTTCGCCTCTTTATGTGTTGTCATCTGCTATTGGATTAAATGATGCTAAAGAAGAAGATCTACTTGGACTTCTAAGTCTCATTTTCTGGACTTTAACCATAATTCCCTTGGCCAAATACACGTTTATCATCCTGCATGCTAATGATCATGGGGAAGGTGGAACATTTGCTCTATATTCATATCTGTGCAGGCATATAAACTTCAAAAGCAAACTTACCATTCAAAATACAAGACTTAGAATCTGATGCCAGCATGAGATATTATACCCAAGGAAGTGCTCTAAAATCGAAGACTAAGAACTTCATCGAGAAAAGTCCAGTAGCCCAGAGTATTTTGACATTTTTTGTTATGCTAGGTACTTCTATGGTAATTGGTGATGGTGCTTTGACACCAGCGACTAGTGGTAAGTAATTTTCTAGGGAAAATCTAGAATTTTATCATCACATTTTCTTCCAAATTTGAACTCAAGTTCTTAGATATTTAATTTTGTTGCAGTTCTTTCAGCTCTTTCAGGGGTTCAGTCACTCTCATCAAAGCTAACAACAGGTGACTTTGTTGAGTAAAACTAGGATTATTTCGACTTCATTTCCATAATATGTTCCGCCAATTCCCACTTTCTGCACTTAGCATTTATTTTGAAACATTTTATATCGTAAACATATCAAAAAGTTCTGAAATCCCTATTTCTTGAACTAGGTAGAGCAAAATATGCAAACATACGATCTTTTGGAACTGATAAAGAAAAATTGCACCCTTTAGTGTTAAGAATATGGAGGAATATGTCTACTTTCATCAATATTTAGACAGATTGGCTAGACTTCTTTCTGGAATGATTTTTGTTTAGGTTATGTCGTGCTCATGGCTGTTGTGCTACTTTTGGCACTCTTTTTATTCCAACACCGTGGTACCAGCAAAGTCGGGTTCACATTCTCTCCAGTTATGTTTCTGTGGCTTGTTTCGAACGTTAGTATGTGGCATTTACAATATATTCACTTATAATCCAACTATTCTCAAAGCTTTATCGCCTTACTACATAATCAACTTCTTTCAAAGACGAGGCATTAGTTGCCTGGGAGGTCTTAGGTGCAGTATTCTTGTGTACAACAGGTATGAATTCTCACTTACGAAACGTTCTTTTGCTTGTTATTAATAATAAGTTGACAATATTTGAAGGACTGATGGACTACTAATATATTAAATTGTTCTACAGGAAGTGAAGCCATGTTTGCAGATTTGGGCCACTTCAACAAGAGAGCAATCCAAGTAAGCTACTATCAAACCCTTTGTCAATCATCTTGTTGCAAGTGTATGCAAAATTCAGTTTAACCAGTAAAATTAGTGACTTTGCAGTTAGCATTTGCATGCTTTGTCTATCCATCATTGGTGCTTTCTTATGCTGGTGAGGTAGCTTATTTAACCAGGCATCCAGATCACATACCAACAAGCGTTCTACAGTGCCATTCCAAAGCCTGTTTATTGGCCAATGTTCGTTTTAGCCACATTAGCTGCTACCATTGCCAGTCAAGCAATGATATCAGCAACATTTTCTGTTGTCAAGCAATCTCTTGCTTTAGGTTGCTTCCCTCGGGTAAATATAAAGCAAACATCTTCCAAGTACTGAGGGACAAATTTACTGCCCAGAAATTAATTACACTATCATGATTATTTGCATCGGTCTTGTTTTGGTATTCAAACAAGGTGTTGAAATTGGAAATGCATATGGTAAATGAACTTACAGCTTCTCCTACCTTTATTTCTTTGCCTTGAAATTTGACAGTTGTTTTGTAGGGAATAATTGGAATTGCCATCTAAAACTTTCTATTTTGCCCAATGAAATCCAGGTGTTGCTGTGGTATGGGTGATGATAATATCAACTTGTTTGGTAACATTAGTCATGCTGGTCATATGGGATACCAAGTTTCCCCTCATTCTTGCATTTTTTCTTCCCCTTCATAGTTCGTCGAGGGTGTTTACATGACATCATTGCTCAGGAAAATTCCCCAAGGTGGTTGGGTGCCATTTGCAATCTCAGCTTTCTTTCTAGTAATCATGCTATCCTGGACTAGTGGAAGGAGCAAAAAGACTGCGTTTGATACATGAAAGGAAGATGAGCATAACTGAATTCAGTAATATGCTATCAAGCAACAGCCTTTATCGTCCACCTGGTATTTGCTTCTTCTGTACTGACCTTGTTAATGGTATCCCACCAATTCGTTCGCCACTATATTCAAACAACAAACTCTCTTCGTGAAATCACTGTGATTGTTACCATAAGGACTTTACCAGTCAAAACAGTCCTCCCTGAGGAGCGTCTTGATGTTGGAAACATGGGCATTGAAGGGGTCTATAGGTGTTTGATCCAGTTTGGTTACAAGGATCCACAAAGCTTCGAGGAAGGTGATGTTGTTGCTTCAATTGTTGCCAAACTCCGTGAGATTGCCGATACAACTGATGAAGAAGAAAAGCTTGGACTAGCATTAGGGAGGGGAGTCATTTTCGTGGCTGGTCGGACTATTCTCAAATCAAAGGAGAGTAATGGATGGCTTTCCCACTTGGTCATTAATCATTTGTACAGATTCTTACAGAAGAATAGCACATCAGCACTTTCATCACTCAAAATCCCTCCTGAAAGGTACTTGCAAGTTGGGATGCAATATGAAATTTAAAGCCATATTGTAAGCTTCATGACCACCTATTTTAGTCATAAGGGTTAGAACAAGTATTGATAAATTTCTGTCAATACTCCCGATGATAGATTGTTCTAAAATTAAATATGAACGTTAATTAGTTATTGCAAGCTGTCCAGCTAAGTCCAAATGGGTTTTAGGATGGTTGTCTGTAAGAGATTCCCTACGCCACTGTTGCCCTTGTATTAGCGGAATTGCATGAACATAAGGCAGAAATATTTTTAGTTAACTAATACCTTATTTCAATTTTTTAGGAAAAATTTTGGCACGAGATTAAGTGATATAAGAATTGTTTTATATAAAGTACATTAGACAATGAATTACAAAGAATAAAATGAAACTTTAATTGGATGTGTTTGGCTGGATTGAAAATACTATTTGAAAAATAATTTCAGAATTTTCCTTGGCTCCAAATACCAAAAAAATATTTTCTGGAAAATAACTTACGGACTTGGAAGTGTGTAAATTATTTTACAACACGTCCAAAAGTGACATTAATTTCAAGTAGCCATTTTTCTAAATTTTTATTTTTAATTCTTTTCACTCATTTTCTCTTTTAAATTGGATCCCATACTCCGATACTAATAACTGTAGTTTTGCATATTTTATCATTGTACTATCTTATAAATCAGTTATAATTAAAATTACAATCTAGTTAACTCTAGCTACTTGTTAAGAATGTATTTCAATTGTCATTAATCCTTTTAGCTTATATTAACAACATTAAAAATTAAAAAACATCAACAAAATTCTATTTTAAAAGATTTTTACATTGTCATTGGAACACGTGAAATTTTGAAAAAATAACTTTTTTAATGTAGAATGTTTTTCTAGGAAAATAATCTCCCAAGGTAAACGTTTTGCGTTGAAACAAATGGACCCTTATTGTAGAAAAATTTCACAATTATGATATATTAAAGCTACACAGTGATTGGACATAATCTTATTGTTAAGGATGTTCACATCTATTTCTGCTTCTTCATTCCCGGGGAAAAAAAAAGGACGTGTAATTAAGAAAGATAACACATCGGAAAAAGAGATAAAGGGCAACTGTTATGTTGGTCTTCTGAGGAAATAATAATGTTCAAAATTCAGCAAATTAAGTGAAAATATTTTGCTTAAAATTTTGTACGCAAATTAAGTAATGCTTAATTATTAAGCATAAAGAAATTTTATTATCATACCTACTGAATTCTAAGAGTTCTTAATACATTAATTTTCAATATTAAATTGAGTTATCAAACAACTCCTAACTCCTCAATATCTTAAAACTAACGTTCTGAGTTGATCTCATAAAATCTTGATTTTATAAATGATCTTACAAAATCTCCATCTTATAAATTCTTATGCAGTAGGCAGCAATAATTTTGATAAAATCACATGCATTAGAGAATAATAATTAGGACTTTAGAAAATCTCATATAAATTAACAACTAGAAACTTATATCTTGCAAATGATATTATAAACTCTTGATTTATAAAATTCCGTGCCTTCGAGAGCAACAATTTTTATAAAAGCTCATGCATTAAAGAATAATGATTAAGTTCTTATAAAACCTTATATAGAGTAACAATTAATATCAGAAGAAGTAACAACTAAGATCTTATAAAATCTCATAGAGAGCAACAATTAAAATCTTATACAGTCTCACACATTTGAAAATAACAATTAAAATCTTAAAAATCCATTATCTTACTACTAGGAGAGTAATAAATTGGATTTGTGTGTATATATGTAACTTTGAATTGTTTTGTGATGCTACTAGAATCCATTCATCTTATTACTACTCAGAGTAAAAATTAGAATTTGTGTTTGTAAGTTTCAAAATTACAGTATCTATGCTATTACTAGAATTCATCATCTTATGACTTATTTAACTTTCAAGTGCTACTACTATAAGCCATCATCTTACGATTTACATACCGTGACGTGTTTGTATTGATTTGAGAACCAAGGGAAGAACATGACGAGTCTGAACTTATCACTCTCCTTGGATGAGCTGAGCTAGATGGACAAGTAGACACATCGGGACTCGTCCCCTAATGTGCCTACGATATTTAAATTAGCTAATTGGTTATGAATAGTAGATTGGAAGGCTTAAAAATATAACAGTGAGTGTACCTTCTGAATGAAATAGTGAAGGGCTTTTATAATGGTAGAGAGGAATTAGAGTCATGGAAAGGTGTGCGGTAGATTGGCAACCTAGTTGGTATAGGTCAACTGTATCAGTTTGTAGAGTTTGCATATTAGATGTCAGTGTTAGCACATCAACATATTTAAATTATCTCGTTCCAGGAGCTCGGTAGCTGTTTTATAGATTCGATTAGGGAATAGCTCGCTCGGTCCTTAAGAGTTCAATGTATGTCGGGATGTTATTTGACCTGATCAAGCTAACGTGGAGGTTGATTAGTTTTGGTATGCACAAAACACATCCTATTTTATTATATTTAGCTTAACTATGGTTGATTATAATTATATTTAGCTTCACATCTCTCATAAATTGATTTGCGTTTGTGAAAATAATTTGAGAAGCTGAAGCTGTAGAAGTATCATCAGCTCAACACGAAGCAGCTTAACATAGAGCAGCTTAACATGGAGCCACCACACATGCAGGCTCAAGTTTTCAAGAAAGTGGAACAAGCCTATTCAATTGAGTAAGGCCAATTGCGACCATCTGCAGAAGAGACAACTAGGCATAACAGATTTTGAGTGATTCCCAAGCAATTGTAGATAAACATCAATAAGTTAGGAATTTTTCTATTTTCTGTAATTTTTAACCTTTAGACACTTGTCAGGATTTAATTAGCTAGGAACATGTATATAAACTAATTGGTGTATCATTTTTAGATTTTAGATTGAGAGAATATATGAAACTTTTCTCCATTTTTATTGTTTTCATTTCTTCATGGTATCAGAGCAGAAAAAAAGCTTAAGGCTTTGTTTTTAAACAAAAATGGCAAATCCAAATACTACCGCAGAAAACATAGCTGCACAATATAATGAAGATCCACTTTATCTTCATAGCTCAGATCATCTAGGAATGGTCTTGGTTACCTCGCCTCTGATAGGAGAAAACTATCTCAGCTGGAACAGATCCATTAAAATAGCTTTATGGGCAAAATTAAAGTTAGGATTCATTAATGGAACTTATGAGAGGCCACATGCTAAATCCTCCAAATTAGAGCAATGGGAAAGGATAGATTGTATGGTGAGGTCTTGGATTTTGAATTCAATCTCAAAAGAAATTGTGAAAGCATTCATTTATATGACTTCTGCAAAGGAATTGTGAGATGAGTTGCAAGAAAGATATGGGGAATGTAATGGGCCCTTACTGTATCAAATTCAAAGGGAGATTAGTGGTATAACTCAAGGGAATCAAAAGGTAGCGAAATATTATACAGGTTTAAAGAAGCTTTGGGATGAGCTTGCTTGCTTAATGCCTATGCCAACATGCACTTGTGGAGCAGCAAAAGAGGTTCTTGAGTTAACTTCCTTCAATAGATTGATGCAATTTCTGATCGGCTTGAATAAAACCTATGATCATGTTAGGAACGAGATTCTAGTTATGGATCAACTACCATCTGTTAATTAGGCATATTCTATGGTTTTGAGTGTGGAAAAGTAGAGAGATGTGCACATTTTATTTTCACAAAAGACTGAAAATATGGCAATGAATGTGAAGGGTTAGATGGCCAGAACAGAAGCAGGAGGTAAGGGCTTTGGAAGAGGAAATTCAGGAACAGCAAGAAGTGGCAGGGGCAGAAGGACTGGAAATTCCGAAAAAGAAAATCAGCATTGTGATCATTGTAATATGAATGGTCACACACGAGATACTTGCTTTAAAATACATGGGTATCCAGAATGGTACATTAACTTAAGGGAGCAGAAGACAAAAAATTTTGGTGGTAGCAGGCAAATGCTGAATATGGTAGACACTCCATTAGATGCAGAAGGAGCATACACAATGACTAACGCACAGGATGGAATGCAAATGAAAAACATAGTAGCAATAGTCCAGCAGGAGCTGTTCAAGATACTTAAAGGAAAGGTGCCAGCGAGTAACCAAAATCAGGTGAACTTTGCTCATATCAATGACTTTGCAGGTATGAAATCTCATTATTTTGCTTTTACTATGCTTGATTATATGAAACTTGACTCTTGGATTTTAGACACTAGTGCTAGCAGTCACATGTGTTCCAATTTAGATTTGATGAATAATCCTCAGCCCACAAATTGCTATACTCCTGTATTCTTACCTGATAGTATTGTAAAGCAAGTTAAACACATTGGAACAGTAAAGCTGCACATGAACTTGCACTTGAAAGAAGTCCTACATGTACCAACCTTTAAGTATAACTTGATATCTGTTTCAACCCTAGCCAAATCAAAACAAATCCAAGTCATATTTTATCCCAGCTATTGTTTATTGCAAAACCTACAGAATGAAGAAACAGTAGCAGTTGGTAAGCTTGTAGGGAACTTGTATATGTTGGATAATTCGAAAAAGACAAGATTGCAATCATTTTTTGAGTTGTTTCAAAATTTTATGTAATGACTTTAGCTTCATAAATAAAATTTTTGATGTTTCATTTTTTGATTGGCACAAGAGACTTGGACACCCATCCTTTTCTATCTTGCAGCACTTAGATTTTATAAGTACCAATTTAATCAAGTCTGACTTGACAACTATACAGGAGTGTAAAGTATGTCATATGTCTAAACAGCATAGACTCTTATTTCCCATCAACAAAACAAAGTCAACAGAGACTTTTCAGATCTTACACATTTACCTTTGGGGACCCTATAAACAACATTCCATTATTGGTACTCCTTATATGCTTACCATAGTAGCTGATTTTAGTAGAAGCACCTGGACTTTCATGATTACCCACAAAACTCAAGTTATTTCTACATTGAAGGAATTCTTCACCATGATAAGAACGCAATTTTAAAAGGGGGTAAAAGTGATTAGGATTGACAATAGAACTAAGTTCACCAATCTAGAGTGTCAGACGCTTCTCAAAGAACTAGGAATAGTTCACCAAAAGTCATGTATATATACATCTCAGCAGAATGGTGTTGTGGAGAGCAAATATAGACATCTTCTTCAAGTGGCTAGGTCACTCATATTCCAAGCCAATCTACCTTCCAGATTTTGGCTATTTTCCCTTTTGATGACTACCTACATAATAAACAGACAACCCTCACCACTCCTGAATTGGCTTACTCTATTTGAACTACTTTTCAACCAAAAACCAGAATATTCGAACCTTAAAACTTTTGGATGTTTATGTTATATAACCAATACTTTACCTCACAAGAACAAATTTGAACCTAGAACACATGTATGTGTATTTATTAGATTTAGTTTTGGGCAAAAGACTTACAAAGTATATAACTTAGACACAAACATAGTAGAGGTTAGCAGAGACGTAATCTTCTATAAAAATTCATTTCCTTACCTGGGACCTAAAGAACTAGACACTGCTGTGCCACTACCAGTAGTTCTTACTAATATTCATTTTGAACCTCAAGATCCAGCAGAACATTCACAAAATACCTCAACCTCTATTGATGACGACACAAAAACTAAAACAGGAATTTTAAACCCTGTAGATATACAAAGAGAGGAACAGCTAGAAGTTCAAAAAAGAAGTTTAAGAGCCAAACATAGACCTGTCTAGATAGAGGACTACATTGAAAAAGGCTTACAAATTGCTATTACTAAAACAAGCCTGAACAAAAAACTTTCTTCAAAATATACACTAGCTACTTTTCCCTACTAAATTTCATTAAATTTAGATATGTCAAATGTGTCTTTTTTGACAAACTAGTCTAATGATTAGGAACCACAATCGTATAAACAAGCTAGTGAAGATAAAGAATGGGTGAGTACCATGCAAAAGGAGATTGATGCTCTGGAAAATAATGACACTTGGGAACTAACAGAATTACCAAAAGGAAAGAAAGCCATTGGTTCAAGGTGGGTATACAAAGTAAAGCTAAAACCAGATGGGAAGGTGGATAGGTTCAAAACAAGATTAGTTGCCAAGAGGTATGATCAGGTAGCTAGAGTTGATTACCAAGACAGCTTTTCACCTATTGCCAAGTTGGTCACAGTCAGATAGCTTCTTGACATAACAGCAGCTAAAAGCTGGTTCTTACATGAACTAGACATAAACAATGCTTTTTTGCATGTTCACTAGAAGAAGAGGTTTACATGACATCACCAAAAAGGTACACAAAGTTAGTTCCATGACAAGTATGCAAGCTGAAGAAGAGCATTTATAGGCTGAAATAAGCTTCTAGACAGTGGAATGAAGAGTTTAGCAGAAGACTCAAGGACTTTGGATTTCAACAGTCTCAAAATGACAACTGTCTATTCATCAAGAAAAAGGAAAGTAACTTTATAGTGTTATTGATCTATGTAGATGATATGCTGGTTGTAGGAAACAACATAGAGGAAATCCAACATCTTAAAGCCTATCTATATAAGTTGTATACTATTAAGGACTTGAATAAAGCAAGATATTTCCTAGGTCTAGAAATTGCAAGAACAAAGAAGGGAAACTATATCAATCAAAGGAAATATGCTTGGATATAATAGATGATGTTCGGTTAATGGGTGCTAACCTAACCAGGACACTTATGGTACAGGGAACAAAGCTGACAGTAGAAAGTGGAGAGGAATATTAGGATCCATGATAGTACAGGAGGTTGATTGGAAGATTATTGTACTTAAAACTTCACATGACTTGATATAACCTATGGAGTTCAGCAGCCAAGCCAGTTTGTGCAGTCCTCTACCAAACTACATTGGCTTGCAACAGTGCATCTGCTGAAATACATCAAAGGGAGTCCATCACAGGGACTGTTTTTCTCTTCTGATAACTCCCTATCATTGCAAGGATACTCAGATGTAGATTGGGCATCGTGTCTAGACACCAAGAGATCTCTTACTAGGTATTGTATTTTTCTTGGAGGTGCTCTAATTTCATGGAAGACTAAGAAACAATCAACCATTTCCAAGTCCTCAGCTGAAGCTAAATATAGGAGTCTTGCTACAACTGTCTGTGAATTGCAGTGGATTACTTATATTTAGTCAAATTTTGAAGTCAAGACTACTTTTCCAATTCCACTCCTATGTGATAATAAGGCTGCCATACATATCACAGAGAACCCTATTTTTCACGAAAGAACAAAAGATTTTGAAATTGATCGCTATTTAGTGAGAAACAAGTACAAGGAAGGTTTCATTATCCCGCAACATGTAAGTTCACAAAATCAACTAGCTGATTTATTCACAAGGGCACTAGCTGCACCTCAATTTGATAATCTATTGGGCAAGTTGGGCTCAGTGGATTATCACCAAGCTCCATTTTGAGGGGAGGATGTAGAAGTATCATCAGCTCAACATGGAGCAACTCAACTGGAGCAACTCAAGATGGAGCAACCACACATGCAGGCTCGAGTTTTCAAGGAAGTAGAACAAGCTTATTCAGTTGAGTAAGGCCAATTGCGACCATGTGCAGAAGAGGCAATTAGGCATAACAGATTTTGAGTGATTCCCAAACAATTGTAGATAAACATCAGTTAGTTAGGAATTTTTTTTCTTTTCTATAATTTTTAGCCTTTAGACTCTTGTCAGGATTTAATTAGCTAGGAACATGTATATAAACTGATTGGTGTATCATTTTCAGATTTTAGATTGAGAGAATATATGAAACTTTTCTCCATTTTTACTGTTTTCATTTCTTCAGAAGCCTTAACTATGCAATTTATAGAGTTTCAACCCAGATATAAATTTAAAATATAGTCTTCAAGACTACGGTTCAGTAACTTAAGCATGCATCACAATTGAAATGAACAAGGATCTACCTCTTGTCCCTAATGTAGATGCTAACTCTTACAATTCACTGTTCATTGTAATCTTTGATTATTACAACTTGCATTTAATTACTTGATATTCATGAATAAAATACACCATGATTGCTTCTCGGGGTAACTTTAATTGGTGAGATTAAGTTTTGGCATTTCTTCCATAATTGTGCTCCATAAACTTTTGAAGTTCTCATTTGGATAAGTGTGACCTGTGAATAATTTTTGTTATTGTTGTTTTAGCACATCACAAATACTTCAATTCATTGATCTATATTGTTGTACGAATAGGTACAATTAACGCGAGAAAATTTCTGTATATTCTTCTTAGTTTTTTGCGAGTAAACACCTAATGCCATGTGAATTTTCGGGCAAAAATTGGTGGTACACGCTTGAGTTAATTGTTTAAACGTTTAATTGTATCTCTTGACGAAGCAGGATATCGAGTAAATTTGTCTCCTCAGAAAGTGTTCTGAAGCCAGCATCCTCCTTTAGACAATTGTCGATTTATGAATAAGATATTGTTTGGGCACCCGTAATATTGTATAGTCCATTTTAAAATTAGCACTACTTACATTTCCATGCATGCATAATTATTTGCTTTTATTTATATCAATTGAGATTTAATCTTATGCTGAATACCAAGTCCATTTTTCATTGTAAACTGATCTTTTTAATTTTTTTTTTTTTTGAGTATTCTAGTGAGATTTTTCTATATTTTGTAAAATCTTGGGCACATTACCAACAATTATGCAAGGGGACTAATGTTGAGGGGAAAAAATGAATATCGGAATTGCTAATATATATTTTCAATATGATGCCCTAGTTGACTAAATTACTACTTGCCTTTCTAATTGGCACTGAAATTCAGAACTCTGAATTTTTGTGCTAATATCAACAATCTCTTGCTTAAACAAAATGTAAAACTATACCTAGAGTGGCTTTAGTAAAGTTGATTTCATGAATCTTTCCTCTTTAAAATAAAATCAGAACTAAATGAGTACTTTGATTCATTAACAAAATGATAGACCAATTCGAAAAATCTGCTTCCACAGTCTTCTCGATCATATATTGATGTCCGTTTACAAACTCATAAGGTATGAGACTTTAGTTTAAAATTCCTTCATTTCATTATGGATGGCAGGGTGGCACTCTATCCCACTTCTTAATCTGTATCAACGAACACGAACAGTCTTTATGCCATATATGTCTATAAAAGAAGTTTTCCAATATAACTAAAAATTTGAAGAATAAAATTTATAAAAAGTTTAGTTACTTCACATTAAAGTATAACATCCTACATCAATTTCTCAAGTGCTTATTGACCAAGTAATAAGATCTTAGATTACTCTATTCACTAATTGATTTTAAGTTGAAATTTTGGATTTCTTAACTTCGTATCAAAGTTGGGCCTGGTGTATAACAAGGGACCTCTGCCTTTGTGCATTGGGCTAACAATCTCCGCCTTGCCAATGCTTCTTCTCGTCCTCTGTGCAGTGGGTTGGGCTTCAATTATTTTTGGGAACTTAAATCACTCCACTTGTTGCCAATTGGGCTAACATTTTTTTTTTTATCAAATTGGGCTAACATTTTAGATCACTCCATTCGTTACCAAATAGTTTTAAGATTGAATCTCTAGTTTCTTAACAATTCACATACATTCATAATTTTTAATCAAATGCAAAATTCTAAATCTTGCTTTCTTTTGCTTTTTTTTTTTACCCCCCTAAGTACAACTCCACATTACTTTTTAAAACGTTTCTCAACTACCTAATCAGATCCTAAGTTAATTCGTTCATTGCCAATAAGTTTTGAGATGAAAGTTTAGATTTTTTAACAATTCACATGATCATAATCATAATTTAGGCAAACTATTTTCTTCAAACAAAAATTCTTATTTAATCAAATACAAAATTCTAGATCTTTCTTTTTTGTTTTTTCATAAGTACAACTCCAGATCATTGTATGTCACTATTTTGTGTATCTATCAAGGCTTTTTAATTTTCAACATACACACGCACACAAATATTTTGGTAAGGATGTCATCGTCTGTGTTCATAAGAAAAAGAGACTGAGGGAGAGGTGTGTATACTATAAGATGTGCATGTTAAGAAGAAAGAGTTTTAGAGAAAGTTTTTGGCGAGGTTTTCTGTATAGTTCTCTCTTGTTAAATTACAATGGTGCAATGCCTAATTATATAGGCTTATTACATAATAATAATCATCTTAACAACCACCTAACCTTATCTCTATCTAATCATATCAGTAATTGATACACTTTTAAATTTCAAATACTCCCTCCGTCCCATTTTGATAGGTTTATAGTTTTTTTCACACAGTTTAAGAAAAATTAGTTAACTTTATTGAAAGGATAGATTAATATATGATGTTCTTAAAATACCCTTGTATTCATCATTAAATATTTACATTAAATACGAATAGAAAATTGCACCATAAGTCAAATTAATTCTATTTGATATGTAGATGCACGGTCTGTTATACACCTTTCACTTATAACAAAGTAATTAAATAGGAGCATTTTAGAGAAGTTGAAAATTAATTACATTCTTCAATTGGAAAGTGGACTATAATTTGGGACGAATGAAAAAGGAAAACAAGCTTATCAAAAGGGACGGAGGGAGTAGATATTTACAACTACCACCTAACAAGTATCTTCCACAATTCACTTTAACACTTCCTCTCAAGTTGGTGCATAGATATCATACAAGCCCCATTTGCCATGTGATTTGTAGAAATTTTTTGTTGACACAATTTTGATGAGTATATCAGTCAGCTAATCTTGCCACTTCAATTACCAAAAAATATTTGAGATTCTCCAAATTCTGCATCTCATATTCAGCTACTAACTGATATTACAACCTAGAGATTTTCTCTTCATCATTACCTGTGATAATCATGTCATTGACATAGATTATCAAAGCTGTTACTTTCCCAAGTCGATGCTTTAAAAATAAAGTCATGATTATCGAAGCTGTTACTTTCCCAAGTTGATGCTTTAAAAATAAAATATGGCCTTCATTGATCTGCTAATATCCAAACTTCTTCATAGCCTGGGTAAATTAGCCAAACCAAGCACAGGGTGATTGTTGCAATCCATAAAGAGCTTTCTGCAATCAGCAGACAATATTTTTTTAAGAACTGTAGAATATCCAGGTGCTAGATCCATATACACTTCTTTCTCAAGGTCATCATGTAAGAAAGCATTCCTGATATCAAATTGATGCAACAGCCCATCTAAATTGGTTGCAAGAGCAAATTCCGTAAATACCGAATTACTGACCGAATTCGATAATTCGGTAATTTGGTTGGCAATTCAAAAAATTCGAAAAAAATGAAATCGAATTCGATCGGTATACTTTTTGTGACTTATCATGAATTTTTTTTTGTCCGTATATTTTTTGTGACTTATCATGAATTTTTTTTGGGGAAAGGAAAAAGAAGTTTAGTAGGAGGGAAAAGTTATGGCCTTTTAAGGTTAGCATAGGTTATCGATATATTTTTTTGTGACTTATCATGATTTTTACAAATTATCTATCAACAAGAAACTGATAGTAATGAGATTCAAATCCAAATTTCTCTTAATGAGTCTTAAAAGTTAAGCTACATCTCGTCTCATTGACAGTGTAGGACCTTCTAGGTTCAGCTGTGACTCAAGTTGCCATGTTGCACTTATCTACACTTTTACGTATGCAAAATAATAATAATAATAATAATAATAATAAATCAGTTCCATAATACAATCTAGCTGCAGGTAGATCATGCCAAGCTAGTTTATTGACAAATTGATAATGGAAAGAAATGTGATCTAGTATAAATTACGTTGCTTACCAAACTCTTTTAGATTGAAATAGAAAATTTCAACCACTAAACTGATGTGAACGATTTTGAAGTTCCCGTATCTAGTGGCATCGATTTGTGAATCTTGAACCAATTTACTAGTCATAGTAGAAATTTGTTGGATTCTAATCGATGCTTGATTTCAAAGTCGATTCTAGCTTCAATCGAGTTCAATTTTGAGATTTAACTTGATTAGGAGTTGTATTTTAGAAATCGGTTCTAGCTCAAGCTCGAGCTCCACTCGAACATCGCCTTTCGAGTAAGTTTGAATCAAGCTGAAGTTTGTCTAATTCTTTAATGAGTCGAACTCAAATAGTAATTTCGATACTTGACCGAGCTTGAGTTTGATCCTGAGCCTAACAAAATTTTTCGAATTCGAGTAGGTGAATATTCGGGTTCAACTCAATTCGTTTACCAGCCTAGACTGGAAAACCCATATGCTGGAGCAAACATGTCATTGGGCTTTGACGTCACGAAATTCAAAAGCATGATAGAGGCCCAAGGCAAAAATCATTTAAAGGGACGACTTGTTTAGATGATCTAATGGAATAGCTGCTGTTGAGTGGCTAATCAGAAGCCAGAACCTAGAGCTCTACTGCATATGCTGTTTTGAATTCACCGCATAAATGGAAGTCCAAAAACAAAAACAACTAAATTCAATAGTTCTGATGACATGTACTCAATGGTTAAATGCCACTTATAGAACAAATGATTGTTATATATTAAACTCTTGGTGACGATTCTTATTTTTAATTTCTTGATCTTACGTGCAAGTTTTGTATGTTTTTTTGACTATTTCTTCGAATTTCACGAGCCTACCCGGTTGGAACATAGTGGAAATTATCTACTATAGATTGATTGTACCATCTCACACGCATGTTCCAACTTGCACATTATCTACTATAAATTGATTGTTCCTTCTCACTTGCATGATGCCGAGTACATATGTTTAGTTGTAAAAGGTTGCATAAATTGATCACCTAATTACTAGTAGACTTGTATAGACTTTGCAATATCCTAAATAGGGCCGCAATTTTCGATGTGATATGAACCTAACTGAAAAATAGTACGTCTGGATAATGCTTGGCGGGTACGGGTCAGTAATGGGGTTGAACCCAACTAACTCATCAAACAAATAGGTTGGGTCGGATCTTTAACGGTTTGACCTAAGTAGCCCGTGAAAAGTTAAAAAGAAAATTAATATTTGTGCTATGTTTTTCACTAGCTCCTTCGAGCAGGTGGAATATGCCTAGTTTGTGCATAATGATATAAACGAGTTTAATCAAATTTATCCATCAACTTGTTCAAGTTTGTTTGATGTTTTCAGTATATTTAACATTGTGTTTGAGATCTATTTGCTCAATATTAAAATTAAGTTAAATGAGGTCGAATTGATTTTGAGTACGTACCTTAATTTATTAATATGTGAATTTCAAGTTTCATAATTATCAAATCTAGTTAAAAAATTTGAATAACGAGAATTCTTATATTTAGACTTGATTAGTCAAAGAATTAAACAAAAAATGAACTTTTCTTGAAGAGGAAACTAATGATTAGTCAAAGAATTAAAGAAAAAATGAACTTTTATTGCAGAGTAAACTGTGTCTTTTCACCCTTTGTTGCTAACAATTATGATGAGAATACAATCTAGATATATTTCGTAAAAGGATGACATAAGGTTCTGCGTTCTCTTCTTTTTTTCTTTTGTGTTTTTGTTAATAAATAATACCTGCTACTTCTTTGGTTTTTAGAAGTATTAGAATTCTTCAAAGATTAAAAATTATGTATTGATTGCTTTTTGTTTTTCACAATCTGATGTAAATATTTTTAAGATTAAACAATTAGTGACTCAATTTGTTGAGAAACATTAATAACAAGTAACCAAATATTAAACAACATTTGCATCTTGACCCTCATATAAATTCTAGAATTTGTAAGAAAATATGCAGTGTGTGTAATTGAATTGAGATTTGCCCAAGTCAAATTTAGATCATTTCATTCTTTAAAAAAAAAAAAATCAGGCCACTTCGGGTGACTCGTCAACCTGTGACAGGTTGTGTCTGGGTCAGGTATGTTGACCCATCATGGACTGGCTGGTCAGGTCAGCAGGTTTCCTATTATATTTAAGTCTCAACCCGACCTCCTAACCTGTTATCTAATCCAATTGCCACCCCTAAGCATTCAAAAACCTATGCATCAATCTACGAGCAACCTGAGAGAAATTTTGCGATCATAAGTTTATATTAATCAAAGACTAACAACTTACTATCTTGACATGCATTATTTCTGGTCTCACTTAGGATTTAAGCCTATGCATAGGCCTCATGCACCTTTCAGCTGGCATCCCGTTTCACTCTGAGACAACAGAGAAAAGAAAAAATAAAAAATAAAGGACAAACTTTTGTACTAAGACTTTGAAAAGAATTCAATATATATATCGAGACATCATTTTTGTTATGGCGGATCTTTCTCCCTTGAATTAAATTAATAGAGATGGAAGCTTGAAAGATACACGAGAATCAAAATGGAAGGGGAGATAACCATTCAATTTAGATTGGAACTGGTGCAGTTGTTTTTTGGAGCAGTTTGAGTCTAGTTGACGTATTTGCCACTCGTCAGATGGTTCACCTATGTTAATTGTTGCTTAATTTTATACAAAGAGTTAGTGCACATAAATCACATCCGTAAGTGAAATGATTTCACACCAGATTCTGTAATAAGATAAAATAACTGGATGCAACCGCACACAAAAAAAAAAAAAAAAAAAAAAATTCACTTGCCTAATTCCCACTCAATTCACGTCTTATTCAAGAGAAACACCGAGTACAAATAGCCATTCAACTTTTTCTCTGTGCCCTTTTATTGTTCACGAAAAAACATATTAAATACATAATTTTTTTCCCCAGAAGTTCAAACAGTTCTTCAGTTTAACCATGATCAGTAACATGGAATAGCAGGTGGAATACTTTGTTCATTGTTGAAGAAATTACGAGGATCAATCTGTGTCTTTGCTCTGACCAATCTATCAAAGTTCTTGTCAAAATATGGAGCACCCCAAACTCTTGACACTTCAATGCTGGTGTAATTTGGGTTGTTTACGCCCAAATCAAGATCTCGATAATCCGCATATGACCTTCTTGGATTTTTAGCCACATATTGACCAATAATGTTGTGAAGTTGTCTGATCCAAGCCAACCGCTGCCGTTGCAACCTTGCACCAGGTCCATTCCATTCTATAGCCTCGAATAAAATGAATATGTTTCCAGCCCTATATGGAAATGGAATTTCTGTGGATGGAATCTCATCCATTCTCCCTCCAAAAGGGGTCCATTCCATCCGTCCAGGCGGATTGTCTATTTTGAATAACTGCTTCCACAGCTTCTCTAGTCCCTCAACTGGGATGGGCACCTGAGGAAAGTCTGATTTGGCTTTCAAGTAGTTCTTGGGAACTGGAGGGACTCTACTCTGCATAAAAGAAGCTGTTGTGTTTGTTGGCAAGGAAATATGGAAGGGAAAATATTCGAGCCAACTCAATCTAACGCAATCACGCCTAGTCAATCCTAATTCTGGAAATCTCTTTCGCATGATTGAAAGAAGATCATTTACTCCTCCTTGGTAAACACAAATAAATGTAGCTTGTATTGTTTTCTTGCCAGTTTTAGTTGAATTGATGCTGGTGAGTTGGAGTGACAGAATTAAATCTCTTGGCAACTTGGGGGCGACATGTTGCCATTTGTAGACGAGTTGTGTTGCATTTTGTTCAAGAGTTTTGTTCAGGCGAAATGCAGTAACTTTTGGGGAAACATCAACCAATACTATTTTGTATGCGAGAATTACTCCAAAACTAGCTCCTGTTCCTCCTCTAATTGCCCAATAGACATCCTCACCCATCGATGCTCGATTGAGAACTCTTCCCTTTGCATCTATCATGCGAGCATCAATGACATTATCCGCTGCAAGACCATATTTCCTTACCAATGGACCATATCCACCTCCACTTATGTGCCCACCAATCGCCACCGTAGGCCAATATCCTGCAGCAAAAGCAAGGGAGCTATCTGTTTTGTTAATAGCATAGTATGTCTCGCCAAGCGTTGCACCAGCTCCAACCCATGCTGTCCGTGATCTGGCATCAACAGAAATTGAACGATAATTGAACATGTCGAGGATGAAAAAGGTGACATTTGAAACATAGGAACTGCCCTCAAAGTCATGGCCACCGCTTCGAATTCTCATCTGCAAGCCCACCTTCTTAGAGCAGTAAATTGCAGTTTGAATTTGCGAGTCTTTAACTGGGGTGAGAATGACTTGTGGCTTAGGTGTGCTTGGTAAACTGAACCTCAAGTTTTCTGTGTAAAACAGCAAGATCGAAGAGTAATTAGGGTTATTTGGTGTATAGATGATCTTTGACATTGCAGCTGCATTATCAGACTTATGGAGAAGGCAATGAACAAAATCTTCATGGGGATTTTTGGCTGTGGACAAGAAGCCCGAAAGAGAAAAGACAAGAAAGAATGCCAATTGGAGTAACATATTTTGCTGCTTCATTTCTTGAGGATAAATACAGCCATCAAGGCTGTCCTATTTATAGAAGATAGCTAGCAATATTCTCACGGTACAAAGGCCAAAAAAAACCCAAAAAATTAAATAGATTTGAGTTGCAAGTTAAATTTATTTAAGAATTCAAAATTTTAAAGTCTTAGATTTTGACATTTGGATGCTTCTCAAGTGGTTCACATGTGACGACAAGCCGTGAAAGTCGTGCAAACTATGGAGTAGTACGAATTAATTCAATAGATTAGATGCATTAATGTTCCTACACTATTAACATTGAATGAAAATTTTATTTAATTTCAAATTTCAGACTACCATGCCAAACTTCAACGATTTAGTATAACAAACATTGTTTATAAAGGTTCTTTTAATATATATATACATTGGATTGAGATTTATGTGATGTATAGTGAGACAGTAACTATAATATTTGACAATAAGTATATATCTAAAAACATATTAAAGAATCATTTAAACTAACTAAAAATAAAAAAGAAAATAAATGAAATGTTAAAGAAATACAAATAATGAAACTATTTGAAGTAAATAAAACATAAACTGAAAAATTTTAACAATTAGAAAACCAAAGATGATGCAAGTCTTTAAGCTCATGAATTTATTAAAAACTCTAATCACAAGAAATCTCTTACCTAAGGCACTCAAATTTAAAGAGAAGAATGTTTCAAAATTGGAAAAAATTGTATTTTAAGTTTTAACAAACAAATTCCATTGATATCAATTATCAAACACTATATTAAAATATCAATTAAATTATTTATTAATCAAAGTTTTCCTATATAGCAAAAATAAGAAAAAGTAAAAGTTGTCCAAATAAAATTTAAATCAACAGAAAGTTTATTTTTATTTTTATAAATTAGAAAGTCAAAGACGTACATGAATTCACCAAAGGGTAGTTCAACAAAGAGAATTGACGTATTAACTCTCTTTAATTGGAGATGTCACTTAGGAGAAAGATTAATTTAGTTGACTTTGCTTATATTACACACACACACGTGTCCCATGCTATGATGAATATCTCTTACTATTTTAAAAATAGTTCTAAAGCATAGAAAGATAAAATCATTTTATAATTTTACTATTAAATGCACATAATATGAAACTATTATTGGATTAACAAAAAGTTAGTTAGTAAGTTATATTGGATTATCAAATCATCAAGCAATGAGAAGAGGTGTTAAGGTTACCGACACATCTCAAGACAAAGAGATTAAAGATTTCTTATGAGGTGTGGCCAGTTACTTATTTATGGAGACTTTGAAAAACTTATACATTTTGTTGAATGAATTTTTTTAATTCTTCTAAGTGGCGAATTTGGTGCTCATTTACACCTTGTGAATAAAGAAAATATAACTATTAAATTAAACCAATTAAAATTGGCAGTCATCTATGACGCTTAAATTATATGTAAATAGCAGTTTTGTCAATAGAGCTAAGGCTTGTTTCAGGCTAAAGAGACATAATTTCAAGGAGCATATATCCAAATTACTTCTAAAATAAAGTTCACTAAAATATGCAAAGTGTGAAATATATTTAAGATATAATTATCAACTCTATGATAGAATAAATTCTATCTTTTCCGCATTTAATTCTTGCCAAAATTGTTAGATAAAAACTTCCTAAACACGGGAAAAATGATTAGAACTTAACTATCAACTTGAGTTAAATAAAATACACAAAGAAGCACACTAATTTTTATGTCAATCTTGGTGGAATTAAATTTTACTTCTCGGATTTAACAATGTTAAATTATTGAATTTTTGTTATATGACTATAACGTTTAAATATACAAGGACACAAAACACATAATAATTTCAAGCAAAATAGATCCAAATAAGTTGAAAATTTAAGTTAAATAATATATGATATGTGCAAAATGCCTATTTTTCTGCTAGTCTTAGATTAAAAACATGAAGTATTATACACAACTAATTGCTACATAGATATTTGAGAATTTGTTGAAGTACACAATTTATTCAAACCATTTGATAAGTCAGATAGGAAATTGATTAATAGCACTAGGCTATTTATGGATAGGGTATTTTCAGTGTTTTTGTTGCATTTAGCTGATGTGGGAAATTGATGAATAGCACTAGGCTATTTATGGATAGGGTATTCTTAGTGTTTTTGTTGCATTTAGCTGATGTGCTTGATTCACCATTTCAAAATTTAGATGCCGGCCTAAAGGCCCTATGGTAAGTACCACAAATTTAATTTCATAGGTGACTTTTCTAGAAAAGTTTAGCTTAGGCCTCTAACAGGGAATATTTCAAGCATAATCTACAGTATTCAAAAGAAGTTTAGACCGTTGATGTTGCTTTAGATGCATGTAGCTTATGCTCAAATATAACCTCTTCCTTAGTGTATTATTTAACAATTCATATTTGTCTCTAATTCACCTATTAAAACATTAAAAATTCTGAAAAATGAGGATTTCTGAAAATTCTAGAAAAATATAAGAAGGAAATAGTATATAATGTAGATATAGAAATGCTTCATATAGTTTCTACACTACCAAAGCTTTTTATACAGATTTCCCTTTAAAAAGGTGACAAGCCTATTATAATGAATTTTGTATTTAAAATCTAAATGACTAGCAGAGAGTAATAAATTTTCTAATGTATTTAAAATATTAAAAAGATTATTAAATTTAGAAATTGGTGAGACATATTTTCAAGATTTCTGAAGCACATCATCCTCAAATAGTATATTTGTAGAGTTAATAACATTTTATCTCCCTGAACCTACCCATTAGTTACACATTACCCCTTTCAATGTAATTAACAGGCACTTTATCCCCTATTTAAATATTTCATAATTATAAATAAGTATAAATGCATGATGTGGACTTTCTTTAGACAATAGCACCCCCTTTAGAGTTTTTGAATAAGGTTATTTTCCTATATTAATTTTTTTCAATATTATTTATAATTTTTTAATTTTTGACTATAGAAGTAATTCATAAATATCACATTTTTCTAAACCAACTTACATAAAATTTATATTAATTTTTAGCATGTTAAAAGAATAAAAATTTTACACGCGCTTTTCATTTTGTTTCAACTATTCACTAACCAAGCAAACTAAACGAAAAATGAAAATGAAAAATAATTTCACAATAAGTATTTTTTTATTACTGTTTGGTATTTAGCATACACATATATATAATATATGCACTCTCTTACACAAAATTTTTTAACCAATAATCAATATTTTTTAGTCAATTAAATATTTATTATTAGAAACACTTATTTTGAATAAGTAAACATTATATTTATGTTAATAAGTTTGAAAATGCTTTTGTATTTGCAATTATATACTTAAATAATTTTTGTTTGATAAATTCATTGTTTTTTACTAGCTTATTACATGATTTAGAGATTTAGGATTTAGAGTTTTGTTTCTCTTGTTATATTGTATTTGTATAAATAGTAACATTTGTTTAATTTTTTTATTTATTTTTTTTGGATATTGAAAAATCATAACAAATAAAATGAAGTCATGGATTTTAACTTTTTGTACATAATGAAATACAAAGCAATAATGAATAAAATGTTATGACTACAAGAATATTAAGACAGAGAAATAATGAATAAAACATTATGATTGCAACTATATTATTATAGTCACAATTTATAAAATTAAGAAATTATGTAAATTTATTAAAAATGAAATGAGATATCAATTGTGTTTTTAATTTGCAATAAGGCATTATCTATCCAAAAAAATCCATGTCATTTTTTATATTTACAAATATTGAAGAAATTTTTAAGGGGATTAAAATCTCTTTTAATTTGATTGAATGGAATAAAGCGAAACAAAAAGGTAGATTCAAGGGAATAAACTGTATCTATAGATTACAAACTGGTAGTTGCTCTTTTCTTTTTCTACTTTAAAGTTTAAATGATCAGATATTCAAGTATCCTTCCCTCTTCATAGGCCCCCTCTCTCTAGAATAGGTCGGCTTTTGCGCCTAATGTGAACAACAAACAGTAGGTTGCCCGATTCTAATTTCAAGCATTTACAAACACGGGTAAATGTGGGTTGAATTTTCCAAATTACTAACTTATTGGAACTAGAAAGAAAGTACTTGCCAATGCTGTCTTGAGCCAAGTATTTGTCAAACTATTTTTAATAGCCTTTCAGACATATGGGCTCCATTTGGATAGTATTATTTGGAGTTTTTTTTTTTAAATTTTTTTTGAAAGTGTATTTGGATTGATGGAGAATTTTTTGAGCAAAAGTCAAAAACTATTCACCTTTTTATTGGTCAAACTTTTTGTTCAAATTTTTTCATCAAGTGTTTTTATCTTATATTTCAGATTTTTTATCAAAACTCAAACATTTTCTACTTATTGAACACTCATTATAAAATGCTAATATTGTAACGAGTGTCCAATATTTTATCTCTCATTTGTGCTTCAAAGTTCTCACTCCACTGAATGTTGGCAGTGTTTGGTGTCAATGTCCAATGTTAGTGCTCATTACGCCAATGCTAACTTACATACAGCAGAAAAATGTTCATCACAATTTTTCTGTTATTCTAAATAGAATTTAAAGCAAAAAATGCAAAAAATGTTGCATTGGGTTTTTTATCCGTTATTCATCACAATTTTTCCGTTATTCTAATGGTTAACTTTCTTTTTTTTTTTTTGGGTTAAAAGGGATAGTTTTATTAACTAAAATGGTCCAGTAATTATTCTCTCGGTTAGTTAACCATTAAATTGGTTATTGAAAGCAGTATTAAAATCCCCGATTGAAAATTTACAAATTTTGTAGGAAGACATTAAAGGAACCTCTACAATGTTTATGTAAGTTAAAAGAAAACTGTGAACATGTTTGTGAAGATTTGGCTAAATATATTGACAGATACTTTAGTGGATGTTAATGAATTAAATGTATCTTGTTTCGTGAATTTATTTAAAAATCAACAAAAATTACTATGCAATTTTCCTGGAAATTTTTTTAAAACAATTCTACTTATTTGCACTGCCACTGGGTTGGAACTTCTTTCAATTTAACTTACTACTTTTACAACTTAAATCGTATATATTAAACTAATATTCTGACTTGCAATGACGGAATCTTATATTTAATAAAATATAACTTGTTATAAAAACTAATTTAGATTTAAGATGATTATTTTTTGGTAGTTTTTCATATTTATTATTTTGACAGGAATTAGTAAATTTTTTATAATTAGTATTCAAAAGGTTTTAAAGAAATGTCACATATATATCAATGGATCAATAAAAATAGAGTATTTATTCATCCTCTTTGTTATTTCCAATATTTAATAAAGATTGCTAAGCATAAGGGGTTATAATTTTTACTGTTGTCTTTTTAATTTTGGTGGGGAGGCATATCTTAGTTAGAATTCTCAAGATAAATTACAGTTCATTTCATTCCAATTTACAATGAATATATTGTGTCAATCTGGAAGTTCCAAAATGGCCCAACAACGTGGACATTTTGACCAAAAACAAAAGTAAAAGTTTCCCTTGCTTGAGCATTACACAACTGCCAGAATTAAATTCGTGTACGTAACACTACATGTTCACATCTATGCACTCTCAAATCACTTACTTTTGCCCTTATGGTGTGTCTTGAATTGCAAATTAGATACGTATACGTTTGTATATGTAAATAAATCATATTCAAAAGTTCCTTAAATTTATTGTCATCTAAAATTGACTTAGCCACAAGGTGTTGTCGTGCAAGAACCAGAACCATTCATTGTTAAGAATACCATGTCCACAAAAACGCAAAAACAGACCAAAATAGTAAAGCAAAAGGAATGACGCCAATCGATGGGGTCCAAACTCACGCCTAAGAAAAGGAAGTTTTAGCTAAAATTGAGTTTCAAATGTTTCTTACCCGGGAAATAAGTCAAGTTTGGATAGATATTGCAGGAGTTGTTCTCTTTTAGACGTTAGAAGCAGCAAAATTGACAGGAAATTAGAGTAACAAAAACCACTGGACCGGCGCCACATATTCCTCTGGTATAAAGTTTGTGAAAAAAATGACCAAATGTGCTGGAAAAGTTTGAATTTCTTTCTTTTTCCTCAAATTTAGACCTTAGATGTTGAAAAATTCCTTAAGGCCCCTATCTTTTGTTATGTGCAAACTTATATTTGCATCAAGAAAGAATTAATTACAAGAAACTAATAGAGAATCAAGCGATTAGAACTCTATGACTCTACCCCAGGGTTGGGGGTTTGAATCCCACCATTACCATTCCTCATTCCCCATTTGTAATAGTATAGGTTTAACACAAAAAAAAAGAAAGAATTAGTTACAAGAGATTAGAACCTAGTATACACAACAGTTTACATGATTGCATCTCTTTTTAATAACTGACACAAATTAGCTACAGTGCTTAAATTTTGTAACATTCGTTAAACACACTGTCTCGACCCCTGTAGTTGTAAAACTTTTACAATTTCTCACTATTCATAAACGGTAGTGAATCAATAGAAAATAAAGAATAGAGACCGTTTGAGAGAGAAAAATTCTAAAAATTTTTAGACCAGATGCAGAGAACTAATTGTATAATCATAATTCTGAATTTATTTTTTAAGTAGTAATTTTAAATTGTTATTAAATAATAAGAAGATATGGATGTCCATTTGCTCATGAACATGTCCATTTGTTCTCCCTAGAAGATTGATTTATGAATTTCTTCTCACAATACATTTAGTTAATTGATCATCTTGTAGGATAACTCAATTCATGTATCTTGAAGTTGTAAATCCATAAATGATCATTCATGTATTATTCATCTTGATTCACCTATACATGATGGTCATCCCCAACCCCATTTGTAACTAGAAAAACTTGAACAATCTAATGAATGGAAGTATGAATTTCTCTCTACTACTTGTCTTCTTACTTTCTAAGTTTTTTATTCATATATTAACATTAATTCCACGAAAAAAATTTAAATATTAAATAACTTTTTCCACCAATATTAGGCCTTGCCTCCGCCGGATACGTCTATTGAACTAAACGAGAAGAACTGATATTTTCTTCTTTACGCTCTTAAGTCAAAATGCAATAATTTTTTAATGGCATGTTTGGATCCTATCTAGTTGAAAATTCCCCTCTCGCATAGAAAATGCATTTATTTATTGTATTTTCTCATGGATAGTTTTCTCAATATTTTCTTCATATTTTTATTTATTTATCGTATTTTCTCATTGATAGTTTTCTCAATATTTTCTTCATATTTTTCATAAATTAGCCCATTTGTATTGTGTGTTTCAATAACACTGTATCACTTTTGTTGATGTAACGTAAGTAAGATAAAAATGTAATTTGAAAGATAAAAAGACAACTAAAAAAGAATTTAAAGAAGGGTGAAGTGGAAGAGCAAAAGCAATTAGGTACTTGAGAAAGACAGAAATTATTCTTGGTCTATGGAGGTCACACTTTAGAATTGTGTGGGCCTACAGATGTGAATATTAAGTTCCTTAAGGATAATAATGGCTGTCTTTGGATAGCCTTTTTTTGGAGATTTTTGGAAAAAATTTTTTGGGATTGTGTTTGGCATGAAAAAATTTTTCGGTCAAAAAGTACAAAAAATTTTTGGTCAAACTTTTTTCACCAAATATTCCCACCAAATTTTCATTTGAAATTTCAAATGAACTTTAGAGATTTTTTTCGTAATTATTCACAAAAACAAGCATGTTTGAGTTCAAAATTTGTTTAGAAAAAATGAAAAATCGCGAGTAACAAAATAAGATCCATTTTTTGTAGGTTTTGAGATTAGATGACGAAGTGAACGACGCAGCAGATGACGAAGCAGACGTCCGCTTCTTTAAGCGAACGTCCGCTAAGATACAAAAGTGTCGTAGCGAACGTCCGCTTCTTTAAGCGGACGTCGAAACCACCATTACGTCACATCAAAAAAATTTTCACATTCAAACACTTTTTTACTTTTCTCAAAAAGTAAACAAAAAATAATCCAAATAATTTTTTCAAATAATCTTCAAAAAACACTCCAAATAATCATATCCAAACGGGGCCAATATATTGCAGTCTGGATTCATGTTAGCATTGAATAATAGTATAGTTAAATAGAAGAGTTCTAAGCTAGACACTGCAACAGGTTTTACAACTAAGGCCAAGTACTTTGTTGATTTAGAAGCTCAGTTGGACCTAGTAGTTCATTATTGAACTTACGGTCTCATTTAAAATACAAACAAATATTTTGATTGTACTATTTATTTAAAAAAATAAATGATAAAATGATGTAAATATAGATGAGATTCTCCCTGAGCATAATGTAGTTGATCCATTAACTAAACATTATCTCAAAATAAACATGATAGTCATATATATTCATTCGATGTAAAGTACATAAACGATTGGTTTTAATCAAAGTGGAAAAATGACGGGTAATTGCACAAACTATTATGTTTGGTTGTTATTTATGCAATAATAATTATATGGTATATTATCATTTTGAAATTCATGTATTTTCTTAATGATAATGTCCTTAGAATAATATTTATTATTCTTAAAGCAGCATCACTAATCATAGTATTAACAATATAAAATGTGGATAGAGTAGCATATATGATGATATATGGGTGAATTGTTAGAAAACAAATTCATTGGATTGATCAAGTTAGAGATTTTTATATGGTTAACTATTTGAGTGCTAATGGTATAATCTCTATGTGACATTAGGGTAAGTGATCGTTTGACTTGAGATTATAAAAGCATCCTTAGTATGGATTATTGTACTTTAACCCTATTAGTCCATAATCCGTAATTAATTATGTGTATAATTGAAGTTGGGTATAATAAGTAACACGAATTGATAGTTTATGATTAATATAGGATTCACCACTCATAATAGTGGGAGAATATATCCTATTGTGGCCATACTTGATAAAGTATCAACTCAAGAATGTCGTAAACGAGTAAGTGAATTTAGAAAAATCTAAATTTATTGACAAAAGGAGTTGAATTTTAGGAACAAGAAAGAATAATAATTAATACAGTAAGAGTTGGCACAGTACAGCTTACTCTTGTATTAAATTGGAATATAGTATGGTGAAAGAATAATAATTACATGATATCTAGTTCATGGGTAGGAAAAGTTAATCACTTGACTTTTTCTAACACTTAGGTAGTCGTGATGTCTAGCTAGAGGACCTAATCTTGATCTATAAATATTAATTGATTAATTTTGAATTAATGATAAATTAAAATTATTTAATGTATCTAATCTTAGAATCCTTGTGAACTAAATTGACTTTAGTCCCAGTGAGAGTTTGCTTAGTTTTGTACAACAGTCAATTAATTTTAAGATTATAATTTATATTTATTGCTAAGTGATTAAGAACCTACAGGGTCATGCATAATACAACTAATTGTTGGAATTAAATTGATTTAAATAATTATATGATCATTATGAGCATTAATTGTGATACAATTAATTTTAAGGACTTATTAATAAATGTAGCAATTCTAATGGTGGAAGAATTTCCTTTTGAAGTAAATTAAAATCTGCCAAATATCTTATTTGATAAGGTATCCTATTACCAAATTTTTGTTGGACAAGATGTCTTAATTATTCCTCTATAAATAAGTTCCAAACACCAAGACTTGACACAATAATACAACATAAGAAATGTTAGAAAATTAGAAAGAGAGAAATAGTTTTTTTTTATGCAATTTTCTTCACGTTGGTGAGGATCTAGTATATTGACTTGGTATTGATCAGTCATGGCGAGAGGCTCCTCAGAAGGTATTCATGTGGATACCTTAAAGGTCGGACATGTATGTGACTGTGATTGACAATCACTGTATTTTTCATTTTTTATCAGGTTAACTATTTAATTATGTCATCAAGAGGTACGTTCTCGTTTTTATATAGATAATAAAAAATCTTGGTTATAAATCAATTTAAAATTCCATTGCATCAATTTGTTATTGGTATATTGATTTGCTAACAAGTTACCCATTAAATTGGCTAGACAGCAGCATTTAAAATCTTAAATTGATAATTTCCAAATTTTGTAGAAAGACATTTGAAGAAACCTCTATAGTGTTTATGTAAATTAAAGAAAACTGTGAACATGTTTGTGAAGATTTGGCAAAACGTATTGACAGACACTTTAGTGGATGTTCATGAATTAAATTTGTCTTGTTTCATAAATTTATTCAAAAATCAACACAAATTACTATATAATTTTCCTAGAAATTTTTCAAAAACAATTCTACTTATTTGTACTACCACTTGGTAGGACTTCTTTCGAGCAAACTTACTACTTATACACCATAAAGCGTATACTATTAAACTAATATTCTGACCATGCAATGACGAATCTTATATTTAATAAAATATAACTTGTTATAAAAACTAATTTAGAATTTAAGATAATTATTTTTGGGTAAGTTTTTTCATATTTATTATTTTTTTGGGAATTAGTAAATTTTTCATAATTAGTATTCAATCAAAAGGTTTTAGAAAAATGTCATATAATTAAAATAAATAAAAATAATTATAAAATTGAAATATTGAAGGATCTGTGAAAGGTAAAGTATAATAACATACAATTTATCAATAAAAATAGACTTATTTTATATATCCCTTTTTGCTATTTTCAGTATTTAGTCAATATTGGTAAAAAATATTGGAAAAATGAAATATTGAATACTCCATGAAAGGTAAGTATAATAACATATATTTCAGTGTATCAATAAAAATAGACTATTTATACATTCTGTTTCTTATTTCCAATATTTAATAACGATTGCTAAATATAAGGTGTTGTAATTTTACTGTTGTCTTTTTATTTTTGGTAGGGAAGTATATCTTGGTGAGTTCTCAAGATAAATTGCATTTCATTTCATTCAAGAATTTACGACGAATGTATTGTGTCAACTTGGAAGTCAATAAAATGGATCCAACAATGTGGACACTTATACCAAAACAAAAGGATGAATTACACAATTGCCAGACTTAAAATTCGTGTACGTAACATTACATGTCCATGTCTAACATGCTCAAATTACTTACTTTTGGCCTTAGTTTATCTTTAATTGCAAATTAGATACGTATACGTTATATATATATATATATATATATATATATAATCATGTTCAAAAGTCCCTTCAATTTATTATCATCTAAAATTAACTTACCAAAAGGTGTTGTCGTGCAACAACCAGAACCTTTCATTGGTAAGAACATCATGTCAACAGAAAGCAAAAACAAACCAAAATAGTTAATGTAAAAGTAAAAGAAATGACACCGCTCGATGGGGTCCAAACTCACACAAAAAAATGGAAGTTTAACCAAAATTGAGTTTCCAATGTTTCTTACCCGGGAAATAAGTCAAGTTTGGATAGATATTGCAGGAGTTGTTCTCTTTTAGACGTTTGAAGAAGCAAAATTGACGGGAAATTAGAGTAACAAAAAGCACTGGACCGGCGACACATATTCCCTATGGTAAAAAGTTTGAGAAAAAATGACCAAATATGCTGGAAAAGTTTGAAATTCTTTCTTTTGTCCTTAAATTTAGACCTCTTAGATATTGAAAAATTCCTTAAACCCCCTATCTTTTGTTATGTGCAAACTTATATTTGCATCAAGAAAGAATCAGTTACAAGAGGTTCAGAACCTAGTATACACAACAGTTTACATGATTGCATCTCTTTTTAATAGCTGAAACTAATAAAAATTCTTGCTACTGTGCTTAATTTTTGTAACATTCGTTAAACACAATATCTTGAATCCCTAGAGTTGTAAAACTTTTACAATTTCTCCCTACCATAAACGGGTGGTGAAATCAATAGAAAGTAAAGAATAAAGACCGTTTGAGAAAGAAAAAATTCTAAAGATGTTTAGACCAGATGCAGAGAACTAATTGTATAATCGTATTGCTAAATATTATTTTTCTAAGCAGTAATTTAAAATTGTTATGAAATAATAAGAAGATATAGATGTCCATTTGTTCATGAACATGTCCGGAGAATTGATTACTGAATTTTTTCTCATTTAGTTCATTGATCATCTCGTAGGATAATTCAAGTGCATGTATCTTGAAGTTGTAAATCTTATAAATGATCATTCATGTACTAATTCATCTTGATTTAAGGATCATCCAGAATCCCATTTGTAACTAGAAAATCTTGAACAAACTAGTGAATGGAAATATAAATTTCTCTTCACTTCTTGTCTTCTTTCTTTCTATATCTTATTGCTCATATATTAGCATTAGTTCCAACAAAAAAATTAAATATTAGATAACTTTTTCCACCAATATTCGGTTTTGCCTCCGGCCGATACATATGTTGCACTAAATGAGGAAACTCATATTTTCTTCTTTAGGCTCTTAGTCAAAATTCAATTATTTTTTGAAGGACAGTGTTTAGAAAAATAACTTCCTATCTAGTTGAAAATTCCTCTCTCTCATATAAAATGCATTAATTATTGTTTTTCCTCATGGATAGTGTTCTCAATATTTTCTTCATATTTTTCATAAATTAGCACATTTGTATTGTGTGTTTCAAAAGTATTTTTGAAAAAATAACACTATATTACTTTTTTTTATGTGACGTAAGTGAGACAAAAATGTAATTTTGAAAGATAAAAAGATAGTTAAAAAAGAATTAAAAGAAGCTTTCAAAATAATTTCTCGAGAAATGTTCAATCCAACTAGAGTATCATAATATTGTGCCTTTTAATGGATCAACACATCAAATGATATGTCTGATAGTAATAGAAATGGGTTACCCATCATCTTCTACATTAGTCATTGTGAAATCAAGAAGATCAATTGTTCTATGGTATATTGTGTAGCTTAAATTCGTGCACGTAACAATACGTGTCCATACCTATGCACGCTCAAATCACTTACTTTTGCCTTATGGTGTGTCTTGAATCGAAAATTATATACGTATACGTTTGTATATATAAATAATCATATTCAAAAGTCACGTAAAATTTATTGTCATCTCAAATTGACTTAGCGAAAAGGTGTTGTCGGGCAAGAACCAGGAACCTTTTATTGGTAAGAATACCACGTCAAAAAGGTGTGGTCGTGTTAGAACCAGAATCTTTCATTGGTAAGAATTACGATATCAACAGAAAGTAAAAACAAACCAAAATAATTAAGTAAAAGGAATGACACCGATCGATGGGGTCCAAACTCACACAAAAGAAAGGAAGTTTAACTAAAACTGAGTTTTTAATGTTGCTTTAAAACCAGGAAAAAGAATAGGTTAGTCAAATCTGGATAGAAATTGCAGGAGTTGTTCTCTTTTAGACGTTTGAAGCAGCAAAATTGAAGGGACATTAGAGTTACAAAAGCGACTGGACCGGAGTCACATAATCCTATGGTAAAAGGTTTGAGAAAAAAAATGACCAAACATACTGGAAAATTTGAAATTCTTTCTTTTGTCCTCAAATTTAGACCCTTAATTATTGAAAAATTCCTTAAACCCCCTATCTTTTCTTATGTGCATCAAGAAAGAATTAGTTACAAGAGGTTAGAACCTAGTATACACAACAGTTTACATGATTGCATCTCTTTTTGATAACTGAAACTAATCAAAATTCTTGCTACTGTGCTCAATTTTTGTAAAATTCGTTAAACAGAGTATATTGACGCCTATAGTTGTAAAACTTTTACAATTTCTCCCTACCATAAACGGTGGTGAATCAATAGAAAATAAAGAATAAAGACCGTTTGAGAAAGAAAAAATTCTAAAGATTTTTAGATCAGATGCAGAGAACTAATTGTATAATCATAATGCTGAATTTATTTTTCGAGTAGTAATTTAAAATTGTTATGAAATAATAAGAATATATGGATGTCCATTTGTTCTCCCTAACATGAACATATCCATTTGTTCTCCCTAGACGATTGATTCATGAATTTCTTCTTAAAATACATTTAGTTCATTGATCCCCTCGTAAGGATGACTCAATTCATGTATCTTGGAATTGTAAATCTATACATGATCATTTATGTACTATTCATCTTGAGCCACCTATAAATAGGGGTCATCTCCAGCTCCATTTGTAACTAGAAAAACTGGAACAATCTAATGAATGGAAGTATAAATTTCTCTCTACTTCTTGTCTTCTTACTTTCTATATTTTATTATTCATATATTAACATTAATTCCACAAAAAAAATTTATATATTAAATAACTTTTTCCAGCCGATATTAGGTCCTTGCCTCTGCCGGATACGTCTATTGTACTAAACGAGGAGAACTGATATTTTCTTCTTTAGGCTCTTAAGTCAAAATTCAATAATTTTTGAATGACATGTTTGGAAAAATAACTTCCTATCTAGCTGAAGATTCCCCTCTCGCATAGGAAACTGCACTTATTTATTGTATTTTCTCGATGAATAGTTTTCTCAATATTTTCTTCATATTTTTTATAAATTAGCCCATTTGTATTGTGTGTTTCAAAAGCATTTTTGAAAACACTGTATCACATTTGTTGATGTAACGTAAGTGAGATAAAAATGTAATTTGAAAGATAAAAAGATAGCTAAAGAAAGAATTTAAAGAAGCTTTCAAAATAATTTCTCAAGAAACGTTCAATCCAATAGAGGATCTTAATATTGTGCCTTCTAATGGATCAACATATCAAATGATATGTCTAATAGTAATAGAAATGGATTACCCATCATCTCTAAATAATCGTTGTGAAATCAAGAAGATCAATTGTGTTATGGCATAATGCGTGGCTTGACATGGGATCATAGACTAGTATGAAGGCTGGCTTTTCAGTTATCTTTTTCATACAGTTTTCTAGCATCTCATGAACCAGTAAAGTCATGTCATTAATAATCTAGGCTTCAGATTATTATCATTAATAAGTCCAGGCAACATATTTTTCTTTCTCTGTCTTCTATTGGTCTTCTTTTTGGCCAATTCTTGGCATGCTTGGTTCTAATTGTTGTTTTTTTCACTTGAAATTATATATAGAAAGATTATTAAAATTCTATAAAAGGCGAGTTTAATTCAAATCCAATCTGGAGTACCAAAAAGACCCAAAAAATTATTCAGAATTTGCTCGTACAATTTGCAATTAATTTGCAATTAAAAAGGGATAATTTCAGAAACATCTCTTGAGGTTTCTGATAAGTTCATCTAGAACTCTTGAGGTTTTGAATATTACACAAACCTCACTTTCCTATGTTAAATGATTGTAATATCCCTCCAACAAATATTAAATTCAAATTAAAAAAAAAGAGATAAAATAAAAGAAAAGAATTATGCGTCTCTTTACTCTGAATTCGGCTCTCACTCTGCCCCCCCCCCCCCCCCCTCCCCAGTCCTCCTACCACATGCTCTCCTCCTCCTCCTCCTCCTACCACGCCATCCCGTCTGGCTCCTCCTCCTCATTATTCTCTCGACACTGTTAATCCCCCAACCCCTCTTTCCTTCTTCTTCCTTTTTTCCCTTCTTTTCTTACTGTTGACTCCCTCCTCCTCACCTCAAACAAGCCCCCTAAAAACCGCACGTCTTCCACCTTTCAAGTACCACAAGCCCCACCTTGTTTACCTTTTCCCCATGTACAAGCCCCTCCCCTTCCCCGCTACTCTCCCCCCTCCCCTTATCATCTCTCTAAAAATTATGAAGCTTGTTATGTTGATTATGTTGGGTTTTGATTATATTTGATTAAATCTTCCTTGACTTGGGTTGTTCAGAATTTTTATTTTTATTTTTAATATTACTTTAAAGTTATTGGAAAAAGTTGTTGATTTGGTTTTAATACGGTGGACGACTTTTTTTTTTAATTTTTGAAAGGATGTTTTGTTGGTAGCATTGGTGCTTGAGGATATTGGTTGTGGACCTCATTGAAAATGAATATGACAAATCCTTGGCGTTGTGGGACTTTGGTGATGGACCAAGCTTTTCCTTTTTTCCTAAAATTATTTTAGAGAGATGGGAGGGATTGGGGATGCTGATTGCATTTTGGGATGCTACTATGTTGGTAGGGAAGGCAAGATAGAAGCACATAATAGGTAGGAGCAAGAGATGGCATTATGTTTCTTGACGTAAAAAAGAGAGAGATGGCGTTATGTTGGTTTTTTTTTTTTTTTTTACTTGGAGATAAATTGATTCATTTTTTAAAAATTATTCTGTTCCTTTTTTTTTTAAACAAATGAGGGGCAATTTGGGATATTCATGGAGATTTTTTGGCTTACATCAACATGTTGGATTTTTTTTGTTACCAAATATATAAAGATAGGGGTATAAACCTAATATTGAAAACCTTAGGTGTGCTAAGTGAAATTATCCCATAAAAATGCAGTTGATTTTATTATGAACCTCAGTACTCAATTTTGAATCTTGTTTAGAAGGACCACCAGCAGAAGATCAAGTCTTCTTTTTAAACTCAGGATATCCAAAACACGTCACACTTGCACGCTAGCTGATAATATAAAGAATGATCTATGAAAGGATTGAGTAAATTAACTTAAAGAAAGTACAGTTAGGTTAGGTTCGGCCCCATGAGGGTTCACTGAGATAACATAAAGAAAGCAAATGAACAGAGACTCACCACCTCACCAGTTAGCAGATGCCAGTGAGCTATCCACATTAAAAAATATCTATTCAGCAAAGGATATCCATTAGAAACAAATTAACTTAATTGCATAAATTAAATCCATGAGAAACAGATGAACTTAATCGCATAAATTAAAGAAGTACATAGGAATTTAGGGGGTGTTTGGTTTAGGGGAATCAAGGAGGGGAATGGGTATCATAAGTAATGATACCCATTGTTGATGTTTGTTAAACAACTATCACTATCATTCAATGGGAATGATAGTGATTAATTGGGGTGTTAATGATTCCCTCCAAAATACTATTCTATCAAACCCATTACCCCTTATGATTAAAGGCAAAAACACACCCACTTAAAAAATACATATATTTTAAGTTACACACCCCCCTAATATACTCTCTCTCTCTCTTCTCTCTCTCTCTCTCTCTCTCTCTCTCTCTCTCTCTCTCTCTCTCTCTCTCTATTTTGTCTTTTGATTTTGAATATTTTTTATTAGTACTTTATAAAATTTTTATAAAAATTCTTTTAATAATTTTTTTTAAATTCAAATTTTTTAATAAAAAATTGAACTGAAAATCAAAGATATATAATACTCTCTATTAATACAATAAAAATGATTTTTTTAAGGTTATCATTTGCATAAAACTCAAATTAGATTATGGTTATATTTAAAATTGAAGAAATCTTTTTAGCAATTTTCTTTAAAAAGATACAAAATAAGAAATCTAAAAAATATGTATATCATAAATAAAGATTTAAAATTTTTAAATTTACTTGAAAGTCATTCCAGTAAACCAAACAAGTATTTTTATAATGATACCCATTCCATTATTAAACCAAACATGTTGGGGGGAATCATCAAAACCCATACTCATAATAGGGTTAATGATACCTATAGTGATAGTGATTGAGGAATTTGAACCAAACGCCCCCTTAATCTTCATAAACATCTATCTATATGTATATACTATATATTGATGATTGCGTTTTCAACTTAAACCTCATAGAGAGTCCCCAACTTCCCATTTTATTTTTTATACATTTTTTAACTATTTTCACGACTAAAAAATAATTACGCCGACTGATTGTACCCTAAAGATTATATATGTATTGATTCTAATTAATGATTAGAGTTAACATATATATATTTTTTAAATTGATGCAGTTTGTGATCTTACATACTGTTGCAACTTAAATTATACTACAAATACAAAAAGGAAACGATTGTATTCTAACTCTTTAATTCAGGGGATCCTAACTAAAATATACATCTCTACCAAAAAAAAAGGAATAATAAAATTGTTACTACTTAATTTTTGGCAATCTTCATTAAATACTGAAATAATAAGATGTATATATGGTAGCTCAAATTTTTAGAATTCTAACTAAGTATGCCTCCTTGCAAAAAATACAAAGACAATGGTAAAATTTTTACCCCTGAAGTTTGGCAATCTTTGCAAAATAGCGGAAATAACTATGATTAACATGTAAATAGTCTATTATTATAAATAAATTGTAGAGGTGCTTTTGAAGTTTAACTTCTCGCAAAGCCTATAGCATTTCATTTTTCCTGTTATTTTAATTGTATGAAATCCTTTAAAATCTTTCAATTGGATACTAAATACGAAAAATTTACTAATTCCCATCAAAGTACTAAAATATGAAAAACAATCAAAGCAATAATCATAATATTTTTAAATTATTTTTTATTTTGTTATTTTTAAAAAATATAAGTTCATGCATCACAAGGGTCACAATGCTAGTATGTCATACTTCTTCGTGAAATTATAAAAGTATACCTACTCATCTTTTTGGTTAAATCGTACCAGCCCTCTGACTGGTATATTGTGATAAACATGCAAAAGCCAATTATTGGCCTATAACTTAATAATCTGTCGAACCATTGGGCATAAAAGGTAAATATTTCTTTACTGATCAAGGTCATCTTTGCTGATAAACAAGTATAATTCCTCCCACTATAAAATCAAGGGTTAATAGCATAATGCCACCCTCAACTTTGACAAGAGGAACTGGGACACCACCACATGATGTTTAGGCTTTAAATTTAAAGTACTTTCATGAACAACGTAATACCGCGCGACGCGCCGACAAAGGAAATAATATCTTATCAATAGTTTGACAAGAGGAACTGGGACACCACCACATGATGTTTAGGCTTTAAAGTAATTTCATGAACAACGTAATACCGCGCAACGGCCGACAAAGGAAATAATATCTTATCTAATATGACGTGTGCGATATTAGATGAACTTGTTTTGATAATTACGGCACAAAATATCAGTTTTGAGATAACTTACTTATTTTGAGATAATGGTTCAAATTTACATTAGCTGCTAGTTTACACTCCGATAATTTTCCAAAGACCGGTTAAGGCTTGCAATTCATTTGTTTCTCAAGTAAATTAACATATTCAGATATGCATTTGACGTAAGAACATTTGGCCATTGAATTTGCACATTATATTTGGATGGAAGAAAAAAAGAATTAAACTAAACAAGAATTAAAATGTTTACTCAAATTGCAAAACGATGTCAAGGTGATTTGAGCTTTTGCACACGGCAAAGATAAGTCACGAGGTGAATTATGGCTGTTTGATATCTGGATAACGATATTGACATTGCATTAATGGTATGGACGACTTTTTCCCCTCAGTTGTTCATCTAAAGGAGTGGCAACTAAATGCACATAGGATTCTGTCTATCATTTTTTCAGTGTTAATTAAATATCAATTATAAATAACTGTTAAATTATGTATATATTTTTAAAATTTTTATTAAATTTTAAGATAAATTTTAAAAGTTGTGCTCACATTTCAAATATAACTTATCTTACCTAACTTTTAAGATAAATTTTAAAGTGTGAACGCGACTTAATAGTCGATGCTCAATTAATACAAAAAAAAAGTGATACGGAGAATTCCAACTGAATTAAACGACACACTTCAATGATTCAGGTTATCTACTACTCTCCTTAATCATTTTCTTTTGAATGGGGTACCTTAATCATTTTCTTTTGAATGGGGTAAAAGATCTTTATCTTTACGAAGTTTGACAAGATATTTTACCATCTACTTACTGTTCATCGTTTGGAAGTGACAATTGCAACTCTTGCTATCTTTAATCAGAAAGAGAGCAAGAACAGGTGAAGTTTTTCACGCTCTTTTATGGATTTACCGCGCTGACATTTTCTTCATTGATTTTATACTTTTTTGGGCGTAACTATGAATAATTTGATTCGAGAATTTTAGGTCAATAATTTAGGCTCTAAAAAGTCGTTAAACCAGTCTTTGCAGCTTGCGCACGCTACACGATATGAACTAACGATAGGAATGAACACTCTAGCAGGGCCTTGAAAACTAAAGAAAAAGTTGAAAATGATACTCAAATTGGCAGCTACCCGAAGTCACCCAACTAGCAAGATAACCATAACGGTTTATGCATAAACTAACGGGATAATTTCAAGTACCTCTCTAGAAGTTTGTCATAAATGCACTCACATTCTCTTAAATTTTAAAAATTAGATTCACACCTTATGTTTACATTTTTCATAACAAAACTAGTCTATTTTGATAATATAACCCAAAAATACCAATCAAACACTTCAAAATATCCTTAATGATTCTTAAATTAGTCATTTCTTTCTTATTAATATATTTATTTGTAAAATTTTTATAAACAAAGTAAATTCATTTAGATTAGTTAGATAACCTAGTTTTGGCGAAATATTATTTGGTAGAGATTGAAAATTTGATGTAAAAATACAAGTCTTTTTGATATTTTCATGACTAATTAATTAATTTTTTAATATCTATTTATCTTTTTTAAAACTAATTAAGGATATTTTAAGTTATTTGGTTGGTATTTTTAGGTTATATTATTAAAATGAACTTATTTGGTTAAAAAGTACAAACGTAATGGGAGTAAGTATAATTTTTAAAACTTGAGAAAAATGAGTATAATTATAACAAACTTCAAGGAAGGTATGTGAAATTATCCCTAAAATAAACGTAGGAATTCTACATCATTTGCAATAGCACTAACCGATCACTTTGAGAGAGGTGGAAAGGTTTTACTAGGCTTTATTATGTTTGTCTGTAGAAAGATGTTGTTTGGTTGTCTTGGCTAATTTGGATAGGATGCCAGTTGCTATCAAGAATAGCAATAGTCAATTATTGAGTTGCCAACTGGACATTCATTCTATAAGATTTGACGAAAAGTAGTAGGATCCATATGGAAAATAAAAATAAAAGCATCAATTCACACAGTTGATCGTCTTCTGGAATAACTGATATACAGTAAGCTGGGAACTTTATTACACTCGTATCCTCAAGTGGAAATCATCCAGAAACATTGACAAACGGAAATCAAATTTTATTCTCGAACTTTATTCTAACTACTGAAACACTTGATTTCTCCTAGGAGGTCGTATAAGGACTGAGGGTTGGAAAGCTTTGTTCATTCTTGAAGTAATTGTCAGGATCAACTTGAGTTTTCACTTGCACTAACCTGTCAAAATTGTTCGCGAAATATGGAGCACCCCATTTCTTTGCTTGTTCGATGCTTGTTTCCCCAATAACATTGTTCACACCCAAGTCAAGGTCACGATAATCAGCATATGCAGCCCTTGGATTCTTAGGAACATAGCCTCCGATAGATTTGTGAAGCTTTCTTAGCCAATCGATACGTGATTGAATCACTGATGAGGTATCATTTGCAGTCCAATAAACAACCTGAAACATAATCAGCAATCTTCCTCTATGTGGGAATGGAATTTCCGATTCCGGAATTTTATCCATCACACCTCCTCCGAAAATGGTCCATTCCATTTGTCCAAGAAGTGGACCGACATCGAAAAGATTGTTCAGTATCCTTTCAAGTCCCTTTACTGAGATGGGGTCCTTGGCAAAATCAGCCTTGGCTGTGAAATAAGGCTTACTTGGAGGGACCCTGCTGGTCAAGAAATCTTTAACATTATCAATTGAATGGCCAATATGGAAGGGGAAGTATTGGATCCAAAGCATTTCCTTGCAGTCCTCTTTAGTCAAGCCCTAACTCAGGGAAGTATTCTCCCATTATGGAAAGTAATTCATCAACTCCACCGCGGAAAACGGATACAATGAAGCAATTATAGTTCTCTTACCGGTTTGAGCTGAAACATCGCTTGTAATCTGGACTGTAATGGTAAGCGTCTTTGGTAACTTAGGAGCAACATATTGCCACTTGTGAACAAGTTGAACGGCGTTTTGTTCGAGGGTTTTAGAGGTGGAAAATGCGGTAACTTTCTCAGGAACTTTACTAGACTGAGTTTGTACGAAAGAATCACTACAAAATTTGAACCAATCCCACCTCGAATTGCCCAAAAGAGATCCTCCCCCATGGATCCTCGATCGAGAATTTGTCCATTCGCATCTATAACTCGAGCATCAATGACATTATCCGCAGCAAGACCATGTTCCCTCGTCAATGCACCGTAGCCTCCGCCACTGATGTGCCCACCAATGCAAACGGTAGGCCAATAACCAGCAGGGAAGCCAAGAGAGCTATTCTTTTCATAAATGCTGTAGTATGTTTCACCAAGGGTGGCACCAGCTCCAACCCAAGCAGTGCGGCTATTAGCATCAACTGAGATGGATCGAAAGTTGAACATGTCAAGTACGAAAAAGGGTACCTCAGCAATGTAAGAACTACCAGCAAAGTCATGGCCACCACTTCGAACTCTCATTTGCATGTTATGCTTCTTGCCACAGTAAATTGCAGTTTGAATGTGTGATTCAGTGAGTGGGGTGAGAATGACTTTGGGCTTGGGAGTTTCCGGATTTAGAAAGCGTGAATTTTGGATGTAGAAGTCCAAGACTGATAAGAAAGTAGAGTTTTTGGGTGTGTAAATGATGCTTGAAATTGTGGTGTCATCTGAATGTTTCAATAGGCATTGAAGAAAAGCTTTCTCATTAGGCTTTGATGCAAATGCAATTGATGAAAAGGCAAGTAGAAAAGCAAAAGCAATTTGAAGCTTCATAGTTTTTGGCTTCATCATGTTTTTGTTTTTGTCTGTGAAAATAGTATGAGAAGGGAAGACCTAGAATGCACTATTTATAGATGAAATTTCATTTATGGAGCTTTATCCAAGATTTAACTTAGAAAGACGTAACAGTCATGTGGGGGATTGCCTCCCCACTCTGGCGGATTCCCATTTGGCTCGGGCAGTACGACTTTATGGCTCTTCTATTACTTTTCGCCTCAATTATCTTTTCATTTATTTATACTTAACAATAATTTTTATTTTAAAATACTTGATAATAATAATGTCATCACCTTTATTTTGGTCGGCGATTGACATATTTAAAAATCAAATCCGTCTGAGAATATTTTTTCATTCGCTTTGTACGAAAAATTTGAATGGTGAAAAATGGATATTTTAATTTTTGTGCATAGCCGAAAAAAGTAAATATGTAAATTATGAACGGTTCTGATTCTTAAGTATGTTATAAAATTGTGATGATTAGGATGTAATGGAGATAAGTTTTCTTCCATAAGGTGGAGCCTCAGCCGTGTCTCACATGCAAGCATGGTGGAAAATTAACGTTAATTATTCCGAGATCTACCACCACTTGGACATCCTCAATTTTTATTTGCCACCCCTTGGACATTATATTGAACTCTTCAATGTCTAGCATGTAACATAATATATGTTTCTCATTTTTGGCTTCTAAAAGTAGTATAAAAATGTTTTCCAAAAAAAAAAAAAGGTAGTATATAAATATGTCTTACTCGATTCTAATTTGTAGGCACGGTCAAATATTAGCCGTTTCATTATTAGTATCCCACAAAGGGATGATTTAAAATTTTCAATTAAATTAGAAGATAAATGACCAGTCAACAGTTGAATTATTTTTGTCTTAGCACACCATAGCACGTTTCTATAGCAGCCAGCAATTTGCACATCAAATGAAATGTTTGCTGCCATTTAGGTTCAAAATAACGGCTCTGTAGCCACTGAGCTAAAACCCCAGTACTCAGGGGAGACCAGCCCAGTGGTCAAGGAGACCTTAGGGTCCCCTTATTGTAGGTCATAAGATCAGGGGGTTTACAAGCTATGAGAGTTTAGGTAAATTTCGAAAAGTCATATTTCAAATTATGTATAATAAACAGTTTAGACTTCACTCAAGCATATTATTAAAAATCTCACTCAATTTATATGAGATAACAAACATTGTGACACAGAAGTAATTGATCAAAAAATAACGGCTGTATGATAGTATTAGCAACTTTTGTCCATTTGACTCTTATTTTTAGACCAGTTGGGTTGCCATATTAAAGATTGATAACTTCAATACACCTACCGAAATGAAAGAAAGCTTGTGAATTTATTGAAAGTGGTCAAGAGTCAAGACTCAAAGATACAGCTTCTTCGTAATAACCTTCAGATTGCTCCCACATCGGGAGTTTGAGAACTTGAGTGTGTAAATTTAAAGTATCTCAGCCCTTTCTCCAATCAATTTAGTAAATCTTACGTTAAGTACCCCTTTCTCTTTTTTCCATAACATTTAAAAAAAAAATTTTTTGTGCCTAGCCGAAAAAAGTAAATATGTAAATTATGAACGGTGCTGATTCTTAAGTAGATTATAAAATTGTGATGAGTAGGATGGAATGAAGATAAGTTTTCTTCCACACAGTGGAGCCTAATCCATGTCTCACATGCAAGCATGGTGGAAAATCAACATTAATTATTCCGAGATCTACATCTACATTCTCAATTTTTATTTGCCACCACCTGGACATTGTATCGAACTCTTCAATATCGAGCACTATGTAATATAATATATGTTTCTCATCTTTGGCTTCTAAAAATAGTATATCAACGTTTTCAAAACAAAAAAAAAAGTAGTATATAAATATGTCTTACTCGATTCTAATGCGTGGGCATGGTCAAATTTTAACCGTTTCATTTTAAAAAATATTTTGGTCAAATTTTAACCGTTTCATTTTAAAAAATATTTAGATATATCGAGTTCATGAAATAGTACTGTGGACCTCTCGGTTCAGAAATTGTCACCTTACCCGTGACCCACTATATAAATGAGTTGGCCCCAAAATGTTCATGCCACTATTCTGTATAGACTCGGCCACCTAATTATTTCTCCTTTCATTATTACTATCATACAAAGGGATGATTTAAAAATATTCTATTAAATTAGAAGATAAATGACCAGTCAACAGCTGAAATTATTATTATTATTTTTTTTTTTTGTCTTGGCACACGATAGCACGTTTCTATAGCAGCCCTGCAATTTGCTCGTCAAATAACACGTTAGCTGCCATTTAGGTTCAAAATAACGACTCTGTATGATAGTATTAGTTAATCAGACACTTATTTTTAGGCCAGTTGGGCACCATATTAAAGATTGATACCTTCAATACAACTACCGAAATGAAAGAAAGCTTGTGAATTTATTGAAAGGGGTCAAGAGTCAGAGACTCAAAAGATACAGCTTCTTCGTAATAAACAATTTGATAGAAGAAAACTGAGTATGGCATCTTTTTCTTTGCAACTTCAATCAAACGATAACTCGGATAAGTTCACTTGCAGTTTGTAACTTGCATCCCAAATTCGAGCTGGTCGGTCAATAGTTTCACAATGCGTACATACTAGATTATTAAGCGTACAAAAAATCAAGAAATGCCTCGACGAATTCAAGAAATAAATGTACCAAATAAAATAATATATGTACTTTTTACATGGTAGTCACTAAATCCACCATTTCACGTGAAAAAATCCCTCGATCACATCAAAGCTGATTGCCAATCTCCTCAAACCGTGTAAGGGGGGTAATCATTCTTGTCAGAGAACCATGTAAGAAAAACAGATTTGGAGCCTCACAATTTGTTATTTGACCATTTCCTACAATTTGGAATTGGTGTAAATTATCATCATTTTAGCGTAAATCATCAGTATTCTTGCGTAAATCTTTAGTATTTTAGCGTAATTGATTTTCCTTTTAAAATTATCTCGTTTTTTGTGTTTTTACACTTTAAAATTTGTCTAAATGGCATCAGTCATTCATTTTGCCACAATTGATCATGGCCATGAAATTGCTTCAAATGAAAATTGTGAGGCCCCTCACCCAATACAAACTCTAACAGGTAGTTTGGGAGTTTAAGATGGAAAAAAAAAAAAGAAGAGAAAAGATAAGTTTGAAAAGAAAAGAAGGAAAAATGATACAAGTCTTTTCTAAGTTGTTTGAGAGTTTAGGAAGAGAAAAGAAAGTAAAGGGATTCAAAAAATTTTTTTTTTTGAGTGTAAGTAAAGGGATTCATTGGTCAAGGAAAACTCATACAAAGAGCAATATTATCATATTAAAAAAAATTTTAGTTTTTCTTTCCTAATGTTTTTAAAGCATGGAATCGAAAATTTCTTCTCCTCAAATCCTTTCTTTTATTTTTTCACTTTTACTCCCAAACAGTGAAATTGGTGTCATATCCCACTAACTCATTTCTTTTCTCTTCATTTCCTTTTTCCCAAAGTAGTTCCCAAAGTAGGTGTAGAGTCTTAATTGAATTGCCTGCTTAGGGCAGTTGAATAGTATTACTATTCAAATTGCAATGATATATTCTTGGTCCCATTTTGATTCTCATTTGTGAAAGTGTGTTTTTTTATGCACACTGGAATGGTTTTGGTTTCCTATAAGGGTTAATTATCATTGTTATCCTTGATTAACCATGTCAAACATGAGGGCATACAATCTTTTTTGTTAAACAACTGTGTGTTGTCAGCAAACAACTGTAATGCACGCGATTACTTTTCTTGACATAATTATGCACCACGTTGATTCTATGAAAGTTGATGCGATTTTCTTCTCTTTTTTTTTTTTTTTTTTTGAGAAATATAGCAATTTTTTATCTATGTTGAAGGATGATTTTGGATCCCATGTGCATCACTTTTCTTTCCAGCAAATAAAGGGTGAAATTGTAAATAAAAGAAATAATTTTTCGTATTTTATATTTAAGTGACACAATTGTGGGACCTAAGAAAGGGAAATCATAACAATGTCAACGACGCAGATAATATTGAATGGGCGGTGATGATGCAAAGAAATTTCGAAGTATCTTCTTTTTCTTTCTCTTTTTGGTAGATAATAGGTTTTTAGAACTGGGTAGCGATGATGCAAAGAAATTTTTGACACATTCAAACTGCGTAGCGATGATGCAAATAATTTTATTCAAATTACTTATTTTCTTTCCTTTTTTGATAAATAAAAAGTTTTAGAAGAAAGTCCAGCTAAATTACGACTTATCGGTCTATTTTCAATTATTTATAGTGATTTTTATATTCTACCAACGGGCCCTTTTTTGAATAAATGAAAAGTTTAGGTCAGAAACTCGAATCTAAATGATCCCAACACAAAGGGCCAAGCAATTGTCAACTGAACCCTAACACGTTGAAATCTTCTTCTTTGTTCAATTATTTGCAAATAAGTAAATGAGAATAAAATTCATAAACGTTTGAGTTGATATTTATTTGACGTCAATTGCGTATCGTCTCCAGCAGACAGGATGCCAAGTTGGGCTGTGGTGTGTGGCCGTGAAGCTGCCCTCCAACGCGGCTGCTGCCCTGGACCACGGACTACATTTATGAACCAGGTTGGACGGGGACCATAATGTTTGGACCGAAGTTAATTATTGTGTAGTACGATATGTCAATTAAAATATATGGATATTTATTTCTCCCTCTTTAACCATGCAGAGACTAAAAAGTTGATTTTTTAAGTGTAAATTATAATTTAAAAGGCGTTTTTTAGAAACTATTGTTATAACAGTTTAAAAATTTTTCTCGATAAATGTTCTTATCCGATAAAAAGGTAATTAAAAATATATTTAAAATTTTAAAAAATAACATTTTTAAAAAATAACATCAAACAAACGGAGCTCACATTTCCAGCACCACCCCATTTGATAATTGGGTGTCAATGTCAAGGAACAAACCCCCATTGTGATGGTTAGGGTGTCAATGTTCAAAATTCTTTAATAACTTTTTTTTCCTGAGACCAAATACATCATATAATTTTTTCTCATATGAATTTGTACACAGTGATTGCTAGCCTAGGTGTTTTAGTATTATACTTATATTACATTATTTAGGAGAGTGACAAGTGTACTCTTATATCTCCTAAGAGACAAACACATGTTACTAGAAAGTAACATGTTACTTCCTAAGAGATAATATAAAATGTAACTCAGAGATGCTTTGTTTTTTAAGACTTTCTTTCTTAATCCTCTCTACCTGTGCAAAGCGAGTTTTATATGGACCTAAATCCTTTTTTTTCGCCAAAACTGTGAACTTGAACTTCCCCCGAGGGATGAGAAGGAAGAATTCATTTCTCTTGAGCTTACTGTTCACTGCGGAACGAGAACATGAAAAAAAATTTACAAAAAATTGGCCTTTCTCTTATAATCAATAGGCTAACTTTTTCAAGCAAATTGCATTAACTAATAAAAATAGGATAATAAATAAATCACGTAACCTTCCCTTTAGACCTCTGCCTCAAATTGAACCGTAAAAAGTCTAAAGAATGCATTTATTTTTTGCGCTTTTATATATCGTTATTTGATGTAAAGCCAAGTTAGTAAATTTATTATAATTGACTGTATGCCGAGAGGATGGTAATAAACCGAATATTCCGTTGAACTATGACACGCATCTCTGTTATGCCTTCTATTTTCTTACTTTAATTATTTCTTTACATACTATATAACATATTATTTGCCTAATTGACTTGACCTCCACTTGGAAAAGTATAACAATCATGAGATGTTGCCTAAAATCATGTTGAAAGCTTGTTTGTTATTTTTAAAAAGTGTTGAGATTTCAGTTTTATCAAACGCCATCTAAGAAAGACTCCTGTTTTAATTACTCATCTAGGTATGTAATAATTCCTTTGGCTTTTATTCTATATAATAGCAATATTACATGAACCATAATCTAAGAAAATGGTAGAATCCTGAGCAAGTTTATTATGCGTTATTAAAAGCTATTAACTTTTGAATATCTAGTGGGAGTTTGGCTTAAGAAAATCAAAGAGGGGAATGGGCATCAGTAATAATCACCCATTGTTGATATTTAAAAAACAATATCATTGTAATTCAATCAGAATGAAAGTAATTCCCAAAATACTACTTTATTAAACTTATTAATCCTTTTGAAAGGAATGATACACATTCCATTACTAAACTAAATATATTGGATGAATCATCAAAACTTATAATTATAGTGGGATTAATGATATCCATAATGACAGTGATTGAAAAATTTGAACTAAATAGCTCCTAAATTTTTAACTAAATGATATACAATGTTTATTTTTTTGCACATCACTTGGCTGATCGAGTACATGCGTAATCGTCTGCGTGAAATTAACTTGTTCAAATTTGCCACCTTTGATACAGATGGAGCAATTATTTGGGTCTCCATAAAAAACCAATTAAGAATCTTTTCTTGCGAACTATTATAGGCCAAATTTTGATTTTTGTAAAAATTAATTTTGGAAAAAAAACTAAAAATCTATTGCTTAAGATTTTAGTTTAAAAAAATTCAAAAGTAGGATAAAAAACAATTGAGACATCAAAAAATAGATTTTTTGTGAAATCGCAAACTAAAAGTAGGTAGAAAAAAGCTATTGAGAACAGACCTATAGGTTGATCTCTCTAATTGTAATAAACCGAACTTGTGCCAAGTTCTTCTGTTCATCAATTGGAAATTTACAGATTGACTTGTAATATTGGACTAGGTTGTTTTGCTTGTAACCCCAGATTATGACATGTAAATGAAACATGAACAAGAAGAAAATTAATTAGAGGTTATGCTGAAAACTCATGGAATGGAGATAGTAGTAAATAAGTTAAGAATTGAATGAGAGTATAACGACAAGAATTCAAATGCCATACTGCATGCTGCTCTAGATATTAAAGAAGAGGAGAAGATGCCACAGAGGGTTTGACGAAGGGTTAAAGTTGCCAAAAATATTTAATTGCTGTGGGTGACTAAATCGAATGAGCTTGGCAATATCACCACTACAACGTCAGTATTTCCGTTTGGATTGCGCTATTTGAACATTATTAAAAAATAATGTTTTAAAATTTTTTTATTTGTGATGTACGTAAAAGATTGAAAGCATAAAAAAATAATTCGAAAACATATTTAAATAATATTTTTAAAACATTACTTTAAAAATGAATAAACAAATTCTTGACCAAACCCTTTGCATGTGATGTACTGATGAACCATACAAATTAAATGTAATAATCTGGTACACATAATAACAAATGCAAAAAATCAATAATACATATAGTTTACTTTATTCTGAATTTTGCTTTTTAACCATAAACGCCTAGTGTTCGGAATGTACACGAGGTTGTTTCATGTATGTTAGTTAAACCTCTTGTCTCTCCACGGAAGAATATCAAATTTGTATTCTATAGCTCTCTCTCTCTCTCTCTCTCTCTCCCTCTCTCCCCCCCCCCCCCCCCCCCCCCTCCAAAAAAAAAATTAATGCTTGGGTATATGTTAAGCATTGGTGTAATCTTTGAAGTCAGATTTCGGACAAGGTCGACCTTGTTTCTTATCTGTACAAGTGGGAACATTTTTTTATTTTTTATTTTTTTTGTCATTTTCAAGACCGATTCATCGGAAGTTTAATCAAACACGTATTGTTTACATGTTGTCGAAAACGTTACTTTAACAACTTTGGATATTTAAATGTGAAGTTCTACTTGCGTTTGATACTTTGTCCGGATAGCATACGTTGAAATTGCCAAAGCACATGATTTCTTTAACATCGTGATAATGACATGGTGCGGTCTAGTAAAATATAAGGTACAGATTTTGTTTAGGGTAAATTATATTTTTCTGTAATATAAACCTCATAACTCCGTTATGGTTTAAAAAGTTATATATCACTTCTTTGTAGTTTGAGTTAAAATGTCAAACTAACGAAAATTTCCTTCTGTAACGGGATGTGGATAAAATGTCCTAATTACCCCAGTGATTAACTATATCATTTATGTGTGTGCATGTATATTTTTTCAAAAACTATACACTTTACCCCCATGTGGTTTTCAAAATAAATCACATAACTTCCTTATAGTTCTAAAAGCTATATATCACCCTCATGGTAATTTTTAGTACACTCATGGTGTAATTTAGACATTTCATACACGGATTGTTATGAAAAAAAAATTTCTGTTAGTTTGATACTTTACCCAAAACTACAAGGGGTGATGTATAGCTTTTGAAACCATAAGAGGGTCATGTGGTTTATTCGAAAACTACAAAAAGGTAAAATATAATTTATCCTTTTGTTTAAAAAGGCAAAAAGTTATTGATTAGGAAAGCAGTTCGCAACTTCACGTTGTAGCTTTTGGCTTTCATTCATCTTTTAATGAGTGGCTTCTGAGTTAGTGACTTCTCCTCAAGGGACTGTTAAACAACAGGCACTTGCCTGTATGTTTCCTCAAAGAACAACAAAGTGATGTCAAGTACTAAAGAACATGGGATTTTATCTCAAAATCAATTAGTAATAAGTGGAGTGGCCCATGAACTTTATAAACTAATTTAGATTACTTTGGGATTTCAAATGGGACATTATTTTCCTTACACTCCCCTTCACACGTGACTCGGATTGGATCGGATTGGAGAAAGCCCCGTGAACTAACTGAAACGATCAGACGACTCGGATTGGATCATATTGGAGAGAACCCCATGAACTAACTGAAACAGGCAGATTGAAGAAAGCCCAAGAATTGAAACAGGTAATTGACAAGAGCTCAATTGAAAGGGTTTAAGAAGAAACTGAGTTGCGTGTGAAAGTGAGAATAAAATCCAAAATCTAGCATTGAAACCATGATAATGACTTTCTATCCTGAAACCAATTGGCAATAAGTGAAATGACCCATAAATTTTATTAACTAATTTATATTACTTTGAGATTCTAACGTGTGACATTATTTTCTTAACATCAACAAAATTGAACAGCGAGAATTAATCATATATGTATCTACCCATAAGAAATATCATTTTATCATGGGTTGATTTCTAAATACTACTAGTTTAGGAGACTAGTAAGAAATATCATTTTTCTTTTAACAACTTCATTCTGATTTACGAAGTGTTGTAAAAGGTAATCTAAGATAAAATTTTGTAACCCTTACATATAAGATCTTGAAATGATTCATCCGATTGTCTAGTGCAATTTATGACTTAAATTAACCCCATCTTTCCCGACCTTGATTTAGTTTTTTTTTTTTTAAAGACTATTTTATGATTTAAATTAAGTCACGCATAATAATTCGATCTAAAATGCAAATCGTCTCGTGTAATGCTAGCAACCACGGATAAACTCCCCCGCCCAAATAAGGATATAAGTAAGACCATATGATCTAGCTCAGAGCTAAATGTTGGCACCATTTACGTCTTGTGAGAGATTTGGTTTCTGTGCACGTATGCAATGGGTTTTAATCCATGGTCAAGTCTAGGGCACAGAATACCATTTATCTACAACTATAGATGCTTGGGGGAAAAATCTTGAGATTTAAAATAAAAAAAAACTACCTAAATATTTGCATACATTATTATGCTTTTGTGATACTCTTTTAAATTATAAAATTTATAGGTTGAGTTATAGACTCAGTCTACCTAAGAATCTCTCGATACTTGGGTTTGCTCCCTGGGAAGAAAGGAGAGAGGTTGGGGTTGTTAGTGTGAAAGGTGTCAATTGAGAAATCATATATTACAACTAATGATCGCATTGTGAAATGATTCCATTGGAACGTAAAATCATTTGAATATGCTACATTGGTATTTTGTTTTTTTTCTATACATATCTGCACATTATGTCCTAGGGTTATGTAGTTTGATATATTACAACACTAATCGCTATTAATTTTCTTGGAATTTTTACGGGTATAAGAATGAAAAATTCCCAATTAATCCATACCTAATATAAAAATGACATATTAAACATCTATTATAAGCATGTATATACAGTATACTGTATGCTAAGAATTTGAAAGCCCTCAAATTGCTTCAATTATTGAACATAATTAACTACTAAAATACTAACTAGCTAGATGACAGATGCCAAAAATTAATCAATTAAGTACGACCACATTCTTCTCTCCAATCCAGAGATGCCTTATACAAACTGGTTTTTTAATATACTTCAGAACTGCATAATTCTCGTGTTATTATTTGAAATCTCTATTTCGCTTTCGCCCGGCCGTCACCTGTCCACAAAATCATTGTGTCAAACAGACAGCCAACGTTTTTACACCTTTAGCTTTGACCACTTTATCTAAGCTGTACGTGTTAAAAAAATATTGAAATTACTTTTCCGGCAAAAGTCACTTTGCCATCTAAATTTTTTTTTTTTTTATCAAATTGCAATATAAAGTTAAAGGAATTGGTGTCAATATGCCATCTCTATCTAATAGATGATTAAATTGCAAAATGCAAATGCACATGTTTTTCACACTGTTATATACGTGTATTAATGATATTTGGCCTTTGATATCTTTTTGGCATTTCTCTTTTCGTCTTTTTCCTTGTGAGTTGTGTTTCGACAATAATTCTGCAGCAAGCCACCAGCAGCTACCCTTAGCCGTCATCTTTTTGACACGTTTTCTTTCCGTTTCTTGAGTTATTTTCATTTTTCCCATCCTATGTATCATAATTAAAGTGCATATACAAAAGCTAAAGGTGCAATAATCACACAAAGCAATAAAGACGTTATAAATGTTTTAGTAATTGATTAGAGAATAATATGCACTTTGAACTTTATTCGTGTCAAACAAAGGCTAGAACAGTTTTGATTCATATAGCAAGAGAAAAGAATGAATCTGATCTTTAGATTTTTTGAATCGTCGGACGGTTCAAAAGAAAAAAAAATAAAAAAACAGCATTTGTCCTGAAATTTGCATGTTGGTGCTGCCTGGATTGGGTTAAATGAAGGGTTTAGTGACATGGTCTAAATAGTTAACACAATGATGGATATATAATAATAGATATGAACATTAACGCCATTTATTTAACTTTTAAATGGCAATTAGACAAAAAGTTTAGTTTATATGGTAAAGCGAGATTTTGAAAATAGTTTAGATGGCACAGTGGTTTTACCTTTCTTTTATTGAAAGCCATAAAGTGTCTAAATGTCAGCTTAATTCTTGAATTGTATAGAAGTAATAACTAGTCCTCAAACATTCTTACACAAATGAATTTTATTTTTAATCTGCACATATGTTAATGTCGCCCTTCCTAACCCATATTTCTGGTTTTGCCCCTCCAAACAACATGAATTTGTTTTTTAACTTAATATAGTATGTATCCAAGCAATCGATTATGAGTACTTCTTCACACAAATAGGCCAAATATGCTTCATTATCATAACTTTATTCCAAATACCAGTGCTTCTTAGATCCAAACCTCCTTCAATTTTTTTTTGGCTTACAAATATCTTTCCGATTCAATTTAACAGTTTTACCTAAAGAATCAATATCTATCCCATGAAAAAAGACACACTATAATATTATGCCAAATAGACACCTTTCTTTCACGCCATGTGTACAAATGCTTTATTTTTCAATTTTTAATTAATTCCTTAATTTCATATGCATCATCATCTTTTTCTTTTTTTCCTTTTACTCATTTTTGTTATTTTCAAATTGATCTCTAGTTTTCCTGTCAATCAATATTAAATTATTAGCCTTCTTCTTTTTCTTTTATTTCGTTTCCCTCACAAAAAATGAAAACAAAAAAGACATTAATTGAGTGTTACTTTTTTCTCTCCTAATGTGACTAGTCATCATCAATTTTAATTTTTTAATCGTGGTTAAGCTATATTAACTTTTCCATTATACCAAGATATGCCCATTCAAACAATTCTTTTGGCTAGAAGTTGTCTGTGCAAGCAATTGTTAATGTTAAATCTTAAAATTCTAATACCATACTAAATATTTGGGCACATTTCCAACATCAACCTTCTGTGATAATTGAGGTATCCATCTCAAGGAAGAAAAGAACTGCCCAAATTCTTTAATACCTCATGTTTCTGTACCAAATCCACCTTGTAATTTTTTTCTCATGCTAATTTGGATACAGTACGTGCCTGAGAATCTTTTTTATTAACTTTCTTTTTTAATTCTCTCTACTTGTGTAAAGCGAGTTTCATCTTAGTCTAAATCCCTCAATTTTCACCAAAACTGTGTGAACTTGAACTTCCCCCGAGGGATAAGAAGAAGAATTCATTTCTCTAAAGCTTACTGTTCTGTGGAACGATAACATAAGAGTTTTGGCCTTTTGCTCAAAATTGCATTAACTGATAATAATAGGATAATAAATAAATCACGCAACCTTCCTTTTATTAAGGTATTGGCAAATGCACTGCCTCAAAATCAATTGTAAAAAGTCTAAAGATTACATTTCGTTTTGTGCTTTTATATCTCTTTAATTATTTGATTAAAAGCCAAGTATGCCAAGAGGGTGGTCAGAAGCTGAATTTCCGTTAAATTATGCTACGCAAATATGTTATGCCTTTTATTTTCTTTGATTTATTTTTTTTTTTGGTACTATATACATGATATACTTTCCTAATTGACTTGATCTCCTCATCTATGAATTATAATGGCCCATTATTTTAATTTTTTTTAAAGATTAAAAAATACTCCTGTTTAAAATCGATCTAAGTAGGCAAGGATTCCTTGGGCCTTTAGATTATTATATATAATAGCAATATTATATGAACCATAATCTAAGTAAATGATATAAAACTACCCTAATATTATTATGCATGTTAAAAGTTTTTTTTATAATATATGCATATTTGTATGAAGTTAATTAAACCAAGGAATTTAGTTTTTTTTTTTTCATTTTTGGTGCCATGTGTCCGAATTTAATTGGGTAGTATATTTGGGTCCATTGTGGTGTGTGTGCATGTGATTGTTGCTTATACAACTAGTACTAGTTTAGGCTTTGTTTTGTTTCTTCGTCTGTATTTAGAAGCCTTCTCGCGCGCCGTTTCTTTAGACTATTGCAGGCTCTCGATTACGTTTTCAATAAGAAAATTTCCTCCATCTTTTTCCTTGTGTATTTTTTTTTTAAATTTCTGTGGGTTTTCTTCATCTAAGTGATTTGGGTCCATCAGAGTAGTATCAGAGTCATGGCACCCACAAATATTACTTGTTCATTCCAAAATTGAAGAATAGGGAGGAGTATAATTTTTGGAAGAAACAGATGTTAACCCATCTGAAGACATATGGGTTAAATTAATATGTTGAAGAAGGGATTGGTGAAGATGCTGATGCACAGGATACAAAGAGGGATAATATGGCATTGTCACAAATTCATCAAGGAATTGATTTATCAATTTTTGAAAAAATTACTACAGCAGATATAGCAAAGGAGGCTTGGGATATTTTGGAGAAAACATACAAAGGCATAGATCGGGTTCAACAAAGCAATTTGATGATGTTAAAGAGGAAGTTTGAACTTGTAATGATGAAAAAATATGAATCCATTGAATCATATTTTTTCTGTTTGTCAGAGATCAAGAACGAGATAGCACTTAATAATCATCAAATTTTTGATGGGATATTTGTTGAGAAAGTTCTTAACACTTTACTCATGAAGTTTGATCATGTAGTCACAGTAATTCAAAAGACCAAGGAGTTGTCAGAATTAAAAATTGAAGAATTGTAAAGCTCATTAATTCTACATGAGCAAAGAATTAATGGGAAAATGGAGCACACCCCGGATATTGTGAAGAAGGCCCTGCAAACACAATTAAATTTGAAGGCAAATGATGAATCCAAGGAGCAAGAAAATTTTCAATAGAGAAATTAAGATAACAGCAACAGAGGTAGTAGCTACAACAACAGAGGTAGAGGCCAGGCTAACAACAGAGGTAGAGGCAGATGGAATTCTCAACATGGTCGTAGAGGTAACAATTTTAATTTTAGAGATCACTCTGGTAGACGTAGAGGTGATGGTTATAATTATGACAATAGATATAATTTTAACTAAATAATAATGGCCAGAGGATTCAGTGTTATAACTGTGAAAAATTTGGATATAGAAAATTTGAATGTAGATCTAACAATAGTTTTCAGGCTAATGTTGTAAAAAATCAAACTCAGGATAATAATCAAAATTCAGAAACTTTATTGTTAGCTTGCAATAATGATGAAGTTGTTCATAAAAATAAATAGTTCTTGGACACCGGATGTAGTTTGGTAAGGAAAAAATCCTTATTAGCCTGAAAAATAGATCTACCCATTTTGTATCTAATGTATTTTATGTGCCTGAGTTGAATCATAATTTATTGAGTGTTGGACAGTTATTAGAGAAGAATTATGACATTCGTATAAAAAATGGTGTTTATACGATTTTTTATGAGAAAGTTGGTATGATTGCAAAGGTAATAATGACTCCAAATCGTTTATTCTCATTAAATTTAAATAGTAGAGATTTTACTTATTTGAATATTGTTATTGATGGTGATAATTGGTTGTGGCATATGCAATTTGGTCATTTAAATTTTAAAAGTTTGAGATTTTTGGCTAGCAAAAGGATGGTTCGTGGGTTACCTAGTATCAGTTGTCCTGGCATGGTTTGTGATATTTGTGTTTTGGGCAAGAATCATAAAGAAGTTGTTCAGACAGGTAAATCATGGAAAGCAAAAAGATCATTAGAGATCATCCATTTAGACTTGTGTACTGTGGAGGTTTCTTTTAATGGTGGTTGCAGGTATTTTATTACGTTTATTGATGATTTAAGTAGGAAAGCCTGGGTTTATTCTTTAAAGGAAAAATCTGATGCCTTTGAGACATTTAAAAAATTCAAAATTTTTGTTAAGAAGTAATGTGACTTTCAAATAAAACTTTTGAGGAACAGATAGGGTTCACGAAGATATTGCTTTTGATGATTTTCTTGAGAAAAATTGTATTCATTATCAGTTGACAGTCAAGTACACTTCATAGCAAAATGGGATGACAGAGAGAAAAAATAGAAAAATTATGGATATGATGAGATGCATGTCGAAATTGAAAAATATGCCAAAGTCCTTTTGGGCAGAAACAGTCGCTTGTGCTATTTATCTGTTAAATAGGTACCCCATAAGAAGTTTTACTGATAGAACCACTAAAGAAGTTTGGAGTGGTAAGAGACCATTTGTTGGCCATCTCAAAGTATTTGGGTGCATTGCTTATTCACATATTTCTGATCAGTTGAGAAAGAAACTTGATAATAAAGGCAAAAAATGTGTGCTATTATTGGTTACAGTGAAGTGTCCGGGGCTTATAAATTATTTAATTCTATTTCACGAAAAATAATTGTTAGTAGGAATGTGACTTTTAATTAAAGGTGTTTAGAATTGAAATAAGGAGGATCCTAAGGATACATATTTGACTTTAAATTTTAACAGGAAGGATGAATATATTAATTTTCAGCAAGTGCCTATTACTCAGGGTTCACAAACTAAGTTGATGGGTTATCCACAACGCCATAGACAGTTGCATACTCGTTTGCAATATTATGTTGTTACTCTTGATAATGTTGTTTCTAATGAAGGAATTGTTAATTTTGGTTTGTTTGCAGATTGTGACCCTGTTGTTTATGAATAAACTGCCCAAGATGATCGTTGGGTGAAAGCAATGGATGAATAAATTTATACCATTGAGAAAAATAATACATAAGAGCTTACTACTCTTCCAACAGATAAGAAGGCCATTGGAGTGAAGTGGGTCTACAAAATGAAGTACAAGCCCAATGAAGAAGTGGAGAGATTCAAAGTAAGGTTAGTTGCTAAGGGATAAAAACAGAAGCTTGATATTGATTATTTTAAGGTATTTGCACATGTTGCTAGACTTGACATTGTTCGTATAATAATTTCTTTTGCTGTCCAAAATAAATGAAAAATTCATCAAATGGATGTTAAGTCTACTTTTTTGAATGGAGTGTTTTAAGAGGAGGTTTATGTTAAACAGCCTACAGGTTCTATAAGAAGAGGCCAAGTAGATAAGGTGTATAAGTTGAAGAAGGTTTTATATGGTTTGAAACAAGCCCCAAAGGCTTGGTATACGAGAATTGATTCTTATTTTATTTCTCGTGAATTTTTTAGGTGTCCATATGAGTATACTTTGTATGTTAAATCTTCTAGTCGTGGTGATGTTTTGATTGTATGCTTGTATGTAAATGATTTAATTTTTACAGGCAATAATCCTGAGATTATTGTTGAATTCAGGAAGGCCATGATCAAGTAGTTTGAGAAGACATATATGGGTTTGATGTATTATTTTCTTGGTATTGAAGTTTTTCAATTTGATCATGGTATTTTTATTTCTCAAAGGAAAAATGCAGGTGATATTTTGAAGAAATTCAAGATAGATGGAGCTAAGTCTATTTTGACATTTGCGGAAGAAAAATTGAAGTTGACTAAAGAAGGTACTAGTGGATATGTAGATCCTACTAGGCCTGTCAATGGGTCGGGTCTAGACCGGGACCCATTATTTTTTTTGGATCTGGGTATAAATATAATTCCGTTTACCCGATTCAAACCCGAACCCGTATTTCTCTAATAAAAAACGGGTCAAGTATGAAATGTTCTATTTAGACCCGACCTGATCCGGACTCGGACCCGTTTAAATAAATAATAATTATATATATTATATTATTAGAGAGGAAACCCTACTTTGCCACTTCTCTTCAGCCATCTCTCTCACTTTTCCTCTCCAATTTCGTTCTCTCATTCTCTCTCCAATCTACCAATTTTTCCACTCTTAATCTCCAATTTCTTTCACTTATTCTCTCTCCAATTTACCAGTTGGTTCGTGGGGGGGGGGGGGAAATGGAAAGGTTCATTCCTAGTGAGAGCGGAATTGTCGAACCACTTGTGACGCATTTGAATAAATCGGGCCAAGAGTAAGGTTACAACCACAAAGACCACAAAGGTGTGCTTTGTATTCCTTGTAATGTCTTCGCCTTTTATTGGGTCTTTGAGAGTATTAATAGGGCAGCTATGTTAATTAATTGATCTACATGTGATGTATTGAGGATCTATGAAGGTGGTGGAGAAGAATTGAGGGGGTCTAGTGGGTAATGGATGGGTAGTTGCAGTCATAGTAGTGATGGCTAAGTTGAGGTGTGTTTTTCTCACATTATTAATTAGATTTGAGACACAAATTTTGTGAAAATAGCTCTTGGGTGAGCAGTATCTGGTGCATTGGTGATCCATAAAGGTAGTGGAGAAGGTTGGAGCACTGCGATGATAGATGGTTCGCAATTGCTATTGTAAGGGGTGGCGGTGGATTTGAGATGGAGCATGGCTCGGCGATACAGTCTGTACTATCATCAAATCTCCTCCAAACTTACGCTATGTTAAGTTCTTTGTTTCTCCTAGCTTTTTCCTTTCTTGTTTATGCTTATTAGTATTTTTTTTTCAATTCAAAATAACTGACTAATGATTGAATTTTGTTATGAATTGCAAAATTCTTGTCATTCACATACCCGGACCCAATCGAACCCGGAATCGATAGGGTTCGGTTCCGAGAAACCAAAATTACGACCTGTCGGGTAACGGGTCCGGGTCCAGAACACATGCTCTCAAGCGGGTCTGGGTCCGGAATAATCAATTCTGGCCCGAACCTGACCCGTTGACAGGTCTAGATCCTACCTACTTCAAGAGTTTGGTAGGAAGTTTGAGATATTTAACTTCTACGATGCCAGATATCAACTATAGTGTTGGTTTGATCAGCAAGTTTATGAAAAATCTACGCCAGTCACACTTGTAAGCAGCAAAGAGGATCTTGAGGTACATCAGAGGTACTCAAGAAGATGGTATTGTTTATTCTTGTAGTGATCCTCCTACAGAGATTTTTTGTGATAGTAAGTTAGCGATTGAGTTGTTTAAGAATCCAGCTCTTCATGGGCATAGGAAGCACATTGACATCAAGTATCACTTCATACGTAAGTTGGTTCGTGACAAGGAGATTGAAATTGATTACTGCAGAACTGAGGAGCAAGTGGCAAATATTTTCACGAAGGCTTTGAAGACGGACACATTCTTGAGGTTGAAGAAGATGTTGGGCATGTCCACATTTGAAGAGCTTGGTTTAAAGGAGGCTACGTAAGAAATTAATTAAACCAAGCAATTTAGTTTTTTTTTTATTTTTGGTGCCATGTGTCCTAATTTAATTGGGTAGTATATTTGGCTCCATTGTGATGTGTGTGCATGTGATTATTGCTCATACAACTACTAGTTTAGGTTTTGTTTTGTTTCTTCGTCTGTATATTGAAGCCTTCTTGCGCGCCGTTTCTTTAGACTATTGCTAATACGTTTTCAACAAGAAAATTTCCTCAACTATTTTCCTTGTTTTTTTTTTCAAAATTCTTGTGGATTTTTTTCATCTAAGTGATTTGGGTCTATCAATATTATAAGTTAGCAACCTAAAGTGATTTATTGTTTAAATGTTGTTTATACTATGTCGCATACGTTATTTTTAACTACTTTAGATATTGTGACAAGACGACAACTTTAATAATTCAAATATGAAATGACACTTATAAATTTGTATACTTTACTTCTAGAAATGGAATTGTACAGCGCCCATAATTTCTTAAAGTGATAATGACTTGGCGCAAGATCGGAAGATTTAAAGTATAGAATTTGTTTACCGAACGTCAAAAGCAATTGATTTGTAAAGTAGTTCGCAACTTCACGTTGTTGCTTTTCGCTTCGGTCCTTGCCGGGTGGCTTGTGAGTCATGACTTCTCCAGAAGTGACTGCTAAGGGCTTATTTCTAAGAATGTGAAGATTTTGTATTTTTTTCAGCTAAGTTGCGTTTTTGAGATTTTCTACAATTAAAATAAAGATGAAATAGGATAAAAACAAAATACATTCTATATAAATCGAATAGTTTCTCATGATTATACAAACATCATCGCCGGCAGCATCCGTACCCAGTGATCGCTAAGACATTTCTGTCTTTGAAGTGGACGTTTACTTAAAGAAGCGGACGTTCGCTTCGTCGTCCACTTCGTCGTCTCACCTTAAAATCCATCGAAAATGGGTTTCATTTTATTACTCGCGATTTTTTAAGTTTTTCTAAACAAATTTTAAACGTAAATATGTTTGCTTTTGTGAATAATTGTGTAAAAGGTCTCTAAAGTTCATTTGAAATTTCAAATGAAAACTTGGTGAGAAAATTTGGTGAAAAAGTTTGACAAAAAAATTTTTAAACTTTTTGACCAAAAAATTTTCTATTTGTCTAAATGGGTATGGAAAAAAATTTTCCAAAAAATGGCTCAAAAAACTTGTCCAAACTGAGCCATTAGTTTCTCTCCATAGAAATTAATGCAACTAAGTTGAACTTAATTACGAACATCACATGGCAAGCAAGCATGAAAGTCGAGACAGATCTTTACAAGATCAATATCTTCATAGACGTTTTTTTAATCTAAATGTTAGTTAATTTCATCTTCGTAGGCGTTTTTTTAATCTAAATGCTAGTTATTATAATTGCATCGTACATTTTCATCTTTTATTGATCCATGCTTGCATTTAGTCAGTTCAGTTTCATGAATATTACTCTATATTAAACATGCATCATACGCGTCTAGTTCTACGTCAATTGGTGCCATCAAATATTGCCATCTGGTGCTTTCTCAAAAAAAAAAAAAAAAAAAAAAATTTGCCATCTGGTGAATTTGTCTCCCCAAAGGACTAAAGAAAAAACTTTGTTTATCTTCTCGAGTTGCTTGTGAACGTTGGACAATTCGCATTATATATAGTTATTGCATTAGCATGTGATCAGTACTTTAATTGAGGATTCCTCTGTCTTAAAAAAAAAAAAAAAACTCACCAACCATACAGATGTAAATTTTTTATGGTACTGTATATATTTCTTTTGATAGTCAAAAGGGATACCAAAGAAAATTACTTTCTAAGCATTTTATATATAGTTAAGAGATATTGATAGTCTAGTTGCATCCCACCCACTTTATAATTTGTACAAATAGTCTGGAATAGCCTCATATTATATATGTCTAAGACATTTGTAATTAAATAAAGGTATCTTTTATTAATGATAAAATTTATTTGAAGAATAAATTTCACAAACACTAGTCAATTTTTATTATTTATGTCGTCCTGTTTAAATTGAATTTTGCATTATGTTTGATACTATATTTACTCTATTAAGAGTATTTAATTTTCAATGCTCTTATCAAAAAATAATCAAAGAGAAGATGTCATGATATCGATTTTAGTGAAAAACTTTGTCGTTACAAAAATTCAAAAGTTGTTACTTAAATATATAGTGACAACTTTTTAGTTGTCACAAATGTATTTGTGACAACTATAGCATAGTTGCCAGTGAACTAAAACTGTATAGTGATCACTTGATATTATCGCTAGGATTGCAAAATTTCAGCTACAAGAAATATTGTAATTAATTGGATGTCAATGTCATCACTCAAAGTACTTGTTGTCACTTTTTGATATTCTTTCCTTACGAGAAGTTTTTACTAAATTGGCAGTAATTGCTAGAAGAATTGTTGTCTCTATACTGTAACAAATAGTGACAACTTTAATGTGATATTTTTTTGTCGCAAAATCTTACTTTCAATTATTACCTATGAGCAATTTTAATAGTTTTGTGTAGATACCAAATTTTGATATACTTTTTGTCAAAATATGTATTTTACTTCATTCGAGAGTACTTTTTATTTTTTGGGGACTAATTGCAATTTTTTTAAATTATGTCTAATTAGTTGTATTAGGGGCAAAATAGTAATTTCACCGTGTAAATATTATTTTATTTTAGTTTATTTTTTCATATACATAATTTTACTGTTTTTATCATTGTTTCTAATTTTAATGATTTTTTAGAGTCATCTAGTATTTATTCAAAATTTTAATTTTTTTTATTTAATGACACGTTTTCCAATGCATTCTTTTACGAGAATTTTTTCAAGTGAAAATTTTGTTATGCATATTTCATATCTTCATGAATTTTCTGTATAAATTTCATAATTTTTAGAAATTTTTTAATATTTATTTTAATACTTTATTATCATTATTATTTTTGTTATTATTATTATTTTTCCATCAATCGCATATTTTTAATGTTATGTTAATTTTTTGAATTTTTGCGATAAATTTTATTTACTCGTTTTTATAACTCTAAATCTCAGTATTTTTCTTATTAATTTTAGGGATCCCAAGTATTTTATTTTATTCTATTTCATTGGTTTTCCTTTATTTTTCTTTAAAAAAAAAAAAAGGGAAGAGCAGGCTGCAAATAGCAGCATGGCTACTACCATCAGAACAGCCTCAGCCATACTTCCTACACTTCCAATTCTACCTAAACCACTAAACTCTATGCCTAATCACATCACTTGCACTCATTTTTATCAGATTTTTGGAGATTTTGATTGAGTTTTGTTTTGACCATTTTTACACACAAACACACCACACTAGCACACAGACTTCACCTCACTCTCTTCTCTCAGCCTTAACACAATTCATCCCCACAAACTCTCCCTCTGTATACACAATACTTCTCAGTTTTCTCACTGCACCATCTTCACGACACTCCCCAAGCACCATACAAACACCATCACTCACTGGCATTCTCCTTGCATTTGTGATAAACACACACACGACCATTTACAAATCACAAACATTGACACGCACAAATCTCACAAGAAAACACTCAAAAACTCTCATCCTCTCCATCACTAGCACAAGCACATATACAACACCTCACCAGCAGCACAAACATCACAAACACACACAAAACGCAGGTTTCACATTGTAGACACACACCACACACACACACACATTTAGGCAAGAAGCACAGACAGACACACAGTAGCAAACCCAACACACATTACACACACTACACACCTGCACTTTCACGCTCACTAACACTCACACATATTACACACACACACATCAGTCCATACACACGCACACCCCTGCAAACACATACACACACACACTTACAAACACACGCACACCACCTGCAAGAATATAAAAAAAAAAAAAAAACAACAACAACAACAACAGCAACCACCATGCCATTGTTCAGCTCACCGGAGGCCGCCAACAGCCCCAAGCCACCCACGGACCACCGACCACCCACAAACAGCTCCACCACCGCCAGCGCCCCCGATTTCCACCATCAAGTTGGTTTCTCTCCCTCTCGGCTAAGAAGGTGAGTTTTTTTTTTCTCTCCTTTTCTTCACATATTTCTGTTCAATTTTGTTGGTTTCATAGGTAAGCCAATTAAAAAAAAATTAGGGAAACTAAGAGAGAGGGAGGGAAACCGAGAGAGATAGAGATAGAGATAGAGAAGGCCGAGTGAGATCGAGAGAGAGCAGAAGATATTCTGGAAAGAAAAGAGAGAAATCTGGAAAGAAAGAAGGAAGAGAGAACTGGGAAGAAAGAAAAAAAAAAGAGAGAAAAAGGGAGAGAACAGAACCAGGGGGGGAAGAAGAAAAGGGGAAAGAGAGAAAAGAAGAAGAAGGAAAAGAAAAAGGGGAAAAGAAAAAGGAAAGAAAAAAAAATAAAAAGGAAATTTGGAAAAGATAAAAAAATAAAAAAGAGAAACTAAAATCGGGTTAAAAAAAAAAAAGTTTTAGTGAAACTACGTTTCACTCAAAACTACGTTGTTTGTGGGTTTAGTTTTTCTAATTTGATTTTAATTAATAATAGGTATTTATTTTATAGTCCTTATACTTTTATTAATGTCACTGTGGCCCTGAGCATTTCTGATTTGTGCATTTAAGTTTCTGTTTTTTATAGATTAACCCCCATAATTTCATTTTCTTTTCAATTAGGTCCCAATTAATTGCATTTAGGTCCCCTGACTTTTATATAATTATAATTTTAGCCCCTACATTTTTTAATTTTTCATTTTGACCCCTATATTTTTATAAAATTATATTGTGGCCCCTATACTTTTTTGAAATTACATTTTTACCCTTAAATATTTTTGGAAATTTCGTTTTACCCCCTTTTATTGCTGGATATTACAAATTGATGTTTAAGGTTGCTATAATTTATAAATTGAACCTTGAATGTTTGCTTAAAATTGCAATTTGGTTTTAAAACTTGTTGGAAGTTGTATTTTTCATATTTTAGCCTGCTGCAAAATTGTATCTTTGCCCTTATACTTGCTGGAATTTTATTTAAGTCATTATACTTGCTGGAACTTTATTTTTTTGCCCCCCAACCTTGCTGGAATTTTATTTAAGTCATTATACTTGCTGGAATTTTATTTTTTGTCCCCCCAACCTTGCTGGAATTTTGTTTAGTTCACTATACTTGCTGGAATTTTAGTTTAAGTCCCTATACTTGTTGAAATCTTAGTTTTAAGCCCTAGATACTTGTTGGAATTTTATTCTAAGCCTCTAATTTTGCTCGAAATTGACATTTTATCTCCAATTTTAAGTATTTCATATTTTATACTTTAAATAGTGGTACCTTGATATGTTTGTTGATTTTCTTAGCAATTTGTACCGGGTTACGAATGGAAGGTACCTCTATTACCCTTTTATTTTTCTTTATGTGCTCCTATGTTTTTCTTTATGTTTTTTTTATGTGTTTATTATTTTACTTATATGTGAGTATTTATTTATGTTATTTTATTTATTTGAGTTTAATTCTAATTATTCAAAGAAATGTAATAGATAGGTAATATTCTATTTAGCAAAAATTTTGTATTTAGCTAGAAAGTGTAATAGATAGTTTATATTTTCATCTAGTTAACAAAATCTTATGGATAGAAAATGTAATAGATAGGTTAGATAGGTTATCTTTTACTTTTTATTTTTTATTTCTAGATTATAATTAGGTTTTTCTCTGGTGTAAGTTAGGGCTTCGTGTGCTATGTGTGCTATATGCTTATGTGTTTTATCTACTTTCTTTAGGACTTTGCATCTAGAATATCATGTTTATGTGTTATGTGCTCTTATGTGCTATTATGTGCTTTTATGTGATTATTGTTTTAATCTATACTTTATTTATTTACTTGTTTTATTATTATATATGTGTATCGTCGCCACACTAGTCCAACACTAGTTGTGGTTAATTCCGGTTTCTTCGCTAGTCCAACGCTAGCGGAGAACTTATAGAAAAAATAGGCTAGTCCAATGCTAGATCTTGAGGTCATTTTAGTATTAGAATCATTTCTCGCGTGTGCATTCCATGCCACTTCACACACATTTTTCTTTTAGGTTTTTTTTTCGTTTTTGTATGATTTTTATACTTTATCACTTATTATCTATTTTAAACATATGTTTAGTGCATAATGATTTTTATACTTTATCACTTATTATCTATTTTAAACATATGTTTAGTGCATAACATTTAGATTTCACCACACTTAGAATCTTAGGTCATTTGCGTGACTTGACTAGAAATAGTCATCTATTCACGTGGGAAGCGATGGCGTACATGTCGTTCCCCCCTCCCTGAGTAGGAATAGTTAGTCACGAGTCTATTAGTCTCCCGTACCCGTTATGTTGCATCCCCACTTTCTTTGTTCACTTAGTATCTATATTACTATTTTTCTTTTCTTTTGCATCCCATTTTGCATCTACACTCGTGACTCCATCGAGGTCTAGACTCGGGTTTCGCAATTAATGTGGTAATTCCAACTAAACCTCAATGGAACATTTTGTCCCTTAACGATACCCATTTTTAGGACTAGATTTGCATTCATATAGTTATATCCAAATGTGATAAAATCTTAGGGTTATATTAGGAAAATTTAGACTAAACCCCGCAACTAGTTTCGGCTAGGTTGAAAGGGTGCCTTAGGCGCGAGCTTTTGCCTTCCCTTTCTTCAACTGTGACTCCCGAACCTTTTTCTCTTGTTTTCAAAGACCTAGAGTTGTCTTAAAAAGGGTTTTTCTTGTTTTCTTATATTTTCTCAAAAATCATTTTTTCAAATAAATCATTCCCAATTTTTTACCTTTTACAAAAATATTTTCCGGTGACTTGGTACACCAAAACTCAATACCAAGTGGCGACTCCCTTTCTACTAAAAACCCTTTTTAGGCTCTATTTTCGGGCCCAAAAACCGTCGCATTTTCAAAGTCCCATTTTAGGCCCTTTTTTTTATTTTCAAAATAAAGCATTTGTTTGTCACATTTTTATCGAATCATCTTTTACAAAGAATTTTCTAAAAATTATTTTTACAAAAATTTATACGCTTCTTTTTCCAATAAATAAAATCACATTTAATTCTTCCTTTTCCTTTTTCCCGACCTCACTCACACTTTCCCTTCGAAAAATGGGGCGCGACATTTTGCACTTCAAATTCTTATATTATGATACTAATTTCACTTAAATAGATAAATCAATACATCAAGTATACAAGCTCAATTCATAATGAAAATAAAAAAAAATATTATTACAACCGTCAAGGTAAGTATTCTCGCTGAAGAATCTAAAACATAGAAATACTAGACTTGTAAGCCACGGAAATTGTTTTTGTAAACCATGGAAATTGTATTCAATTTAAATAACAATGATGTGCCTGAATTTAGAACCAAATTTGTTCATAATTGTCCAATCTACTCAATGATGAGAGGATAAATCTTCATTACAAAGTCCTTATTCTTTAAATCCTTTATTTAATCAAAAGCACGAGTACATCAACAATATAATTTGCAAGATATTCATTTGATTAGATAATTTAAGTTCATCAAAAATAAAAAGAAAAAAACTATACACTTGTAGAAATAAAATGCATATATTCTTGTCTAAAAAATAAAACTTCATTTGATTATGTAAAGGGCATGCTAAACTTTCGCTTATGCATATGAAATTGTATTGTATCAACATTACATTTCTAAAAAATATATATATATACTAACATGGGAAAAAAATCCTAAATATTCTTCTCAAATTGATATCCGAGACCATAGTAAATATTAAATCAAGCAACAATATATGATTAAGTATGCCATCATTTTATACTTAAAATCACATAAAAAATAATTTACTAACCATCAGTTTAATAAATCATTAGAATGTATATTAAGTTCATGCTAATAAGATAAAGTGTTTACCGCAACATCAAATCCAAGACTTCTACGTTTGCTTGCTACCCATTTTCTCCAGCAACTTGTTCAGAGGATTGTTTATATACTTTTCTTCTTCCCTCATTTTTTGAATTTCTTCTTCTTGAGCCTTGAACTTGCCTTCGAATTCGAAGCCTCATTGCTCAGCCTACTCTACCCTTTTCTTTGCATATTCTATGTCTGCATGACTACTCTTCTTGGTTGAAAATTTTGACTTTGGATCAGGCCCATGACCACGTACATATCCTAACTTTTACCCAAGAATACTTGCACAAATTTTTTTCTTACACAACTAGGCAAAAACCTTCATCTCCGGCTTGAGTATCCCTTTCCTGCTAGGATTGGAAATCCTGTATTTTCCATATCCATATAATTGAGTCCTTAGGTTTCTGAAATAGTGTAAAAAGAAGTGCTTCGAATCATTGCTATTTGACTCGGACCTGTTCAATCCCAATCAGCTCCTCTCGCAATGGAAGAATAGAAATGACTATTTACACCGAAACGAACAGTTATTGATATACACACACACACACATATGTGTGTATATATATTTATATATAGGTTTGCCTACTTGACTTATGAAAGATAATGAGAATGGGTTCTCTCTTCTTAGTTTAGTAGCCCTGATTGAAGGAAAGTCAATAGTAAGAGGGTTTTCAATCATCTGCTCTTGCTTTCATTACCGCTACTACTGCTTGAGAATGGCCGTGGGATGTAGAGGAAGAGAGAAGTCTATTTGTTCTCCCTCGACGGGTATTGATGCTATCGAATTTCAGGAGGTTTTTGGGGTTTTCGACTGGGTGAAGTCGTAACAAGGTACCCACAGGGGAACTTGTGGCTGGATTGAATCCTTCACGATGGAAATGCCCTCGTATATGGGCAATAGTTACTTCATTACCCTTTAAGCAAAGAATTTTAGCATTGAAAGGACTAACTTACAAAATTCACTTTTACATCTAGACGAATCCAATCATTTCTTTTGTCACTAAAACGAAGCATGAAGCAAGCACCTCAAAATGTAATCACTTATTACTTAAGTTCTTAGACTAACTTTGGTGGAATTTCCTATCCTTGTTAGTTAAAACTTTGCTTTCGAAATATTAGTGTTCGGTGCTTTATTTGCCCAAATCGTACTTTTTATTTAGTTCTTTTAAGGATTTTAAAAGGTATAACCTCAAAAATTATCTCAGATTCTTTTCACGACAATTAAGTCGAAATTTGAAGGCACTATTTCAGATTCCCTCTACGTCTTCTTTTCTATCTATCAATGATGGACAGGCTAATGGTGCTAGTATTATTGTGTAGAAATCTACGCCTAACATACCTATAGTGAGTAATCCTACAAATTCTGTTGCAAAAGTTTCCCAAGCTACAGGATTTATGTTATTTTAAACTATCAACCAAATTAACACATTGAGGATTCTTTTTCATTTGATGTCGCGGATCAAAGGAAACGTGGATTCTTTTCACAATGTTTAAGTCAGCTTGTTGTGAAACCATCTCAAGCTTCTAGTTCTAATCCTCACCCTTCAACTGATGATGGACATATTAATGTTGGTATTAATGAGATGCAGAATGAGTCCAATATGTCTCCATTTAGTGGTATTGAAGACATTGTTTAGAGTGTCTCCGATTCTGGTTGGATTTTTAAAATGTAGGGTAATAGGGAAAAATGCTTAACATTGTATGATTAAAGCAGGTTGTGTAGCTCGCAAATATGCTTCTTTGCAAGTCACCAAATGGTCAAATATCGTAGAAAATGATTAGGAAGAGTTATTCAAAATTATCCACGTATCCATGAATCTAATATTGTGGGATTTGATTATCCTAATGCATTGAACCTCATATTTTACCATTACATTGTTTGTTCTTATAATTAATAAAATGTTTGTAATTGTGTTGATTTTGGAGTTTTATAGAAAACATACTGTTGCGATTTTGAGAACTAGTCATGGTTAGCTTTGCTATGATATTTTGTTGTTACATTCAAATGTATTTTTACAGCACTATAAACTCATGATCACTGTAAATTTTATGTTGAATATGTATAGGACAATGCTTGTGGGAAATCTTGTTTGTTATTATATAGTTGAAAAATATTAGAATGTATCATTTTTACATTTTATGGTTGAATATTTGTAGGAATATCTGAATATTGAGGACCAAATTGACATAAAAAGTGGCTATATACAAACAGCTAAATACAAACTATGGAAATGCTAGCCATAAGCCCCACAAATTCCACTTTAAGATATACAAGACTAAAGAAGAAATGGTAAAACATTGTCCACCAGATGTGAAACAAGCTGATTGGCGTGGCTTTGTGACTATTTCTCATACAAGGAATTCATATTTACAGTTTTAGGACATACACTAACAATTGGTTACGGATACAAGTTTTAGATTATTGAATTAAAAGAGAAATTGTTTATTATAATGCTGATGAATACTTTTCTCATGCTTTTAGTGATTATCGTATGTCAATTGGAATATTGATGATCACTAACAATTTGGTTACGGATACAATTTTTAGATTATTGAATTAAAAGAGAAATTGTTTATTATAATGCTGATGAAAACTTTTCTCATGCTTTTAGTGATTATCGTATGTCAATTGGAAGATTGATGATCACTCCATACATATCCATCTGCCCTAGCTCATTTACCTCCTTTACTTTCTATTAAAATTTGAGGCGGAGCAATTAGCTTATGTGTCCAGACTATTAGTTAACTTAATCCCCTTCTGCTATGAGTGAGATTCGATCGGGTAGTAATCTAACAAAATAATTTTTGTAGTCAGTAATTTTGTTTAGAAAAATGCATATCAATTTCAATTTTGAATTTAAAATTATCTAGTTTGATTATATTATCAAATTTGGTATCGAATTCATATTCATCATATTATTAATTTAGGTTTTTGTATTGAATAAAAAAATTGGCCCAACAATTACACTGTAACATTGAAAAAAATATGTATTAGGCTTAGTAAACATTAATTAATTAATTAATTGTCACTAATTAATAAATAGTCACTGATGAAAAATATTATAAATACAATTTATAAGTAGTTCATACATAAACTTGTAAGTGTATATCGTGATTACTATAAGTTATATTCATAATTTTATATAATAATAATTAAGCTTATACTTAAAAGTTGAAAATAATTTGAACTTACACACAAACATACACACACTATCTCTATTATATAGAATTGGTGAGATAACTAAATATAACTAAGTATTAATTTTATAACTGAAATATTTACTACAAGTAAAATTCTTACAAGTACAATTGAAGCGATCCGATTTATATTATCGATAAAAATATTTTTAGACATATGGATGATTAAACGTCTATGTAGTCAATTTGTCAACTCTTTTTACTTACTAATTATTACATTTGACAATGTGATTACGTTGTACGTATAAATGCAAAAAATGAGCAGTCGCAACATCAAATCGTGCAAAGCACGACAAACCTCAAACTGCTAAGACAAAATCATGTGAATGAATTAGAGATGACAAAGATAAATGCCAACTTTCTAATATTTCATTTAAGGACATGGCATTATAATTGTCCATAAATGCATTTTCTTCTTGAAATATCTTTTCTAAATAGAAAGTAAAGGAGGTAAATGAGCTAGGGTAGATGGATATGTATGGAGTGATCATCAATATTCCAATTGACATACGATAATCACTAAAAGCATGAGAAAAGTATTAATCAGCATTATAATAAACAATTTCTCTTTTAATTCAATAATCTAAAAATTGTATCCGTAACCAAATTGTTAGTGTATGTCCTAAAACTAAGTTGGTTTAAGGCTTTATGTACTTACACTTATTTATGTTATATTTATTAATGTAGCATTTCTCTTTATCATTTATACTTGTATTTCCATGTTACTTGATTATTTGATAAAGTCCCTAGAATATTGACTGTGTATTAGAGATTGTAAGTGTTACAATTATGAGACTCTCAATACATAAAGTTATATTCTTAAACCCCCCTAGTCATAGTATTAATAAGATTGGACATTATTAATACGGATAGGCTAGCACATACTTTGCCTCTACTTATGGTAAGTAGTAGTTGATCTCATTGACTATGATGTGCGTGATACCTAAGCTAGTATGTGGATACTTGTTAGGAACAAGTTCATTGGATTAATCTACCAATAGTTTCAACTATGGTACCAATGGTTGAATTCTTAAATGGCAATGGTGGAAGTGATTTTTTGATTTGAGATTACCATATTATCTTGAGTGTGAATTGTCATACTTTGGCTCTATTTCTCGGTGCTCGTAAAAGAGTAGCCCATAGGATAGTGATTGGGTATAGTATGAAGCATGGAAGGACAGTGAATAATCGATATAGGATTCACCACTCTTTAATAGAAGAGTATGTCCCACTTTGGCCACTTGTTAGAGATATTAACTCAACAAATCTTCTGCAGAAGTGATAGTATAACTTGAAAGTAGTTTCAAGGTTAAACATCGTGAAGAGTTATATTTCGAGAACAAGAAAATATTAATTAGTCATTTAAAACTATACACTACACTTTTTAGACTAATTGGGATATAGTGTGGTGAAAGGATATTAGTTACACGTTAACATTGTCATTAATGGGTATAGTCTACTATATGACTTTTCTATTCACTTGGGTGGTCACGATGCATTGTTAGACACCAATCATAATCTATAAGTGCAAATTAATTAATTATGAATTAATGATAAATTAAAGTGTTTAATTTATCTAACTCTTAATTTATTAATTAATGAGTCATAATTTGTAGTTATTGCCAAAGTGAATAGAACCTAATGGGTCACACACATAAAGAACACAATCTTTGGGCTAAACTGTAATTAAGATAAGTATAAGAGACTTATACGGTTAATTTATAAGATAAATTAACTTAAAAGGTTTATTTATAAATATTCTAAGTCTTGATGGAAATTAGTATCATAAAAGAAATAAAGAAGCTATTTGGTTTCCTTATGGAATATCATCCTTAAAGGAGAAGGATTAACTTATAATAAGCTTCCTGAACTTTCTTGGTTTCCAATTACCTTTATTTCTTTAAAGACAAGAACACAACCTCTATAAATATGTCCATGCTTTGACTTTTGATTATTATTGCAACACAAGACAAAATTCTAGAAAGAGAAAATTTGCAAAGAGTGAAACGCCACCCCTTGGTTCCACCAAAAACCCTAAGGCACCACCCTAATTGTGTCGCCACTTCTTCCTCTTCTTCCTTGATTGCTAGGTTTTGTTCTTCTCTTGCGTTCTCTAAATAAATCAAGGAAGCTAGGACTCAAAAGTCAAAGCAAGCAAACCTTAGAGGTTCCCACAAGATTTGTTCATGTAGATATTGTTATAAGCTCGATACTTGGAGGGCTTTCGTGGTAGACCTACCTTATCTACGAAGAATCTAAGCCTATACAAGTATAGAGATCTTCTGTGCTTGAGATAATTCTTGTATAAATCCTATTGTAATCATATAGATATATCAAAGAGATCCATGGCTAAGACAATAAAATTTTTATTTTTTTGCTGCATTACCGGTATTTAGGGTTGTCAAGAGGGCCGAGCCAGCTCGAGCTCAGCCTGTTCAGCCCGAAAAAAAGCTCATGAACTTAATCTTATATTGAGCCGAGCCGAGTTTAGGCCAAAATATTAGGCCCAAAATATTTCTGAGCTAAGCTTGGCCCTCACAAGGCTCAGGCCCGTTATAAACCCAACTCATTATATATATATTTATAGACACACACATACATATATACATACACATATATACTCATCTACATATATACACATATATGAACATACACACACATATATGTACATATGTGTATGTACACACACACACTATGTACACATACATACATACATATGTATATACATATGAATATGTACACATATAATATTATTTATATACACACACACACTATATTATATATTATACTATATTATAGATATTGTATATCATAGTATTCTTTTGGTTATAAGCCTAATGAATTAATGTGAGTGAAGCTTTTGTGCCATAGATGTAATGCACTTAACCTATTTGATGAAGTAATGTAGAAGATAATACTTTTTTGTGCCATAAAATTTTCATTGGCTTTTTAGTTAAATAGGTACATCAATATGTAAATGAGCTATTTATACTTCATAGAAATATCTTGTACATGTATATTGTGAATTTTTTACTTGAATACTTGTTAGTACACATTTTGAGACAGTTATTTTTCACGTAATCACTTCAAAAAATTTTGCTCTACTTTTCAAAAATAATTTTACACTAAAGGATTGTGCTTATACACAGTAATATGAATTTGCTAATTACCTTGTCTCCATTCATCATTTTTGTGAGATTATTGAATTTGAGGAATATTTTAATAGTTTTAAACTCAAAGGCTCGTGAGCTTAGCCTCACAATCCGAATATTTTGTGAGCCGAGTATGAGCTTCACATTTATAAACCCGAAGCTTATAACCCGATTAAATATATAAGCTGAGTCTGAGCTTGTCAAAACCCGACTCATGGAGCCCGATTAACACCCTACCGGTATTATTACCTTACACAAATTATTTGAGCAAGCAATCTCGCAAATGCTAAATTGCTTGTTGATAATAAATACACATGCAACCATCGCATCGATACATATATTAGACCATAAAATATCAAAGTCGTCCACATGGAGGATGAATAAGTCCAAATATATCACTATGAATTTGTTCTAGAAATGCTGGAGAATCAATTTTCCTTGGTGATGATTTAATAATTAATATTTTATGAGAACTCATTTGAATTAACATTCTTTGGCTTTTCAATGGATAAACAAGCGAATTCTCAATAATTTTCCTCATCATTATTGACCCAAGATAACCTTGTCAATCATTCCAAATTATAAATTCATTTGTGTTAATAAACTTTTGGTGATTTATTAAATGATGCGTTTCAATTGCTTTAATTTTTGTACAAACAAGCTGAAGAAAGAGATTACATTTTCTCCAAAATATATCTCTTATCTGAAACAACAGTTTTAATATATAGATATTCAATACTCATTTCATCCATTGTCTCAATATGGTAACCATTACAAGGAATATTTTTGAAACTCAATAAATTTCTTCAAGACCTGGTAGAGAATTATGCATTATTTATAGCAAGTTTTGTCCTTCCAAGTAAAAATATATTAACTCTTCCAAAGCCTTCTATTAATTTGGCACTACCACTTACAATAACGTTATTGCCAGAGTAACTTATATCCTGCAAGAATAATTTTAATTTAATGATAAAATTATCCTTTATAAAGTGGATAGGCACTATTTTTTCTACAACGGCAGCTTGTTTTTGTCTTGTTTTTCTCTCTTCTCCAATAAAAATCCCACAATCCCTCTGTAGTTCACAATTCACAATCCACAATCCACTCTCTGCACCAATTCATCTATTTCCCTCCTTTTCCTCACCTCCATCCTGTATACCTACTAACTACACTCTCTTTCTCCTTCTAGCCAGTTGGCTACCTTCTTTTTCTTCCACACCTCCATCCTGAACACCTACTAACTACACTCTCTTTCTCCTTCTAGCCAGTTGGCTACCTTCTTTTTCTTCCACAATGCTATAGAATCATCAAGAATCTGTTGGTTTTGTACTAAAGCCAATTAATTCTAAGATTATAATTTATATTTATTACCAAGTGATTAGGAACCTAAAGGGTCACACACAATAGAACTAATTCTTGGGTTAAATTGATTTAAATAATTATGTGATAATTATGGGATTAATTTGTGAGATAATTAATCCTAAGGGCTTATTAATAAATAGAGGAATTATAGTAGTGGAATAATTTCCTTTTGAAGGAAATTAAAACCTACTAAATATCTTATTTGGTAAGATATCTTAATAGGTAAGGGTTACCTATTACGGAATTCTTGTTGGACAAGATGTCTTATTATTACTCTATAAATAAGTCTTAAACACCAAGACTTGAGACATGAGATTCAATACAACGTAACATTAGAAAATTAGAGAAGAAAAATAGTTTTTCTTTTATACAAATTTCTTCACGTTGGCGATGTGTTAAGTGGATCTGGCATATTCACTTGGTGTTGATCAATTCTGATGAGGATCCCAAGAAGGTGTTCGTGTGGATACCTTAGAGGCCGGACAATTGTGCGGCTTGTGGTTGATATCGCGTATCTTTGATCAGGATAATTTGTTTAATTGCGTCATTAAAAGGTACGTTCTCGTTTTTGTATAGATAATTAATGATCTTGGATAGAAATCAATTTTAAATTCCGCTGCGTCAATTGTTTATTGGCATATTGATTTCCTAACAGAATCCTCCTCATAACACTTTTTATAAGATCTTTATTCTTAAAGTACTTGAAACGCTCAAAATCCAAATAATTTGAGATTTTCATATAAATTTGTAATTCTTGAACAGTGAAACAACAAAGAAAAAATTATTGTACTCAAACATGCATGAATTGTATTGGATTGAGCTCCCCCTCTGAACTTTACTTTTGCTGTGATTGTATCGGATGATATTAATGTGAAAGGATCTTTCTACCAATTTCTTATTGTAGTTTTATGTTTCATAAATTGTTTTTTAAAAAAAGTTTTTTAACCTAAATTAGAAAATTGAGGAAGAGAGAGCAAAAAATAGCAAGTGTTTGTGGAGGGGTAAGAGAGAAGGCAAAGTAATCGATTGCCTATGGCTATGAATGAACCGGAGAGCGCTAGAGAAAAGGAGGTGGTAGTAAGATAAGGGTATAAGATTGGAGACGGATAAAGAAGACAGAGGTGAGTAGATAGAGACAAGCATTAACCTGGCATCCAAAGGAGACACAGTTAAAATAATCAACAAAATTAGTAAGGGGTAATTTTTTCAATTGGAGTAAAATTGCCCCAGGATATATGTTGCTTTGGCAATTGTATTTCCCATATTTACATGAGAGAAATATTTTTGATGCTTAAAAATGGAATATGTTATAGCACTATCAATGAGACATATATCTTCATCAGTATTTTTAATTCAAAATATTGGCCAATATCTATATTTTATTTAAAAAAATAACATAAGAGATCATTAGTAATTTTATTCAACAAAAATGCTTAAAAGAATTATATATAAATTTAAAATAGCCAAACTTAAAATACAGTATTAAGTTAATCTTTTTTCATATTGGACATTCCTATTACCTGAATCAAGTGATCAATTCTTCCTTCAAGATGTTCAAAGAAATATGAAACATCCAATGCATTGTATCTAATGCTGGCAATTAGTCCCAAGCCCCATTGGGATCCCATGCCCATATTTTATTTGGGCGGGATGGGTATCAATAATATGGGATTGGGCTTATTTGGGATTATACCCATTAACACCCATTTAAATATGGGTATGGTTGGGAAATGATTGGGATTCCCATACCCAAATATAAACAAACCTTGAAATAATTTATTTTTTATCAGATTCACCTCTTTTATACTTTCTTTTGAAAAAATCCTTCATTTTAAGCTGCATTAACAAAACATCTTTCATTTTTATTTATTTTTTATTTTTAAACATTTTTTTCAATAACAATGGAATACTCATTTTTTTAATGATGGACAAGTTGGAAATTTATTTTTGCATTTTTAGCTTCTTTATTTTGCCCTCTTCGATTTATCTATTTCTACTATAAATATTATGTTAAATTTTATCTATTGACATCAATTTTATGTGGTTAAACTGATCTTTATACTAAAAAAATTCATGTGAATTTTATGTATTGAGTGCTTTAATATCAGTTCAACCTTATTCTCGAGAAAATTAGTCTTTATATTCTAGTTTCATCAGAGTTTGTAATGTCCATGAACAAATGAGATGTTGATTTATTTTAATTTTTAATTTGCTTCATTACTTTAGTAATGGATTTTAGTATGAGGAGTTTTAATAAGATACTATCTAAATTGATTTTTTTATGTGTAGATAAATTAAATATCTACACATCTTCAATCTATCCTCTTTACATGTAACAATTGAAAAATTACAGTTTATAATTAAAAGATTAAATAGTATTAATAAATGAGATCTAAAAAAATAATAATATAAAACAAAAAAAAGTTAGAAATTTATTGAGGTTAATAAATTAAAAAAATAAATGATATAAAAAATAAATATTCATGTTAAACTAAAAAAAACAAGTAATCTAAAAAAATAACAATTGATTAATAAGGAAAAGATAATTTAGAAAAATAATAAAATGGGATAAATTGGGTTTTTGGGCGGTATCAAATGGGACTAGCCCATTTTAGTCCCACCCATATTGATCCCATGACTAATATGGGATTGTTTGGGTATGACCCATATTTCACAGTCCCAATTAAATCTCGCCCAAATCCCGCCCATCCCGCCCATTTGCCATCTCTAATTGTATCTACATCATCTTTGCTAGGGACATAATTCTGATAGATAAAATATGTCTCCACACTTTTATCAGTCTTTTTCAATAATTCTTGATAAAGATCAACAAAATATTTGGCATATGACAGGTACGTAACTAATGTCCCTTCATACCACATCGGTAATATAAATTTTCAGAATTCTTTAAAAATCTTATCTTATCTTTTTTTTTTATTAATAATCACCCACTTCTGATTGTGATTTATGTTCTTAAAATTAAGGTTATAACTGCCATGATTACAAGGATTGTTTCTACCTCGATCCCGTCCACGATTGCGACCACAACCTCTTCTGCACCCGTAATTATATGATCTAGTAAATCATTTTAAGGAATGGAGTAGAACCAGTTGGTCGAGTTCCATGATTTTCCATCAACAACTCATTATTTTGTTTGGCTACAAGAAGACGTAAAATTAGTTCAGAATATTTTTTAAACCCCTTCTCTTGATATTACTGCTGTAGGAGCATATTCAAGGCATAAAAATGGAGAATATTTTTTTCTCACTTATTCTCATTAGTAATACTTTCTCCAGTAGCATTAATTGAGAAGAAATTCTGAAAATTGCAGAATTATACTCATTAATTTAAAATCTTGCAGTTGTGAGCACAACCAATCATAATGAGCTTTTGAAGAACAGCCATTTTCTGGTGGTCATATCTTTCTATTAAATTGTTACAAAGAACAAATTGATCTTTCAGAATAGTGTATTCCTCCTTTAGTCCTTTATGGAGATGATGGTGAAGGAAAAGTATTACCTTGGTACGTCTTGATTTGATACAACATTGCTTTCTTTTATGGTATCCCCAAAAAGCCATTGTATCTAAGTTAATTTCAGTATTTAATATCCATGATAAATTATTTTTTCACGTGATGTCAAGAGCCACAAGTTTAAGTTTGGTGTTGTTCGTCACGATGAAGAAATAAAATTAAAAGAAATAAAATTTACCTTTTTGGTGTACCTTCTCAAGATACTCATGGCCTCTATTTACATGTTGTAATTCTATAGATTACAATGCCTAATGATTATGAACATAAAGAGGAATGAATTGGAATGAATCGTGCAAATATAATCTACGAAGGTTATGAGAGATTAATGAGTTTGTGGGTCATAATGGATATATATATTTTGGAGTTATGGACATTCGCAATTTATTTTGTATTTATAACATTAGGTAGTTTAAGCAAGGAAATTTCATTTTGCTTTATTTTTTTTAGATAAATGCCTGGAAGCAAGTAAATCCAATTTTAAAGATAAAAAAAAATACATGTTTGAGTAATTAATTAAGATGTTAACCGTCAAATTGGTTACACTTCATTTTTCTTGCCTAATTAAATAAAATCCTAATAGATCTACATGACTTCATATGTCATCCTTTAACATATTATTGCTGTGTTACTGATGGGCAAAATTTAGCCTATTTGAGATATTCACTTTGTTTGAGTGATTGTTTTCTAGATTGCTTTTTTAAAAATATTATTGTAGCAGTTTATGAAATTGTTTTTAGTAAATATATATGATATAAAAGAATTAATTGAAAAACGTATTTAAAATTTTTTAAAAATATATTTCTAAAAAAATGCCCAAACAGACAGGGCGAAAAGTTTCAAAGAATCCTAAGGGATTGATTAGGCATATCATAAAAGAGGTGGAGAAGAGGCGCTCAACTGAGAACTACTTAACCTACACACTACATTTGCGAGGTTGTAGATTTACTTCCCCAATGTCCAAAACATGGGGGACCGTCCTTGTGGTTGGCCCTACTTATTTTGCGACACTTTCCCTATGGATCTGCACACTTCCTCGTTGCGTTGCAGAGTGTGCGGGTAAGTGTTTTTTTACCTGTGTTCCGAGGCTCAGACCGGTAACCAGCCAAGCATCTGCTCCGAATTAGGTTAAAAAATTAGAAGTTAAAAAAATCAATTACGGCTAGACCCTGACCGATGACAGGCCTACAAAATGTTGTGGTTCTGCATGAAGCATTAACAATTTATTTTATAGAATGGCCGCTCAACTAAGAATTAACATACGAGAAACGACCTTCCTCAATGGTTCCAACCTTCAACCCCGCACGAAAAGGATGTTACAACCAAAATTTGGGTTTGTCAAGTTTCTCATAAATTCTTCCTTAACCAAGAGCAAGTCAAAAAATATGTAACATCATAGGATCAAGATTCACCTGAAATTACATAGTAATGTTGGTGCATCACATAAACAAACTTTTTAGGGTAATCACATAAGCAAACTTTTTAGGGTACACTTTATTGAGTTCTGGAAATTGTCTAAGGTTATGTACATTTTCGAAAGCATAATAGTTTTGAAAAATGTTGCGGTGACCAAAAATTATAAAAAGAAAAGTAAATTTTTATTAAAAAAAAAGTTTTGAGTTTTTGTATATTACTTTTTTAACGAAAATTTACATTTTTTCTAGATTATATATGAAAAAAAAAAAAAGAGGTTAGTCATTGATAATTTGCCCCGAGGTTGGTCCCATCAAAAGGTGTTTATCAAAAACCCTAGCTCCTCTTCGGCCTGCCCTACCTCCAAAGGGTTGTTGGCACTTGCAATATTGGTTTTTTCTTTTTTAAATAGCGGAAATACTCTAAATTGCAAATCAACATCCGTGACATATGAACGAAAATCAAAATGAGGATAACTTAAATATAATTTCATCCTACAAAGTTTGCCCTAAAGTATGATCAATAAGTGGTATCAAAAATCAGCTGAAACAAGAAAGGTTAAATTCAACCGTCCCCATCATTCGGGAAAATGTCACACATAATGGAGTAGACAATAGCTCTTTATTGTGCGGATATTTTCATTGCAAAAGTAAAGGTACACATAATCTTCCACAAATTTGATTCTGCTTTTTCTCTTCTTCCTTTTTCTTACAGATAACATCCAAAGTACATTTGAAAAAGATTACGCCCTTTATTCTGCAACTTTATTTAAAGCAATACAACATTCACGATTCTGCTAAGATGAGGCATAAGATGGAAGGGGTGGAAAACTTTGTTCATTCTTGAAATAGTTTTCAGGATCAACCTCAGTTTTCACTTGGACTAACCTGTCAAAGTTATCCTTGAAATATGGAGCACCCCAAATTCGTGCTTGTGCAATGCTTGTTTCACCTTCAACGTTGTTCACCCCCAAGTCAAGATCTCGATAATCAGCATATGCGGCCCTGGGGTTGCTAGGAACATAATTTCCAATAACTTCATGAAGTTCCCTCAGCCAATTGGTATGATTTTGAATCACGGCAGACGTATCGTTTTCGTACCAATAAACCACCTCAAACATAATGAAGAGGTTCCCTCTATGTGGGAATGGTATTTCAGATTCAGGGATTTCATCCATTATCCCTCCTCCAAAAACAGTCCATTCCATCTGTCCAATAAGTGGAGGAACATCAAAAAGCTTGTATAGTATCTTTTCAAGACCCTCTACTGGGATAGGGTCCTTGACAAAATCAGCTTTGCCTGTGAAATAAGGTTTGCTAGGAGGAGTTCTGTTGGTCAAAAACTCTATAACGTTATCTATTGGATGGTTAATATGAAAAGGGAAGTATTGGATCCAAAGGATTTCTCTGCAATCCTCTCTTGTTAAACCCAATTCAGGGAAATATTCTCCCATTATTGAAAGTAATTCATCAACTCCACCACGGTAAACAGATATAAATGCAGCATTTATGGTTACATTACCTGTTTCACTCTTAATGTTGCTAGTAAATTGGAGGGAAATGGTAAGATTTATAGGTAAAGTGGGGGCTACATGTTGCCACTTGTAGACAAGTTGAATCGCGTTTTGTTCCAGGGTCCTAGTGACAGAAAATGCAGTAACATTTTCCGGAACATCAACTAAAGATAGTTGGAACGCAAGAATGACTACGAAATTTGAACCAACCCCACCTCTAATAGCCCAAAAAAGATCCTCACCCATGGAGGCTCGATCAAGATATGTTCCATTAGCAGTTATCACCCGAGCATCAATGACATTGTCAGCAGCTAGACCATATTGCCTGGTCAATGCACCATAACCTCCTCCGCTGATGTGCCCACCAATAGCAACAGTAGGCCAATAGCCGGCTGTGAAACCCAAAGACCTGTTCTTTTCATAAATGCTGTAGTATGTTTCGCCAAGGGTTGCACCAGCTCCAACCCATGCGGTGCGATTTTCAGCATCGACAGAAATTGAACGAAAGTTGAACATATCGAGGATGAAAAATGGGACTACAGAAATATAGGAACTGCCAGCAAAATCATGGCCTCCACTTCGTACTCTCATTTGTAAACCAGAACTGTTACCGCAAGATATGGCTAAATGAATTTGTGATTCGTTAACGGGTGTCAGAATCACTTTAGGCTTGGGTGTTTCTGGATTTAGGAATCGTGAATTTTGTATGTAGAAATCCAAGATTGATAAGAAAGAAGAATTTTCTGGGGTGTAAACGATGCTTGAAATTGAGGTGTCATTGGAACTGAAGATGCAGCTGAGAAAAGAAGCTGTGGAGTTATCGGTCTGAGCTGAAGAAATTGCACAAGAAATGCTTAGTAGAAGAAGAGCAAAAGAAATTTGAAGCTTCATGATTTGACTATGCTTGGAAGATCTTTTGTGAAGCTGAAATCTTGGATATGATATTTATAGAGATTCATGCAGGAACTGGAATTAAAAGTCAAGTAAAGAGGTAGATGCTTTCAAATCAAGCCAGTGCATAAAGACTTTAGATGATTGGGAAGAATATCTGAGTTACACAACGTGCGGTTAAGCGGCTAGTTTTTTTACCATGCTAAACTAAACTAAATGAGTAGCGGTTGTGTTACAGCATCTTTATTACAGAGATTGTGCCCTACCCAATTATTAACGCTAGACCGCTAATTTTTCAATGAAGAGACGTATTCAAATGCAACATGACTTTTTTTAAGGGATCGGGACTTTTTCTTTTCTCACAATTTGAACCTTGTCTAACTATACAGAATCATGCTGTAACTATATTAAACAATGTGTAACTTTGATGAAACATGGTGTAATTATTTTTCACTCAATATGACATTATTTTTTCTTTTAAACTTTGGTCTTACTAGTTTTTTCTCGCCCCTCCAATTTTAGCCTTTAAATATGGACCGTAAAATTCTAAACAATAGCAATTGTGAGGCCCCTTGGTCGCTTTTTTATGTCCCACACACCTATTTATGTGCGACTGTGAGTTGCGTATCCTGGCGGTAATTTGAATAATCTAAATAACTAATAGTGCACAATGGCTACCAATTCTTGCATAAGTTCGATTCACGGCATTACTCATGAATCTTGTTATATAATTAAAGGTTATATAAGTTAAATAATACATGCTGAAATAAGAAAGTAATATTATAGCATTTGTTTAGAATATAGATTTATGAATAGTGACTTATACTGAGTCAATTTTCTGCTCACTTTTCACGCGTATATTTTTGTATTACAGAAGCAAGCATCCCAAAACACTTGCAGACTTCCATCTTTGTGGTTTTTTTTTTTTTTTTACCCCTTTCATATAAGTAAAATTTGTGTAAAGTTTCAATTTCAGGAATTACAAACACCATGAATACAAGGCTGTCACTAGAATATATTTACTTTTCTTGCATCGACAAAGCTGAACAGTCATTGTAAGTACATGACTATCACTGAACATCCATCATAAGTACATGATAATTACTAAATTAAGGACTTTTTCTCAATCGCTTCTGATTTTTATAAAAATTGATTTTAGAAAAGCTGAAAATCAGTTGTTCCTAATTTTAGTTTAAAAAATTTAACATATATTAAAAAAAAGCAGTTGAGAATGTCACAAAAGATTTTTCAAAAATCAGAAGCTAAAATCAGGTGGAAAAAAACTATTAAAAACAGGCCCTAATTGTTTAATTACATTCATAAATGTGTGCGGTCCTTGGAAGCAAAGAACTGTCATTAAATCATTTTATCTACTGACTCGTATGTTTTGTTGTTCTAGTATATATATTTAATTGTTATTGTTTTAATTTTATATTCAATACTAATGTGTTTTGTGAGAAAACAACAAAAAAAAAAAAAAATTGCATCAGGTTCTTCCAAGAAGTCATGGATCTCATTTCAGATGATTTTACCTCGAGTGAGTCATATATTTGGAGTAAAGACATTATATGTCCCCAAGGAATCTCTTTTTAGTTAAATTACTATCTTTGAGCAAAACTCAAGTTCATAGGACTACAGAAATTGTTTAGAAGAATCAAATCTTGGAAGCATAGCATAGGTTTCCTTGTGATTTTCTTCTATTTTTGATGTAATCAATAAAATTTTATGTTAAGGCGATGGTCGGATTCTAGGCGCGGCAATTGTTGGATTCTTCATCCGATTAATCTAGGTAATCTAGGTCCTTCGTCATTTTTTTATTCAATTTTCGAACTATGTTTGACCTAATCTACAAGTTCGGATTTGTAGACAACTCCAAGAGAGTTCGATCCACACTTCACATCTCATTTCATTCAAACATTTTGTTTTGGGTTTTTAAATGCTTTTTACATTTTATGTGGATGATTGTAGTTTTTCGATGTTTTAAGTGGATCTAAATCCAATATTGTCTACCGGCTCGTCTGGAAATCTCTTCGACAAAAAAAAGACAATCTATAGATACTAAAATTTGACTTACCATTTCAGAAATTTTCTATTTTAGAGGATATTTTTATGATTTGCGGGTCAAATATGAATTTTGTTTGAAAATGTCAAAATTATTGTGTCAGGGACAAAATGATCATTTTGACCTTTTGTAATTTTTTGTGTGTTTTAATTTTCTAAATTCATCTTTTATATTTTTATGTGAATTTTGGTAATTTTTCAAAGTTGTTTGGTATTTATTTGAAATTCATATTTTCCTTACTTTTGGAACACTTCCTAATGAATCCTTTTTATTATGATTCTTAAGTAAAATTTTTTCTATAATCGTTTTAATGAATTTTCTATGAAGATTACATAATTTTTAAAAGTTATTAAGTTTTTTTTTTGAAGTTTGTGTAACTTAAATGAATATGGCACATTCTCCAAGATGATATAACCATTTGATTTTTGCATTAAATTTTTTTTCGTATTAAGTTAATGTGAAATTAGATTTTTTGTGAAGTTTGGTAATTCTTTGAAGTGTTTATATGTACTTTTTGTTTTTTTTTTTTATTTTAGTCAAACCGGTCTGAGTTATACTACTATTGAAATCGACCACACACAGCATATCATTGCACAATGAAAAAAAATTGTAATACCTTCTATTCCTCTTATTATGTCCACACAACTTGGTTGACAAATGTCCACATAATATCCTTGTCTTGTCGAAATCTGGCTTTTACGACAATAATATAATAGCAACATACTAATTTCATGTTTTTTCTTTTGTTCCAATGTGGTTGATACATGTCCACATACTGTCCTCATCGTGTCAAAATCTGGTTTTTTACCAATAATTTAATAGTAGCCTAATAATTTCATTTTCTTTTTTTTTTTTTTGTTATTGATGATATGATAGGTAGCTCTATTTGGATCGTATTTTTTGGAATGTTTTTTGAGATAATATTAGTGTAGTAGTTTACTTGAAAGAGTGTATATATTAAATAGTAAAAAGCAATAAAAAACAGTTTAAATAGGAAATTTTTTATAAAAAATAAAAAAATAAACCAAATAGAGCTATATTTTCACCCTCAAGCGAACTAAATGGAGCGAGTCGGTTATTGCCTAATTCTAGGCTAAACGATTCTTGTTGTACCACCATTCCGCCAAATATGCTGCTATCTTCATTCCATTGATTATGTCTACTCTTTTCTTCTTCTGTTCTAAAGTTGTTCACTGCCAAAGGTATCATGTCGACTTCCAATTCGTATCCTCACCTGAAATTAGAGGCGATAGTAGATCGTGTCGTTTCATTATCATATATTGTAGTTAGTTGTTCTGTTTGTATCGAAAGATCTCAATCCTAATCTAACTCACTAAACGTTTATGTCAGATTGCATTTATTAACAGGTTAACACGACGTAACCCACTTAACCCGTTAAATAAGTTACGTCATGACAATCATTGGACATGAACAAAATTATTTATAGAATTAAACTATTAATATCAAATTATCAATTTTTTTAAACATAATACATAAAAAAGTTTTTAAACTAAAAAGCTAACTTGAAATTTAATTTTTAGCCAAAACAAAGTCAATAACTATGCAAAATTAAATATGATTTTACAATCTTCAAGTTGCAATTTTCAAGCCAAACTTGTAAGGCTTTGCAATCATCAGCTAACAAATCTTTATTTTTTTCAATCACTGTTTCAATCCACCTAATTAGCATAATAAAAAAAAATTTAATCTTTAGATACCAATTACAAATGCACAAATACATAAAGAATGAAAATATTAAAAATTTAGTTAACTCATGTAATGCTGGTTGTTAGAACCCTGAATTGACACAGAAGTTTGTGAATCGATGTCTAACATCATGATATTTCCAATAAGATCATCTAAATTGAATTTAACAGTATCTAAAAACAATATCATAGATACTTTTATTAAGTCTAAAAAATAATATTAAATAAAAATGTAAGATGAAAGAAAAAGGGTTTGTAGTCATTACTCCCATATCTAAATAGCCAATCTTGAGTACAAAACTAAAGCTTTCACAGCATTCGATTTAAGACGACTACACTATTGATCAAGATCTCCAATGTTGAAAGCGAATTCCAATGCAACAATAATAATTGAAATAGCTAATACATCACGTGTAATTTTAGAAAGATCAGGATAACGAAACTGGCAAGTTTTTAAATACAAAATAACATCGAGTTGAACATTTCAATCAATTCTACATTCATCTAAATTCAATTTCAATTCAATTTTTTGTGCATTTGCCACTTATTCTTCATTCTCAAAATCATCAAACTCCTATTCAAAAATTAACAAAACATCAAAGTAAGTTTTAGTATATTAATCAAATAATAGTAATGAAACAAAACATATTGTGATTTATAAAATAAAGAACAAAGAAAAAAAGAACATTACCATTAGAAGATTTGAAGCGCTGCTGCTATCATCAGTGTCAATTTTTAGAATAATTCGTTACTTGATTGGATGCCTTAGAGTCTTACTATGTCGAATAATTTATTAGTTTGGTTTTTAGGTTTTAAATTTTTATAAATTACTTATACCCACTTAAATTTGGCCATGTTAGTACTTTCAAATTTGAGGTCTTGTTTGTAATACCCTGGTCCAATATAAAAAAAGTTAAGCAACATGTACCAATAGATAAATTGAGTTTGAAGATCTAAATCTAACTTGGGATATCTATTTTTGGCTGGCGAAGATAGAGTCCAAATAATTAGATTTGATTGCTTAGACTCTAGTCACGCCTTAGCTCAGGGCCGTAGGGTACGACAAAATGATATCAGAGCGAATCTCATATGGTCTCTGCATGAAGTGAAAATGGACTAGTGATATGGGTTGCAACTACACAAAGAAGTGAAGGAACTATTTGTAATACGGGACTAAAAGCTATGTCAACCCAAGGGCAAAAGCAATCTCCGGAGTTCATACCTGTCACCTCTATAATCTGACATAACTAAGCAGATTGTTTGGATCATGCTATTGGATTGGCTAATTCAAATCATGATATTGAATTGAGCTTTATGATGACACAAAAAAGTTATAAAGGAGGGATGAATATAATACTTCTGTCCCACATCGTAAAAGTTTAGTGACATAGGCTAATAGATAAGTTGACTTTGAATATTCAAGTCCATTTAGATATATTTTGGATATAGAACTCTGAGTCTTTAATTTCATTTAGATCTATTTTGGTTATAAACTTTAATTAGACTTGATTGTTAAAACTCTGCTTGTAACTTAGGCCCATTGACCCAGAGCATGACACTGGTTGGGCGGCTTGGGCCTAATGGCCATGAGGGTGACATTACTCGAATTGTGCTATTGTGTCATGTCAATAATTACCACAACTACCTGAAATTGTGATATTGTTTACCTTTGTGGGATCCACCATCCCATTTCGCCAAGAAGGGGAGGGTACGAACACACCAAAAACCAACATTCTCACACATGTTTATTCCTTTCACTCCTTTTTCATGACTACTACAAATTTGAATCCATGCAAACTCGATCCTCCTACTGATATAATCCGCCCATGAGTCGTCTTATTGGAAAATAACTACACAGAAATTTTATTTAGGAGCAATGCAACCAAACCGATAAGTTTTCAAAAAATTAAAACTAGAAAGGACCTCTATAAACACTTCTTTTTTAAAAAAAAAAAAAAAAAGATCAATCTATCAGCACCTTATATAGAAGTGAGTTATGGTATTTATTATAAGTTTTACTCTAAGTTAATGGCCATGCCTAATTAGCAAGTAATTGCAAATTACAAGATTTGTCATTTGATATGATCGCTCTGTCCCACCAATCTTGTCACAATTACTAATTTGAGACAGTCGAAAATTTTCACTTTATCAAGGTATCAAATTTTATTCAATTACTTTCCAATCTTACCTTCAATAAATACTTTGACGTTTTAAATATCACCTTTAACTTTTGTCAAACACAATAATTATGTGAGGGCAGATGTACATAGTGAAAAACTTTTCTAAACTCCATGTCACACACTAAGGTGATTTGCTTGTATCAGCATTCATCAAGTTTATGATGCTCTGGAATAAATCAATTATTTTTCAAGAAACACTATTAAAGTAGAGTCGACACAATTATTTCTTTTATTTTTTCAAAATAAAATAAAGAAACATATAAGTACAATTATGTAGCGCGTAACTACACGGTGCTTTTCCAAGAAAATAACTCATCTTCCTCATTTAATGGAGTGAAGTCGACATTGGTGTTTCACAACGTAATATAACAGGACCATGAAACGTCTTACCTACCCTACCAACCTTTGGTAGCAAATTATAAGGCCTGGCCACATGTTGCCTAACTTCGCCTTCACCTTTGAAGCAAATTAAAAAGTCTGGCCCATTTTTGGTCATACGTTTTCCTGAAAAATATAGAATAGATCATGTGTATTATTACGTGGTGTATTAAAATTAATAATTTATCGTCACGTAATAATAGTGAGCTACACCTTATAATAGTTAATGATAAATAATTAATTTTTTTGACAAAATAATAAATAATTAATTTTAATGCACTATATGACATGCCTACGTGTACCCAATAATGCTTCACATTTTCCTAATTTCATGTCACTTCTCTAACGACAATACACAGAGGTTGCATTTAGAAACAATTATACGTGTATGGATAAATTGAAAAACAACAGAACACTCCAGCACTAAAATTTGCAGGGTGGACAAGGAAAGTGGGCAAAATTGCACGACTTAGACGTATATTAAATACATGGTGTTTGAAAAATTAGATGGATTATCTGTTGGATCGGAAAAGATTTAACTTCTCATTAATTTTTACTTATTTAAAGCATAAAAGACAAGCTAAGTCTAAAGACAAATTCTATGTTGAGATGTTAGGCGCCCTTCAAAATAAACAGGGTTAAAAAGTAAAAATATCGCCCGTCAGTTACTCAAGAACTTCCCCTCACCTTCACAGTAGTAAAATCCTAACCTTCTCAGTCGCTTGTGTGCAGTATCCAATACGCAAGAAATCAATGCTTTTGTACTCTGCACTATCAAATAGGCAAGTATTATGGTTGAAGTGCAGTTAGCTTTCACCCAACCCATTGAAAAAATCCTGACAATGCATCCACATGTCTCAGAAACCGATCAAAAGCGATGACACACCTTTTTAACAGATTTGCCTAGTACGTCGATCACATGTGGGCACCTTTAATTCTATAACCAGTTCTGGCATGTGATTGACTAAAAGTTAATTTTTCCAATGTGGTTTGGTAGTCAATTTTAGGGTAATAATAGCAAATTTGAAATGAAAGTCGATTGGGACCATTATGGTGCATAATAATTATGTGAGAACGTGAAATGTATGGGTTAGAGTCTTAAGTTACACATCATCGTGTCACACTTATGTTACGCTATTTAAAAAATAATAATTATCGTGTCACACTTATGTTACGCCTTTTAAAAAATAACAAGAGTTATAGCATTTTTTACTGCACTTTATGATGTGTGTCTTTAGAGATTTAGTTAGTAGGAGTATATTTATCATTCATTTAAGTAGTGTAATATGAATATAACATTATAAAATTTTAAATCTGTGATAAGTGTACTTTCATTAACTATGTCTTTTAAAAAAAAAACGCATGTCATTTTTTTAAATAACATAATATGAGTGTAACACAGCAAAATGCAAAATGTAACAAAGTACCAGAGCCTAAATGAAAGTCAATTCAGAACGTTATGGCACAAGGTATTATTATACGTGAAATGTAAATGGTGACCGGACTCTTCTACATCATTCATATTGAAAGCATGTGTATCACATGCATCATTAATGGAAATGGTGCCGTAGATGGCCTCATGCACATCAATGTTACCGTCAAATGTGATTCAACTGCAACGTCAAAGAATTTAACTACTATAGATATTTAAAAAAAAAAAGAAAAAGAAAAATCCATTAATGGAAATAGATTGAAGGATATGGGTGAAAGATATACCGGTTGAATCGGTCCAGATATGGATATTTTGAATGTGTGGCTCTCCATTCATGCAATGTTACCGTCAGATGTGTTTCACCTGCAATGTCAAAGAATTTAACTACTATAGATATTTTCTAAAAAAGGAAAAATCCATTAATGGAAATAGATTGAAGGATATGGGTGAAAGATATACCGGTTGAATCGGTCCAGATATGGATATTTTGAATGTGTGGCTCTCCATTCATGCAATGTTACCGTCAGATGTGTTTCACCTGCAATGTCAAAGAATTTAACTACTATAGATATTTTCTAAAAAAGGAAAAATCCATTAATGGAAATAAAATAAAGGATGTGGATGAAAGATATACCGTTGAATTGGTCCAGATATGGATATTTTGAATGTGTGGCTCTCCATTCATGGAGCAGATATGTGTTCGGCTCCATTTCAATAGCATTATTTGAAGTGTTTTTTAAGAATTATTTAGAATGTTTTTGTTTATTTTTTTGAAAATATGAAAAAGTATTTAAATTATAAAAAAAATTTAATTTGTTTAAAAACTTTTCACATAATTATGGCGGGTAATAATGCCAGAGCTACAATTTTTCAAGGGATAATTACAGAAACCTCCCCTGAGGTTTCTGACAATTTCACTTGGCACCCCTCAATTTTCAAAAATTACACAAACCTCCCTTGCATTTACTATTTTGGTAACAAGACCTCCCCTTTTAATAAAAATTTTAATTAAAAACCCCATAATGCCCTTCTCAATCTACAAAAGAAAAAATAAAACAATATCATTTTCTTTACCACTTAAACCACTGTACCACCGTCGTTGTCACTAACTTAATGAACACCACCACTAATAACCAAAAAACAATCCTATCAATGCCAATACAACACTATCAACTAATTAGGAAAATAAAAAATAAAAAATCTATTGGGTTTTGACCATTTGAATTACTATCATATCATGCCAGCTCCATTTTCATTAGTTACCACCACCAAAAGAAACTGGATTATAAAGCCAAAATTTATAGAGATATTCCTTAGCCAGATATTGAAATCTAACCCAACTACATAAATCCTAGACAAACTCAAATAATTTGTCAAACCAAATGAGTTTTTCTATTTTTATGAACCTTTTTTGGTAAAAGATTGATTTCAAAGGGTATTATTAGAACTTTAGTTAACCAAGGGAGGTTTGTGTAATTTTTGAAAATTGAGGGGTGCCAGGTGAAATTGTCATAAACCTCAGGGGAGGTTTCTGTAATTATCCCATTTTTCAACCAGAGCAAATTTATTTAAAATACCAAAAATGTCCTCAAAAGTCAACACGAAATATTCTCTTCATTTTTTACTTTACTTTTTTTTCCCTATTCCGTGTTTTCTTCCTTTTCGTACCCTCATTGACCTAAGCCACTAAAGCCACCGCCACCCCTTAGTTTTGACTCCAGTACAACTCCACCGCCCTTCTACTCAGATCCACGATCCACTCCCCACTATTTTATTATTCAATTCAATTTCGATTTCAGCAATCAAACGATCCAACTCGAATGATTGAATCGACCGATCTTGCTGGTGGATTGGGGATTGAAATCAAAGCAAATTGAAACTGAGTGGAATCTTCTGTTCTCTCTTTACAATTTGGGGAAAAAGATTTCTATTTTATTATTATTTGTTTTCCCTTTTCCAGAATGTTAAATGCATGGATGGATTAGAGAGTGGAAAAACTCTCTTTTTGGGTCAGTGTTTAATTTAATTTATTTAACAGTAGTTTGCCAAATGCCGATCGTTAAATTAACAGTATTTAGCCGAATGCAGAATATTTGAATTTGCAACTAATCATTATATGCAAATTTAACAGTATTTTGCCGAATGTTGAATGACTTTGGCTGGATCGAATTTGTAAGCAAATTTTCTAGAACAGAAAATGGGTTTTGTGAGATTAAGTCAATTGGGTGTGGAAGAGGAGAAAAAACATGATAGATAAGAAATGTAAAATAAAAGATGGAGAGAATATTTGGTATTGACCTTTAAGTATATTTTTAGGTAAATTTGCTCTGGCTAGAAAATTGTAGCTCTGGCATTATCACTAGCCTATAATTATTCACAAAAGTAAGTACGTTTATGTTCAAGATCTGCTTAGAAAAATTAAAAAAATCGCAAGTAATAAGATGAGATCCATTGTCGGTAGATTTTGTGGTGGATTTTGGTGGAACAAGCTCTGGTGCTGGACACTCACATTTATGGTCAAGCATCCGGTACTAGTGCTCGGTCCAAAAAATTCACGGCAAAATCCACTGACCATGGATCTCATCTTGTTACTCGCAATTTTTTCAATTTTTCTAAATAAATTTTGAACATAAATATACTTGCTTTTGTGAATAATTATGTAAAAAGTCTTTAAATTTGTTACAAAGTTTGAAAAAATACTTGAAATTTAAAATGAAAACTTGGTAGGAAAATTTGAATAAAAAATTTGACCAAAAAAATTTTTAACTTTTTCTCAAAAAATTTTCTATCAATCCAAACACACTTGCAACAAATTTTTTCCAAAAAACTCCAAATAATGATATCCAAATGGAGCTGATGTTTTTATGTCAATTTTTGTAAATTTAGACAAGAAAAAATGGTATGTTATGAGTTTAATTTGGTAGACATGAATAGAACAATTTGAAATAATGAACTTCGATGAATTTGGATTCATGGAAAGATCTTAGATGAATATATTTGAAAAAGAAAAAATTCGAAACGACATCTAACATAAGTAAATTTGAAATCAACCAATTTTAATCTTTCAAATTTATTTCGATTAGTTAGTGGATTTAAACTTAAATGTGTTATGAGTAATTAAATAATCAAGGAAATTGGGGTGAAGGTTTTGAAATCCAAATCTACACGAATCTACCAATTCAAGCACATCATAATTAAGGTCCTCATGATTATCTCTATCATTTTATGAATCCCCATATTAGTGTAAATATTGTCAAATTTTAGAGACTTATATGTTGTATTTTATTCTTAAAACCATATAAAGAACTTATTGATTGGAATGCATAGCTTACAAAGCGAGGAGCTTGATCCTTTTTATTTGATTAAATTTTCCTAGTTTATTTAACATAAATATAAAAAAGAATCAAGAGAACCTATATTTTACTAGGCTAAAGCCAAGATAAGCTGTGGGTTCACAAATAAAAGTAGAAATGAGAACTGTCATAGTTCAAGAAATTAAAAAAAAAAATGCGTTCTTAAAATCAATCCACTTAATCAATTATTTTGATTCACATATCCCTTGGGTTTACGTACACGTAATAAATGACAAAGAGATTTATATTGACACTGCATTAGATTTTCGCATCTTTCCCTCTCCAACGTCCAACACAAGGCAGATCTCATTCATCTCTTTTCAACATTGGTATGCCGCCATAAATATATGTATCTTTTATGATGAGGTGACTTCTATCTACTTCTGGGACGCAAATTCGGCAAATGCGAGTTGTCTTTTTGTTTGTGAGGTTGGTTGCCTTACTAGTATGCAATTTGTAAAAATTACTGTAAATTGTTATTGATACAATAATGACTTGTTTGCCTGGAAACGAGGTAACTTCCCTTCCTCTTAAACTTTTTTTTTTTTTTTTTTGGAGAAAAAAAAGCCCGAGTTTTCGATGAGGGTTTTCATGTGAATGAAACTTAACACCAAAACCAAAAAAAAGAAAAAGAAAATTCACATTGAACTAAAGAAATGCATGCAATGAATGCAAGAAGATGGGGGAAAAATGAAAGACAAAAAAATGCTATTCCTCTCGTCAAGCCAAACAAAAACGCTAAACAATTTTGCAAGCAATTAAATCAGAACATGAAGGCAGAAAAATTTATCACGAGATGAAGCAATATATAGCTAATTTTTCTCAAACAATAGGGTGTCTCCGAAATATATACTTTTCTTTTCTAATTTTTTTTAGGCTAACATATTCTTTGCATATGCTTGGATTCTTACAGGTAAAAACACGTGAAAATCAGTGCCATGTATGTTTAATTTATCTTTTGCCATCTAATATGCATTAAAAATTAGAAGATTTGCAAATTGCAATTAAACATATAAGCATAAAATGCAAAGCATTTAAAGTGACAAAGATACATGTGACCGTGTAGACTGTATTATTTACCAGCACAAGAAGTCAACCCCAAGAACAAGTGGCTCATAAAAACAAAAATTGGATATTTTCTGCTCCTCTTCGGGTTCTGTCCTTTTCTTTTTCTGGAAAATCAATTTGGATAAGGTTTTCTTTGCTGTGCTAATTTTGCCTGCTATTATGCAATAGCAATATGAAAGCAGTGAAAACATATGATAAAATAATTTGTTGGATGCCCAATGTAAATGTAAATATTGGATAATTGATTTGTGATTGATTTAATTGTTAGGAAGTGAAAACCGAGAAACTGCATCAAAAAGATCTAATATATAAGTTCAAATCCTACCTTAACCCAAAAGGTTAAATTAGGTCTTGAGCTTATACCTTTTTTTATTATTATTTTTAAGGAAACTATACCCATATATTAAATGCTTCTTATTTCTTTCTCAAATTAATGTGGGGCAATTAACCTACTCATGAACCTAACAATTTTCTCCTCTCATGGATAGATCCTCACATTAAAACCAAAATTCCCCCTCCCCCCCCCCCCCACCCCCCAAGCCCAAATCACTACTGAACACAATCCTACTCTTCATCATTTAACATGGAACCTCAACCTTTTCTTTATTTTCAAAGAACCAAACACCCAGCCCAACATCACCAGACCCCTAGCTTAACTTTTCAAAGAAACCAAATCCCCAGAATAATATCACGAAACCCCTAGTAATGTGAAACTAAAATTCTCCCCTCAAGTCCAAATCACTACCGAACATATTCCTTCTCTTCATCATTTCAACATGAACCCTGAACCTCTTCATTATTTCCAAACAAACAAACCTCTAGTTTAACATTACCAGATCTCTAGCCTAACTCTAGACTCCCAAGTCCAACATCCAAAGAAGAGAACAATTCACTGAACTATAATTTAGAAGAAACTGCTTACCAATGAGTAGTCTTGTAACCCAAGAAATTAACCGTGGGTTCTAATACCAATTGTTAGAGAGTGAAAACCAATAAAGTCCACTAAGAAGGCCTAATAGAAAAGTTAGAATCCAACCTTAACTCAAAAATTTAAACTAGTAAATTTTGATTCCATATCTATTTATTAAATGATCTCTCTTTCTTTCTCAAACCAGTGTGAGATAACTAATCTACCAATGATCCTAACAATTTTATGAATCTTTCCTTTCATTAATGTAGATATTGTATCTTTATAAGGAAACTATCACATGATACAGTAGTGTCTAGCGGTTTGGACTGATATTTTTACGGTGGTGTGTAAAAGGTTTTAGTTAGATTAATCATAATATGTCTATGCTTTTTTGATGATATGAGATCTGATGGCATGCTTTATATTTTTTGAAATTTTTTTAGTGAAATATATTATCTTTATTATTACATATGAACTAATTTATGTATTTAGGGTTTGAATTTGAAGGAAATAATTTTGTTTTTGGCAAAAATGTGCACAATTTTCTGGCAAATTATCAATTTACGGGGATTATTTGGTTTTTTTATGGGTACTAGTACTTTTTAATATATTATTATGGCCCATTGATGGAAATTTTAGTGAAAATAAAATAGCAGTTTAATGGATATGGATATTTTCTTTTCTTTTGAAAGGCGGGTACGGTTTAGAGGGGGAGAGTGTTAATGTTGTTTGTTGTTTTAGTGGCAGTAGAAGGTGGTTAGGGTAGCTTTTATTACATTTGGAGGAGATGCTTGGTTGTTGAGAGATTGAGGAGTATTTTAGGATAGTTACCAAATATGTTGTCCATGTTATCTCACCTTTCAAGTTTTACTACAGTAAAAAGATGGAGAAATAAGTGTTATATTTTAAATTAGAGGGATACTAAGTAAAATCGTCAAAAATCCCAAGGAAAGTTTGCGAAGTTAAACATGATGGTATTATTAAAAAAACATCTAATTCACTCACTCAAACTCGCGCTTTTAAATTGATTGATTCGAAATGCCATTCGTAGAATCTATTTTGTATTCTTTTCTAGTTTTTAATTTCTAGAACCGCTTTCTAGAGTAATTCCTCAAATAGGGGTTGTTTACAAATTGATTATGATGTGGGGACTGTTTTGCATTTGGTTTCCGAACAGGGGGTTCGCGCATTCGGTGAATGCACTTTTAGTTTGTGCGCATTCATCGAATGCACATCTATAATTTTTTTTTCAAAAAATAAGTGCGCATCTATACTTTTTTTTTTCAAAAAATAAGCATGGGCGTTTTTTGTCCCCAACAGGCCCCACGCGATGCACGAGGCCTAGCGCAATTCAAATGCGCATTGCCTGAATGCGCATTAATGAGGCAGCCTCTTTAAATGCGCATTCAGCCAATATGCATCTTTACTCTTTTTTTTTTCCAAATAACCACACCCGCGCATTGCACGGGCTTTTTTTTTTTTTTTTTGTCCCCAGCAAGCCTCGCACATCGCGCGAGGCCTGCTGTGACTAAACATAAATGCACATTTGCTGAATGTGCATTTATTGGGCCTTCGCGCGATGTGCGGACGGCTCACTTAAATGCGCATTCAGTCAATGCGCATTTATTTTTTTAAATACCAACCGCGCATTGCGCGGACATTTCTTCCTTGTGCACTTTTGATAAGAACGATTTATGGTGATTTTCCTTTTTTTTTTTAAACATAACACTTTTTCCCACCCAAAACCCTAGTCATTTTCTTTGTAATCCTATATTTGTTCCCCCCACAAAACCTTAGCCATTTTTGAATTTAAGTATAAATTTAGCTTCTTAATTTTGTTATTTACTAAATTTTTATTTATTTGCTTGATTGTTATTTATTTGCTTCGTTTGTCTTTTTTATTTTTTATTTGATTAGTTTTTTAATATAAGAATTTAGTATAACTAGAATACAGGGTGACGGTAGGGTATGGGGTTGGTAATATGTTACCAACTTTTTCTTTTTTTATTTAGTTTTTTAATTTTTGTTGAGTTTTTAAATATTAAAATGTTATGCTTTTATGATGTATTAGGGGGCATGGATTAGGGTTATATTATCGTAAATTATATTAGATATATTAAATATGATAAAAATTACTTATAAAAAAAATACAATAAAAATTAATATATATAAGAAATAATTATAGTTAAAAAACTGCATTTGCTGAATACAATTTATGTGGATTTAGTTTAAGTTTTTTTTAACATAACTCTTTTTTTCTCCAAAACCCTAGGCAATTTTTACAAAGCCTTAGCCATTTTCTTTGTAACCGTATGTGTGTTCTCCCAAAACCCTAGCCCTTTTTTTAATTTAACTTTTTTTCTTTTTGTTTTTTGTTAACATGTTAAAGTTCAAGGTTTAGTTTTTTATTTTTTTATTTTGAGTTTTTAGATATTAAAATGTTACACTTTTATGATGTACTAGGGAGTATGGATTAGGGTTTAGGACTTAGGTTATATTATTGTAAATTATATTCGATATATTGAATATAATAAAAATTAATATATATGAAAAATAATAATATTAAAAATTAGATAAATTATATATGTACAAAAAAGTTTGAGTAAATACAAATAATAAACTACTAATGTTCCCCCAATCTGCGATGAGTACCACACCCTAGAAGCCTACGAACTCTATTAGTTCGTCGCAATCCAACTTAAATATTATCTTCGGCCTATGAATTAAGGTCAGGAAAATGAACAGGTGATGTCGAGATAAATGATGTAGCGACTGGAATACCATAAGGTTGACCAAAAGACTGGAAAAATAGTAGCTGAACTGGGGGATGGAACAGTAATAGTCGGGGTGAATGGTGACGACTGGATGACCTGATGCGATATGCCTTCGCCAGGATCGTGCGATGTGCCAGCACCGGGATCATGTCAATGAAATCCAATAAATGTACTCGGTTGTGGGGGCTCTGGTAATCTAACACGGCGACGACGTCCCCCACTACGCTGATTTCCTCTAGCATGGAGCCTCTGAAACTCGTCGGGCATCGTCACGTTCCTCATCATTATAAACTGGCAAAACTGGAGGTCGAAGTGAAAGCAGACTCGACTATCTAACTGTATGCAATGTGGTAGTTGTGAAGTCTCGCACGGTAGTCCAAGCTTCCACAGCCGCAGGATGAGCATCCTCTATAGAGCTCAGGGAAAATATGATGCAAGCGGGATAGCGCATCAAACTATCACAAAACAAAATTAATAGCATATTATATGTAATATGAATAAAAAATAAAAGCAACTAATAAATTGAACTATTACTTACAGCGTACTCTGCAGTAGAAGCATTACCCTGATAGTCCTCAGAAATATTGGTAGGACGACGATTCGGATTTGAGATATATTGTAATGTCCTCTCTTGATACCAACTAAGATACTCCGGTAAGGGATATCGAGCATCAGCCGTCTGCATATTTTGAACGACTGTGTCATGTCGTGTCATCCAAATGTCAACATAACGACGGTACATAGAAGACCAATCGGTACCAGATCGACCTCGGCGACCTACACGGTGTAAGTCAGGCTGTGTATCCATCAATAAAGGAAGTGGTATGTACTATTCCATACCAAACTGTCGCAATACTCTATTAGGCAAATAAACCTCCACAATCTCTCAACATATAAGTTACGTAACTGACCGCCATATCCTATGACTGGCAGTGCAATAAGGTGGAGAATGAAAAAGCGTTAATTCAGAATATGGCTACCAAATAAACTGCAAATGATGCAAAAAACTAGTTATTATTACGAAGAACAAAACTACATAAACTAAATAAATTTAAAAATAATATAAAATAAACTAACCTCTTACGGTCGGAGACTGTCTAACTGATCATGAAATATTGACAAGACATGTTAGGAAGTCCTATGCAAGTCAAATGTAACATCCCACCAAGATGCATATGGTCCACGATGATCTGTCTCGGGCACTGATCGATCAAGGCGGATAGTAAGGCAGCCTCTCCCATACCCATATCTGTAAGAGTACCAGTGCACTAGAAATCTCGCGCGATGTAAGTGATGTAGCATTACACATGTTACGATACAGTGTGGCTAGAATTGCATAATCCCAACTGTAATGTCATATTGTCTCTAAATTCTGAAATAATGGTATTAATCGAATCTCTATCTTATTGCCTGTTTTGTTAGACAATAAGAATCCTCCCAACAACAGTAAAATAAATGCTCTCGCCCGCTGTCTGCAGGCATCGTCAGATGCATCATCCGGTAAATATGAATCTAGAGCAGCTTCTAAGCACCGCTTGTTAAGCCGCCCTCATAAAAAGTCACTTTGATCGGAAGTAATACCTGACAAATCCTGACACATATCAACCCACTCGTCGATAGTATGCTGGGGGGGTCAACACGTATAAGAGGCTCGCCGTCAATTGGAAGGCCCCAAAGAACCTCAACATCCTGTAGTGTAATCGTAGCCTTCCTAACTAGAAGATGAAAAGTGTGTGTTTCTGGTTGCCAACGCTCAACAAGCACAGTCACAAGTGCGTGGTCCACTATAATATATCCAGACAAAAATACTCTCTCAAATCCAGCTAAACGAGCATAGTGTAACACACGATCAGAGATAGGCAAGTGCTGCCAAACCTTACCATCACAATGCTTGACTATTAAGGATGTATCATCAAAACTGCCGTCATATACTGTATGCGCCCTATGTAGAGTCCCAAGATATATAATATCATGAATGTATGGTTCTTGATAAGGGGCACGAGCATGCCGGACATCCATAATATAGTGTGAAATTCTAAAGAATTTAAAAAAAATTATGCAAAAATAAGATATAATTAAAAAATAAATTATACAAAAATTATATATAATTAAAAAATAAATTATGTAGAAATTATATATAATGTTTTATTAGCTCCTTTTTTTTAATTTAAACTCAAATTTATTTCAAAACCTTAGTTTTTTTTTTTTTTGCCATAAAACCCTAATTCCTTTTTTGTTTTCATTTAAACTTAGACTTCTTTCAAAACTCTAGTTTTTTTGTTCTAAAACCCTAACTCGTTTTTTGTTTTAATTTAAACTCAAATTTCTTTCAAAACCCTAATTTTTTTGTCCTAAAACCCTAACTCTTTTTTTGTTTTAACTTAAACCAAAAATTTTTCAAATCCCTAGTTTTTTCCCCTTAAACCCTAGCTTTTTATTTTAATTTAAATCTAAATTTCTTTCAAAACTCTAGTTGTTTTGCCCTAAAACCCTAGCCCTATGTTTAGTATTGTTTTTACTTTCTGGATAATATAATGTATAATTCACTATATAAACTTTATGTAAATCACATCCGCTTAATATCAATTACACTAAAAATAGATGTAAAAATTTTAAGTTACATAACATGAAAATGATCTTAAAATCTATGCTGGACAATTTCTGCTATAATGGCCAGGTTGATGACATCGTCTACACCTTCGTGGCTCATTCGATTACCTACGATCCATTTCATTCCTGATTCGCCTGACCCTAACACGACTTGGTCGACGGTCAATAAATCGGGTGTTGTCAGGACGAAACTCCCAATTCGGTATCGGATATTCATCGACGTTGGGTAAGGAATTGAATGAGTTTGAATACTGTGCAATATGCATTGTACGTGCATACACAGTGTTAAGAAGTTGAGCCCGATTATCTCCTTTTCGTCTACACACGGCCATGGCATGTGAGCAAGAAATTCTATACATTTGCCATTTACCACATGTACAATTTTTCTGGTAGTACATAACGGTGTGAAAATTTCCGCCCTTATTATGCAGTTCTCGTCCAGTTTGAATTTCGTATTTGCCTTCGAAACGTTGTATGTCTGAATCTTATGGACGCATTCCTTTCTGCTCAACCTCCTTTAATTTTTTCCAAATTCTTGAGGAAAATGGTTCCCGATAGTGTGCAGCAAATTCCCGATTCTCGTTGAACATTTTTACAGATCTTTCAAATGTCAGCTGCATACATGCCTTGATAGGCATCTCTCTTACACCACGCAAGATATTATTATAACTTTTCGAAATATTCGTGGTGGTAATGCCCCAACGATGATTACCGTCACGTACAAGACACCATTGACTAAAATCAATGCTTGTCATGTACTGTCCAGGCTGCCTTCAGAATGATTCCTTAATTTTTCCAATGACTTTTCCCACTTGCGCGGCTGCGTGGTACATCCAATTGCTCATACCAAATCTTTTAAATTTTTTCCTTGAAATTTGGCAAGCATATTACTGCGGACATGACGGAGACATAACCTGTGATACGTGTACGGCTCGCCGTAAATACTCTGCATTTTCAATGGCATTGAGTATGCATTGTGTCTGTCCGATATAAGGCAAATTGGATGCCGACCTTGTACAACATATTGGTACAATTGCTATAGAAACCAAGCCCAACTAGCATGCGTTTCCTCATCCACAATTGCGTATGCAAGGGGCAATATGCGGTTGTTGGCATTAACTCGTCACCGCAACAAGTAATTTTTCCTTATATTCACCGCACAAGTGAGTGTCATCCATACTCACCACTGGCCTGCACGTACAGAATGCATCAATTAAAGGTTCGAAAGCCCAGAACACATATTTAAACACCTTCACATTTTCTGAACTAGCACGAATGGTGAAGAAATTGTACCTACGGTACCTAGGGTTTGATTGAACCAACGCCTCAACGTATCTAGGCAATTTCTGCAAAATTTGATTCCAAGTTACCATAAATAATCTGAATAGCTTTTCGTCGACCGTACCAAGCTTTCTTGTATGATATGTCAATGCATAGATTCTGCTTAACATCAGCCATGATGTTCTTAACCTTGTATGTAGGATCGGTGACAATTGAATACAATATGTGACGAGCAATCACCGTAGAAGTCAGATTCTTGTTATTATTTCCCCTCATCGAACCAAGGTACTGATGCTTGTTCACCCATCTAGTGATTTGCTAGAAACCACTTCTTTTCTTGCAAATTACACGGACAATACCAGTAGCAGATATTGTAATGTTGTTCATTAAGATGTCCTAGGAGCATCATGAGCGAACTTGCATTTTGCTACCCATGTATTTCCCTTGCTTTCAACTACCTTAAATTCGCTATTATGCTTTGTTGACCACAGCCTCATTGCATGGCTTAATTGATCCTTGCTCACAAATTGCATGCCAAGGCAAATGTCAAGTATCTTCTTGGCTCCACATGTCCATCCAGTCTCTGTGTCCCCTATCGGTGGGATTGTAATCAGATTCAATACCAAGATCAGAAAAGAAAGGCATTCCAGAAGAAGCATATTCTCTTTGAGACAGCTTTGGAGGGGCAGTGTTGTATCGCATCTCAGTTGATGTACAAGGGTCGTATCAATCAGCAGACGTTTGAAGATTACCAAAATCTTGTGCATAAGAAGTATGTACTTGGCCTCCTGCATCGATGTCTAGGTTATAATTAGATTCAGGAGACTCAACATTTTGGGATTCGTCTTCCTTAGTATTCTCGTCTGAGGATGAACTATAAAATCACTCAAGTCTTCCCTCAGATTGCACTAGCCTCTCTATAGGACTGTTGCAACTATAGCCACCAAAACTCGAACTCTAAATTGAATCTAGACCGTGCACATGCATTTTCTCAGGGGCACTATATTGATGCATGCCGGATGAACCAAATTCAGCCTCCAAATAGGGGCTTCGTTCTTCAATATTTTGCATCGATGTCTCTGGGCTAGACATACCATACGACACCACAGGACTGTAATACTGGGAGGGATATGACACGTATGATGGATTGTATGGGTACAAAAAAGGGTTCAGTAAAGACATCATTGGTCCACTATCATATATCCTCTCGACGCCTTGAGTAGGAGGTGCCTGAATAATTTGCTCTTTATCGATATAAAATTCAGCAATATACCTAGGGTAATTGTTGTTCAAATTATAAATGACTTCTATGCTGTCATCACTCGTTACCGACCATGGAACATGTGTCATTGTCAGAGGACATGGGCATTTAAGGATAATGGTCAACTTGAAATGATTCCTATCCAAGGTCCATGTAAATTGTATATTTTGTCTGCCAATTGTTCGTACCCAATTCGATCGTTGAGCATGAACATAGCATTAGGTTGTTGTGGCTCGTAATGTAATCCTCCCTCAGTATCTTATTTGACCACCCCATATAGCAAAACACCAAGAGGACTGGGTAAAGCCATATTTCTATTTTTTGAGTTCTGACCGACGTGAGTTGTCAAACAAAAATTGTTTATCATTCTTTCAACCAACTATAATTTCAATCATTTATCCATTATTTTAATGACCAATCCTAATTTTCAAGGATTTAATAATTAATTTTCCTAATATTTGTAATAGAAATTTAATCAATTCAATGTAACACAATCCTAAACCCAACTATAAATATGTATAAGGTTGAAGATAAAAATGTAAATATGTAAAATATTAGGTACCAAATTTCAATATGCAAAATTTTCGGGAGAAAAATGCAACTACATATGAGTTTAGGGGCAAAAATACAAATTTACAAAATTTTAAGGGCTATTATAAACATACATAAGTTTAGGGGCTAAATATGCAATTTAAATATTATCCAAAATTTTAAGGGCCATACTATACAATGTAAATATGCAAAAGTCATCGCCAAAAATATAAGTATGCAAAATCTTAGGGGGCAAATTATAAATTTGCAAAATTTAAGGGTCATTCTATAAATATTTAAAATTTGAGAGGCTTAATTGTAAAATTTCCAATTTGTGGGGCTTAGTTTTTTTTTTTTTTTTTGCCCTAAAACCCTAGCTCTTTTTTTTTTAATTTAAACTCAAATTTCTTTCAAAACCCTAGTTTTTCTTTGCCCTAAAACCCTAGCTCTTTTTTTTGTTTTAATTTAAGCTCAAATTTCTTTCAAAACCCTAGTTTTTTCTCCTTAAACCCTAGCTTTTTTTTGTTTTAATTTAAACCTAAATTTCTTTCAAAACCCTAGTTTTTTGAACTAAAACCGTAGCCCTTTTTTTTATATTGTTTTTACTTTCTAGATATGTAATGTAGAATTCAATATATAAACTTTATATAAATTACATCCACTTAATATCAACTACACTAAAAATACATGTGAAAATCTTAAGTTACATAACATGAAAATGATCCTAAAATCCATGGCCAGCCAACACTCACTCCATGAGCTCGCTCTCGGCCTCCTCCTCGGGCGCCTCCTCAGCCCCGGGAAGTGGGTGTGCTGGCTGGCCATGCTCTAGGTGAACTCCTCCGTCTCTCGCCTCGCCTACCACCCTCTCTAACATCTGAATGCACTCACCGACGACACTCCCCGTATGATCATGTATGTGTCGTACAACTCGGGTGAGTCGGGCACGGGTACCGTGAACTAGCTCCCTGAAAGCATCGGTCCGCTCCTGCTCCTCCCGAACCTGAGCCTCGAGCTCCCTAATCCTCTGAGTCTGGGCTCGCACTGTCTCCCTCAACTCATGGATACGATCCTGTGAAGTGTCACCCGCACGTCCCAAATGCCTACTCTCCTCAATAAGGGGAATCACTACATAGTCAGGGTAGGAGTACATTCTCCAACAACCACAAGAGGGACGCACTCGACGAGCAGGAGAAAATATCCTATAAGGATGTCCAGGTCCCTCTCGATACCGAACTACAGGTCTTGGTGCGAGGCCCCTGATATCCCCGGATACCTCAGATAGCTGGGATGCCTCCCTATGTCCACTCTCTGCCATACCTACATTTGTCAATGACAAATCGATTAGAGGCCTAATCCTAAAAGTACTTAATAACCATTCATTCCTAATCAATTTTTTTTTAACTTTTAAGACTCACTTCTCTCAAACCTAGGCTTTGATATCATCTGTGACAGCCCCACCTTACCCTAAGGCGTACCAAAGGGCTTAGCGGACTGCCTGCCTAGCTCTCGCTAGGACTCGGGTCAAGCAATTATAAATGACTTCCAACCTAAAACGATTCCTATCCAGGCCCATGTAATCGTATAATTTGTCTACCAATTGTTCGTACCCAATTCGATCGTTAAGCATGAACATAGAGTTAGGTTGTTGTGGCTCGTAGTGCAATCCTCCCTCGTATCTTATTTGACCACCCCAGTACAGTAAAACACCAAGTGGACTGGGTAAAGCCATCTTCCTATTTTATGAGTTCTGACCGACGTGAGTTGTCAAACAAAAATTGTTTATCATTCTTCTAACTAACTATAATTTTAATCGTTTACCCATTATTTTAATAACTAAGCCTAATTTTCAAGGATTTAATAAATAATTTTTCTAATTTTTGTAATAGAAAATCAATCAACTTAAATCCAATGTAAATATGTATAAAATTTAGGGATAAAAATATAAATATACAAAATATTAGGTGCCAATTTTTAATATGCACAATTTTTGTGTGTAAAATGCAAATATATAGGAGTTTAAGGGCAAAAATACAGATTTACAAAATTTTAAGTGCCATGTTATACATATACATAAGTTTAGGTGCCACAATTTAAATATGCAAAAGTCGTAGGTCTAAAATGTTAATATTCAAATTTTGAGGGGTTAAATTGTAATTTTTTAAAAGTTAATGGGTCATTTTGTAAATATTTAAAATTTGAGGGGCTAAATTGTAAAATTTTAAAATTTGAGTGGTCATTTTGTAAATATGTAAAATTTTAGAGGCCAAAATGTAAATTTTCAAAAGTTGAGGGTCATTATATAAATTTATAAAATTTGAAGGGCCAAAATATAAATATGCAAGAGTTGAGGGTCATTTGGTAAATATGCAAAATTTGAGGGGCTAAACTGTAAATTTAAATAATTTAGGGATCTTTTTGTAAATATGTAAAATTTAAGGGCGAAAATTTAAATTTGCACAATTTTCAAGGGTCATTTTGTAATATTCACAATGTGAGGGTCAAAATGTAAATTTGTAAAAGTTGAGGGTCATGCTGTAAATATGTACTAGAAAATTGCCAAAATTAACTTGTATCAAAAGTTTTTGCCAAAACAAAAAATAGATAAAAGTAGAAGTCCCTAATCCTTAATTTGACTAATTTGTCAGTTCCTAATTTTGTGATTATTCTACTAGTCATTTTCAACTACACTACGTGAATAGTAGCATAAAATATTTTGATCAGGTTCTTTTCTCTAGTTTTATGCCACCATTTTTTAACAAAGTAAAAGCGCCATTAATTCATAAAACTAAAACCAAAATTATACAATGCTAAACTAACAACATAAAACTAAAAACAAAATTATATAATGCTAAACTAACAACATAAAACTAAACTAAAATTATATAATGCCAAACTAACAACATAAAACTAAAACCCAAATTATATAATACTAAACCAACAACATAAAACTAAAAACAAAATTATATAATGTAAAACTAACAACATAAAACTAAACCAAAATTATATAATGCTAAACTAACAACATAAAACTAAAAACAAAATTATATAATGCTAAACTAACAACATAAAACTAAACTAAAATTATATAATGCCAAACTAACAACATAAAACTAAAACCAAAGTTATATAATACTAAATCAACAACATAAAACTAAAAACAAAATTATATAATGAAAAACTAACAACATAAAACTAAACCAAAATTATATAATACTAAACTAACAGCATAAAACTAAAAATAAAATTATATAATGCTAAACTAATAACATAAAACTAAAAACAGCAACATAACAACAATAAACACCTTCATAAAAATAAAATTGAATTATAGTGAAAAATAAAAAAAAGTAAGATAGAATTAGAAAACTAACCTGAGGAGAAGAATATGAGGAAGATGAATTCGGGCAGAAAGTTGGAAATGAGGAAAGCAAAGTGAAACGTCTGGAGAAGTTTTGAAACTAAAAAATGAAAGTGAAAGTGAGGATGAAGAAATGAAAGTGAAAGTGAGATTGAAGAAGAAGCTAAATCGGAGGCAATTGTGTTGAAAGTTGGTCAAAGGCTAGCAAGCTACATTTTAGGTGCAGAATCACGTATTGAAATGTCCAAAAATTTCTACACGTCCAATCATTTCGTTGTTGAAGGCTCGCTAGCGCAAAATGCACGTTTGTTAAAAGGCAGACGTCCACGCCATGCGCGGAGTCTGCTTTTATGACAAATGCGCATTGGCTAAATGCGCATTTAAAAAAGTAGCTATCCGCGCATTGCCCTTAAATGCGCATTCAGCCAATGCGCATTTGAGCATTTATTTAGTAGGCCTCGCGCAATGCGCGGAGGGCCTGCTGGCGCGGGCCCTGCTGGGGACCAAAAAAATAGCACGCCCTTTTTAAAAAAAAAAAAGTAAAGATGCGCATTGGCTGGTAGGCCTCGCGCATTGCACGGGGCCTACTGGGGACAAAAAAAGTGCTTATTTTTTGAAAAAAAAAAAGTATAGACGCGCATTTGGTGAATGCGCACAAACTAAAAGCACATTCACCGAATACGCGAACCCGCAATTCAGAAACCAAATGCAAAATAACCCCCATGTCAGAATCAATTTGTAAACAACCCCTATTTGAGGAATTACTCCCACTTTCTAAAGAATATCCTTCCAATTCAAAGTGTTATTCCTTAAGAAAATCAAGAACTTTTCTTCAATTAAAAAACTATATTCTAAAATAAAACTTCAATTATAAAAAAGGACTAAACTTCGGAGACATAACATAGCCTTTAGATTTTATAGATATTATCACAAAAAAAATATAAATCAACCGCTCAAACTATCATTTTGAATATAGTATGGTATAATATAATACAATATAGTGTGTGTGTGTGTTTGTGGACATGATAAGACATAAATGAATGGAAATAGCTAATGTATTGAATAAACAAAAAATATATATATCTAGCTGGATTACTAAACATAAAAGAGAATCAAGGACTCATTTCTCTGGATCCTTCCTCCTTAAACAAAGTATACGAATGGCAGCCTCCCTTAATCTTCTTTCTTTAAGTCTCGTAAAAAAACAATGAATAAATCAGGGAGAGCAACTAGTACCAATGCCTAACCCAATCCTGTGATGGAAGAAGATAAAAGGCCCATGAAACCTGCAGCATTTTTAACACAACCCTATCATCGTCCAACACGAGTTGTTTTTAAGTGTACCAAGTCTACGGTCCTACCTGTAGACTTAACGGCAAGATAAAAGGACCAAGTAAGCCCTTATCTGCCACTTGTAGACTTGGTCCACCTGAAAAAATTTTGTACTACACTACAAACATGCACAGATACAAGAAATCAGAGGAACGAATATTGAAAAATAGAACTAAAATTTGAAATGCTAAACATACTTTTTGGTTCCGTATATGGGACAAATATTTTTTATTTTTTATTTTTTTGGCATGGATTAGTACTCAGAACAACTATTGCAAAGTATGTAAGGGAATAAGTTAATCATCTTTACTTTGGGTAATATGATTGTGCTTGGAGGCGTGGTTTCTCTTTAACGCCTTCATTTTGGGTAATCTAAATATGTGATTTCGAAGCGCACGCAACCTCACGCATTTGATCGAGCGAGGGTGAGTGGTATGGATTATGAAGGCGTGATACTTCCCACTTCCAAGAACATTACGCATAAATGTGTATTTTCAGATATAAATCTCAGTAAAGATTTAGGAGGCGTTTGGTTCAAATTCCTCAATCACTATCACTATAGGTATCATTAACCCTACTATGAGTATGGGTTTTGATGATTCCCCCCAACATGTTTGGTTTAATAATGGAATGGGTATCATTATAAGAATATTTGTTTGGTATATTGAAGGGGTATCATTATAAGAATATTTGTTTGGTATACTGAAATGACTTTCAAGTAAATTTTAAAATTTTAAAATTTTTATTTATGATATACATATTTTTTAGATTTCTTATTTTGTATATTTGAAAAAAATTTAAAAAGATTTCTTCAATTTTAAATATAGTCATGCTCTAATTTGAGTTTTATGGAAATGATAATCTTAAAAAAAAGTCATTTTTATTATATTAACAGAGAGTATTATATATCTTTGATTTTCAATACAATTTTTTATAAAATTATTGAATGTAAAAAAAATTATTAAAAAGAATTTTTATAAAAAATTATTAAAAAGAATTTTTGTAAAAAAATTTATAAAGTACTAATAAAAAATATTCAAAATCAAAAGACGAGAGAGAGAGAGAGAGAGAGAGAGAGAGAGAGAGAGAGAGAGAGAGAGAGAGAGAGAGAGAGAGAGTATTGAGAGTGGGTAACTCAAAAGATATATATTTTTTAATGGGTGTGTTTTTGTCGAGTGAGTAACTCAAAAGATATATATATTTTTAATGGGTGTGTTTTTGCCCTTAATAATAAGGGTTAATGGGTTTGATAGACTAGTATTTTGGGGGAATCATTAACACCCCAATTAATCACTATCATTCCCATTGAATGATAGTGATAGTTGTTTAACAAACATCAACAATGGGTATCATTACTTGTGATATTCATTCCCCTCCTTGATTCCCCTAAACCAAACACCCCCTATTTTCTACATAAATTTTTCTTAAAGATAAATGTTAAAATAATTCTCTCCTAGTCTTTCTATCAGCTGTCATCAACTCTTTTCTAACCCAAAAATAATGACAAAAACCTTTAAGAACACCAGAGGCATCAGATCCAGGCCGAGATTGGACCGAGGATAGGGTTCCAAACTTGAAATCAGGGCGATATGGAGTCCAAGCCAAAACTCATCACCCTCTCATCCCTGGTTGACAATGGCTACCGGGCCAGTTGAGCTTGGGCCAGCTTAATTGCCTGTGTTTAATGATTTAGTGGCCTGTTTAAAAAAGTGACCTGTTCTGTAATCAGACTTCAAGTCAATTTGACACATTGAGATTCTGGCATGAACCAATTCTAGTTTTACTAATGTTAAAATTAGATTAAATTACAATGGGAAGAAGACAAAAATATTACCTTAAAAAACAATCGTAAGAACCAAACCTCCAATTTCTAATGGCAAAGAAAATAAAACAAGCAGTTCTTAAGCTTCTCTATCACTGCCACATATTGACAAGCACATCAGCCAGTAAGTTGGCTTCTCTATGAATGCGCTATAAAAAATTTGGCAAAAGAAAACCTTTGGCTTCTATAAGCTTCTTTGCATGCAAGACTATGGAATCGATCTCTCAAGGATGAGATGTGTATTCATTCATCAAAATCAGCAAACAACTGTGAATCCATCCAAATATGCACCACTGAATAAATGAAGAGAAAGGCTAATATATTCCGTCAAGCAGCAGAATAACCTCGGCCTCCATGTAAGTTACTGAAATAGCCATAAAATTTTACAAAAAAAGTCTAAATAACTTCACCATTTATCCTCGAACATCCAACTGTCTTGAAGAATACTATTACTGTACCCAATAGACTGTAAAAATCGCTTTGTTAAGGACATGAAAAAAGGCTTGCAATTTTTATGTTTTAACGTACACATGTTCTTGCAATTCAAATGGATTAATTCATTTAAAGGTTAGGTAGTACGTAATACAATATCTCCAACTAATGATGAACATACAAGAGAATTTCCACTATATGCTGTACGTTTTAAAACAAATATAAACAAGCACAGAAAAGTTTTTGTAGTGGACAAATGATGAAGAAATGAGAATATGATTATACCCAAGAGACATCCAATTCACCAGAACTAATTTTTGATGCGCAGGAACTACCAAGGGCCAAGGTTTTTTTTTTTTTAAAACAGGGAGTGATGTACAGCCGATACATTAAACTTTTCTTCACACTGGAGTCTCCAGGAACACACAGGAAGTTCATCATCGTCTGTAAACCTCTGCAGCTCTTCCAATGTGGACAATTTAACAGGATAAGATCTTGATTTTCAGGTCTTTACCCACCCTCTCATAACGTTCTTTCTAAATCTTCAAAATGTCAGATCCGGATATGCTTAGTGTGGGACATGCAACAGCCATGAGCATATCTTGAAATTTCAGATCTTCAAGTGCCTACTCTGTTATCTTTCTTGAATTGATATCTTCATTCATCTCCAAATGGTACCAGTCTAATATTATCCATCAATTTTGCTGTATAGTCCAACTGCTACCAGGTGTAGCCCTCAGGCCCCTCTCCTTCATTTCTCTTCTAATTTTTTCGGCTTCTGTAGATCGTCCAGCATTAGCATAAATTCTTGCCAATATCACATAATTAGCTGGATTTTCAGGCTCCATTTCAATCAATGCTCTTCCAGCAATTTCCCCAAGATTCACTTCTCCATAAGTTCGACAAGCTGCAAGTAATGCTCCCCAAGCTTTTACCGTCACCTTGACTGGCATTCGTTTTATAACTTCATAAGCCTCATGAATTCTACCGGCCCTGCTCAAAACATCAACCAAACAAGCATAGTGTTCGCTATTTGCTTCCACCCCATAACAATTCTGTATACGAGTAAAATACATTCTTGCTTCATCAGCTAATCCTGCATGGCTACAAGCTTTCAGAACTGCTAAAAAAGTAATCCCATCTGGATTTACATTGGCCATTTCCATTTGTGCAAATATTTCTAAAGCAATTTTTGCCTCACCTTGAAGTGCATAAGCCGAAATCAAGCTACTCCAAGCAACAACATCCCTTTCCTTCATTTGCTGAAACACAAAATCCGCATTTCTAAGACACCCGCATCGGCCATACGCTTCCACTAGCCCACTCCTCAAATGCAGATTTGGATCAATTTCAATCCTTATTGAGTAACCATGAATTTCCCTGATCAAATTCAACGCAGCTACACCCAGACAAGCACGTAACAATGCAAGGACAGTAATCAAATTTGGCACCAAACCCATCTCTATCATCCGCCTGTAAAACGCAATGGCCTTAAAGAACCCGTCATCCATCTCAACCAACCCCGCTATAATCGAGTTAAAACTCGACACACTAGGCAAAACATCCATAACTTCAAACAATTCCAAAGCGCTATCCATATCACTAGAATGTGCGTAAAGCGAAATCATAGAATTCCAAACAACCGCATTTCGTTCAGGAATTTCATCGAACAGTTGGCGGGCGGAAAAAACAGAGACACATTTCCCGTACATGTCAACGAGAGCTGAAGCCACAAATGGGTTCGAAATGAAAGACCATTTGTAAGTGAGTGCGTGTATTGAAGTGCCCATATCAGGGCAGTGGAGGGATGAGCAGGCCTTGAGGGCGAGAGGAAAGACATAAGGGTCCAAGGAGAGGGAAAGAGAAGAATGGATTTGGTAAAAAAGTGGGAGAGCTTTGTGGTGACGACCGTTGTTAACATGAGAAGCTAAAAGCTTCGTGTAGGAAAGCAAACGTAGGTAGTTTGAAGAATACGAGCCCATGTTCTTGGCTAGTTTTGGTTGTTTTGATTTGCCTAACGTTCAAAATCTAAACAACCAAAACTCAATCATCTTTCTGTTTCTGTCGACCTTTTCACTTTGGTGCATTGGTGGAAGCTCTCATTGAAGTGCAATCTGCTGCACAGAGGTGTTGGTTGCCTCAAGAAGTTATTTTTCAATATGGTATTCTGGAAATTGTTTTTAAACAAATGTACTGCTATATGCTTTATTGGGGTTTTTTTTTTTTTTAAATCAAACAGCAATTTCTATATAATCAGTAATAGTACTCGTGTCGTGTATTAAAGGATAACTACTATCCGCTTGTATTTTTGTTTCAAACCAAGAGAAAACTATTCTTCAACACTACAACTCGACTAAAGTGAATGACAAATTTTGCCAAATCATCACTAACTTGTTTACCTTCTCTTCTAATGAAAGAAGAGAACACGTACAAAAAGAAGCTTTGAGCCGCAAAATGTCTACAAAAATCATACTTATTACTCCAGATTCTGCATTTTTTTCACTGAGTTTTAAGCAATTGCTTTGCAGTGACATCGTGTCATTGGTCGTTAGTTTATCCCTCGACATAACGAGTAGTGTGGCAAGTAACGTCCCACACGTCACTTCTACTTATCTAACTAACTGTGTGTCGCACTTATAATTATAGCAAATACATGCATATAAAAGCTTTAGAGGCACAGCGGTAAAATAGGAAATGAGATTTCATTCAAGAATCGCAAGATTTACAAGTATCGTTACAACCGACTTCGCATCCAACTCCTTATCACCCCTTGTAGTAGTTCTGGCTAAAAACACTCTAAGTGGCAAGAGTAGATACTGTTTTCTATACAACAGGAAAAAAAACATAAACTAGTCTATATACATGTACAAGAATAATTAGTACCTAAAATTACATTACTAGGCTCCTGGTGCTTGGTCCTTCATCCTTGGCAAGTTTCACACCGATCAGTGAACCGCAGTCTCACGCATTTCGAGTGCTAGGGTGCTAAGCGTGCGATTTCGTCCTCCCAAGAGTCATGATAGACATCGATAAGCACTGTGCTAGGCGTGCGGCTAGCGACAGGAGTGTAACAGGTCATATCAGTTACAATACAAGTACGATAAGCAAGGAACGAACGGGTGCGATAGGGCATGAGGGCTGCAGCACGAACGCGCCAAGCAACGACCGCACGACTCTAGGTGCGCACAGGCACAATCAGCAACGGTATGTAATCTTAAGCAACGTACTTAGGGGACTTTAGTACGTCTCGAGGCATAGCGTCTAGCCAACCCGTGACACATCGGATGACAAGCATGCGCTCGAGCTCCCAGCATTGCATACCAAGAATCTAAAACAGTGTAAGTTATAGCTTATCTTAGCAAACTATGCTTTTAATATGTCAAGATTTTATTGAGCGGAAGTCATCCTAACCCCAACCGCCCCTTAGCCCGGTGCTCATGACTTAGTTAAATTACTTGCCAATATTTTTTTATCAATGTTTCAGGAAAAAGTACCGTTTGTGTACTAGTACTCTTTCTATTGCAATCAATATTAGCTCTTTGTTAAGTTATAGTTATTTTGTACTTAACCATCAATTAACTTCTATTTATATAATATTTAGGATCTATAATTGCGCGATATTAAAATTCCTATATAGAAAGCCACACTTATTGTTACTAGTAATGAAGCACGTGCGTTGCACGTGAATATGATGCCCTCTTTCTTTAAAAAAAAATTGTGGTTATGAGAAATTTAATTATTTTATAAAGAAATGTATTAGAAACAAAGTGAATGAATTGAAAAATATTAGATTAACTTCTACATCCTCTTCAAAATCCTTGATATGTGTTTTGACAGTGTGATATTATTATAAAATATTTTTAATAATGTAATAATACGTGAGATGAATCATAAGTGTATGGGAATTTTATTTTTATTTTGAAGAGTATGCCCAAAAAAATTTTGAAAAGTATATAGTCCAGAAAAGAATAAAATGTTTAATCAATCAATTCAAAATTGTACCACTCAGAGAAAAATTAGGAAGTATTTTGCAAAAAATTCAAGAACAATTCTTAACTTACATACAATGATCATATGAATACTTCATTTTTAAGTGGTTTTAAAAGGCTTTTTCAATAGCGTATATACATGCCTCTCGATACATTTAAGAGAACTTCATAATATTTCTAAATTAAAGAATTCCCATTCTCTTGGACAACCAAAAAAATGAATTATGCCTTCTTTTAAAATAGTAAACATTTCCCTTCCTAAAACAATTTAAAATATGTGAGATAATGCTATTTGAATGCGTTTGGGTGCACAGAGTAAGTTACTTCTCAAATTTAGGAAATAATATGTTTGACTGAACTCAAAATTCTTCCTCTTATATTAAATAAGTCACATCTTTGTTCTATTGAATTTATTTTATTAATAATAAAAAAGGATAAATTTCAAAAACTACACAAAAGATAAACTTTAGGAGAGTTTACTTAATAAAATTCGTAACTCTTGATCATCATAGGTACATTGGACAGAGTCACATTCTTTTTTCGATCTAAATTTTATTGCACCAATAGTCTAAAAAATAAAAGATAAAAAGAACTTAAGTAAGAGATAATATCTAATTGACAACTCTTTATCTAACATTGCATGAAGTCGCATTTTTTATTTAATTAATTTGTATATAGACAAAAAAAAGGATAAATCTTCTTTTTTCTAAACATGTTAATAATTATTTAAACGCGCATACATAGCTATTTGGAAGGTGCAAGTTTTAAACTGAGATAATGTAAATGTAAATTTATTTTAAAATATAATACTTCTTGGATACTAAAACTTTATATAATTTTATGAATACCATGCTAAATTGATTATCTATTATTCTTTTCTTAAAATAATTGTTGTTGAAATTTATGGTTTGAATTTGAAGTCATAACCTTAAAACTTTTAAATTTTTTATTTAAAGCTTTGCAGATAATATATAGCTGGCATTATGATAAATCAAATCTATTTTATGTTCAAGTATCATTATACTTAAAAATTTATATTAAAATTTTTTTATTTACAAAATGATGTTGTTAAAAATATTTTGAAGTTCTTTCTCTACAAATATTAATGATTAAACTTAAAACCTATTTACTTTATAATGTACTATCAATATATCAACTCAAATGGATACTTGAAATCCCATACATCTTAATAGTAATTATTAATTTGGTGAAAAAAACTTTGTTTAATATGTGTAATATTAGATTCTAAAAATAATTATTTATTTAACTATATAGTTATAAATAAGATACATATTTTTCCCATTTAGAATCCAGGTTCTTTATTCAATTAGTGTGTTTAGATTGGTGAATTTTCAATTATAGTCATTTGCGTGTTAGACGTTTAACATGGTTGTAAAAAAACTTAAAAAGAATTTGACAAAATTAACTTAGTTGCCTTCTAAATGATGCAAACAATCATTTTTTTTAATGTGAAAAAAGATCCATTGCAATCAAGTAAAATTGTTTTATATCATTGATATGGAAAACTCCATTTTTGTACAAGTATATCATTTAGTATCTTATTGTATTCATTTATGAAATCGACTTTACAAATGTTTGTTACGTATTTTTATATTTTTTAAATCCTTGTCTAAGTCGAAGAAGTTTTGTTCAAAAAATGAAATAAAAGGGGTTCTTTCACAAATAAAATTATGAGTCAACGTTAATAGTACTCTTTGAATTATTTCTCATTTTTGTTTTGTAAAATCATACATCTTGTACTATTTTTTTGTTATAAGTGCTCTATCTATTTTAAATTTTACATGAAAAACATGTACCTAAAATTTTTTCATCCTTCATAGATTGTTAAAGTCAATAGTTATGAACCATTTAGATAAGTATGTAATTTGTTGTTTGAACTTTGAAAAATGTATACAATTTTTTGAATTATTTCATCAATCACCAAACTTTAGCTTGGCATGGATAAAATAAAATAAAATAAACTTGCTAGCGGAGTGCTTATTTATAACCCAAATTTTAATATATTATTTTTGAATTATTTCATCAATCACCAAAACTTTAGCTTGACATAGATGTATTAAAAAAAAAAGACAAAAAAGAACTTGCTAGTAGAGTGCTTATTCATAGCCCAAATTTCAATATATTATTTTTGGAAACAACTTATTTGTTAAACATAATACTGTAATCATTTAATAAAATTTAAAGCTATGTTATATTTTATTAACGTAATTTAGTACAATTTAGTACTTTGCTTGTTTTCTTAGAATCTATAGTGACATTTTTACGAATCATCATCCTTTGGTTTTTAAAAAGTCAAAACTAACTTATGAACAAATGTTAAAGTTTATTGGTATTATTGGTCTCTTGAGGATTGAATTGAAGGGTAGGTAAATGGTTTTTGTATGGGAAATTATTTTATTTTAATTAACAACAAAAATTAAATTCAATGAATTTCACAAAGGAATGTAAAGAGTTTGTAACTCTACTACAATTAGAACACAATTAATATGATAAAATAGCACATGAGGGTATTTTAGGTATATTTGAAAACTAACACTATAAGGTGCAAAGACTCCAAGACTCACCATACTTTTAAGGAGAGAAATCGACTTTACAAATGTTTGTTACGTATTTTTATATTTTTTAAATCCTTGTCTAGTCGAAGAAGTTTTGTTCAAAAAATGAAATAAAAGGGGTTCTTTCACAAATAAAATTATGAGTCAACGTTAATAGTACTCTTTGAATTATTTCTCATTTTTGTTTTGTAAAATCATACATCTTGTACTATTTTTTTGTTATAAGTGCTCTATCTATTTTAAATTTTACATGAAAAACATGTACCTAAAATTTTTTCATCATTCATAGATTGTTAAAGTCAATAGTTATGAACCATTTAGATAAGTATGTAATTTGTTGTTTGAACTTTGAAAAATGTATACAATTTTTTGAATTATTTCATCAATCACCAAACTTTAGCTTGGAATGGATAAAATAAAATAAAATAAACTTGCTAGCGGGGTGCTTATTTATAACCCAAATTTTAATATATTATTTTTGAATTATTTCATCAATCACCAAAACTTTAGCTTGACATAGATGTATTAAAAAAAAAAGACAAAAAAGAACTTGCTAGTAGAGTGCTTATTCATAGCCCAAATTTCAATATATTATTTTTGGAAACAACTTATTTGTTAAACATAATACTATAATCATTTAATAAAATTTAAAGCTATGTTATATTTTATTAACGTAATTTAGTACAATTTAGTACTTTGCTTGTTTTCTTAGAATCTATAGTGACATTTTTACGAATCATCATCCTTTGGTTTTTAAAAAGTCAAAACTAACTTATGAACAAATGTTAAAGTTTATTGGTATTATTGGTCTCTTGAGGATTGAATTGAAGGGTAGGTAAATGGTTTTTGTATGGGAAATTATTTTATTTTAATTAACAACAAAAATTAAATTCAATGAATTTCACAAAGGAATGTAAAGAGTTTGTAACTCTACTACAATTAGAACACAATTAATATGATAAAATAGCACATGAGGGTATTTTAGGTATATTTGAAAACTAACACTATAAGGTGCAAAGACTCCAAGACTCACCATACTTTTAAGGAGAGAATAGATAAGCCTTCGGCCTCCTTTACGAGAAAAAATTAAAAATTTTGAGAAAGAGTAAGAGTAAGAGTTGTTTTAAATGGTAAGATTATATTCTCATGCAAAAATATCAAGGTTCCACCCATTTCTCTTTCCTTTGTCTGAGTTCTATTTAGCAGAAAAATGTTCTCGATGATTATTAGAGTAATTATTAAGAATAATTCGTAATTCAAAAGAGGGGAAAAGTAATATTTAGAGCAAGTAAAACAATGATGCCATCTCCATCCCAAGTATTGGGGATCTCCTATTTGGGTCGGACCCTATTGACCCATGAATTGAAAAGTTAACGAATCTCTCAAAAACCCCATCTTCATGGTTTTCATCTCCTCACTCCCCCCTATTCTTCTTAACCCCTAAAAACCATGTCAATGACTCTTTCAACCCTCTCCTCTCCCAATCCATCTCTCCAAATCCCCTTTAAATTCAAGCCCTTTTCACCCAATCCATTTCTCTACCCACCCACGAAAAACCATTCAACCCCATTTCGCCATTCTTCAGTCCTAACAAAACCTTTCAAGCTTCAAGAAATCCGGGTTTTGGGAAAGAAGTTTGGGAAACCATTGCATAATCCAAGAAGTTTTGGGTTTGTTACTAAGGCTGAGAAGAATGAGGAAGTGGGCAAAGAGATTTTTATGGATAAAGCTGAGGAGGAGGCTAGGGGGCAGAGCACTATGCCTGACAGGTTCAGACCCTTGACTAAAGAAGCTCCTGACAAGCCTGTTAGGTGGCCTTGGTTCATAGGTATTTATTTTGAATATCTAATCTTGAAGTTATTATTTGAATATCAATATCTGCCTCAATGCAAAAAAATGATGAGTTATTAGTCTTGTTTTGATGTCACAGAATGGAATTTTTTTGGCTTTAATACATAGTTTTTTGTTTTCAGTAAAAGATATGAAAGTATGATAATTATATGATAAAATGAGTTTTTTTTGCATAATTTAGTTGTTGTATCGACAAAAGGACAGATTTTGTTGGGGAATCTTGGTAGACTGTCTGTAAATATATGTTGGTGGATTATGTCTATGAAGTTGTACAATTGAATGTTTTATAAGTGCAGGCGATCAGTAATTGCTTTCTTTTCAAATTAAATGAATCTTCCTGAGCAAGAAATATGGAGTGATATCGATTTTCTTCTTGATGTATGATGGATGTAATGTTCTGATGCGAGACTCTTTTCAAGGACATATGTTATGCAAATGTTGAGGAGTGTATTCACTGTTGTCTGTTGAGTATGTTATGCGGGGATGGACGCTAGGATGCGGCAAATTTTGGTTTACTTGATTTGCATATTCACATGTACATAAGCATTGCCAAACAGATGAGCAAGGGCAGGGAGTTCACTTGATTGTACTTTGTAATGAAGTAGAGTAACAATTGACCATTTCTACGAAGTTAAGTCTAAACTTAACTTGCAAACTGGAGAGTAGTAAAACTAAAAAGTTATCCTTTCTATGATGCCCATAAATGAAGTGCTTCGTTTTCTGTTCAATTCTTTGTTTTAATTGCTTCGATTTACCCCCTCAGTGAAAAAGGTGATATGCCTTGAGAAATTCCTACCAGCAGACTTCCCTGGTACTCAAAGTGAATTGTACAAGTGATCTCCTTTGTCTCATTGTCTATCTTGTAATGATTCGATTCTGTCCAAATTAGCTCCTGCTCCTACTCCTCTATCCTACTTGGTCTTCTTGACACAACATTCTTGGCTACCTCCGCTACAATAGGTCAGTTGCTCTGTAGCCAATGACTAGCCTTGGGTAGAGATGGGTGATATTTTAGTTGGTTAAGTATATTTACTTCACATGCATATTTATGTTTTCTTTCTTTAGCTTTCCAAGCTAACTGATTTAACCCCACTGCTAATCTTACACTAATTATCTTCCGTTCCTTTACATATACTGCTTCCTGTTTTCTTTTCCTTGTGTACGTTTAAATCCTATCATGTATAATCTCAGTTGTTGATGCTTGTTTATTTCTTTACTTTAAATCTCCTATTTTACTGCTGTGCGAACTGGTTTACCTCCATTCTGTTTTGTTTACTACTAAATTACAATAGCAAACTGATCCTAAGAGTCAGTCTCCTTTGTTTGAGTTGAATCTCCTAACGAGCATATTGTCAAGGATTAATCATTTCTTGCGGAAAGGGGCTACAGTCATAGGGCATATCACACCCTTCTATCCAAAGTCATGATTCAGGCATGCTTGGAGTGCTCTTGAATCCCCTCTAATAACATTTGGGTGTGAACATCATGCATCAAAGATGGACTATATTCTGTTTTGACTAGTCATGGTTAACTTTTAAGTGTGCAAGTATCTGAACTTGGTGACTAATTAATTGTTTTTGGTGGTTATGATGATGCTATAACTTGGTGGATTCTTTTTCCCCTTCCCTTGAGCAGTGCCTTGGGAGGCTCTAAATTTGTGGTAGCCTTGAGCTTCTTTCCTCTTGCTTTTTATGATCTTTGTGACCAGTATAGCAACTATACAAGCTAAGCCCTAAGTTTTACCAATTTTGTTAAGAGCCACCATCTGAAGTGCCTTTAACAGCGGATGCTTGTTTTAGTTTATGACAATATATTCATGTCAAAGTGGGCATATATTCCATACAAGATAAGATTAATTTATTAGTTTATTTGTTGATTTATTAGTTTATTAGTTGTCCAACAATGGTAACTGTAAATACATGTTAGTACTCGGTGATGATTATGATTCTGATTACAGCCATATGGTAAGACATGTTGTGAATTCCCCTGGCATAAATGGTCAGCTAGAACCTTCAGGATGGAGTGTATCCTGACAGACGTTAACTTGAGTAGCCTATGAAAGATAATATCAAAAAAAAAAAAAAATCGTACATGGCAAAGGAGATGGGTACACTGACATGTCTTGTGAAAAGGGATCACAAAATATAGGGCACTTAGAGTTGATCTGCCAGTGTCACAGAATGCTAAGATCTATTAATTGTGATGGTTGGGAGAAATGGTTTGATTTGTGAATAGATAGGTAGAACTCTTGGAGCTGAGCAAAAAGGCCTTTTCAGTTCAGAAAGCTCTGGGTATTTGTCCCTCTAGATATTGCTGGCTCAGTTTGGATAGATTATTTGGAGTGTTTTTTTAGCATTATTTGAAAATTTTATTTAGAGTGTATTTTCTGTTGACTTTTTTAAAAAGGTTAAAAGTGGATCAATTTTTTGTTGACTTTTGTTGCAAATGGGGGGAAAGTGTTTGAATTTTGAAAAACTTATTTGAAATGTATAAAACTTTCTAATAACTTGTTTTACTTTTTACACAATTATTCACGAAACATAGCATTTTTTTCAACAAATTTCGTTCAAAAAAAGGGGAAAAATTGTGACGAACATTTTGAGCTCCATTTACAATATTAATGGAGTTGTAATACAATATTGAGCACTGGCACCGGACGTTGCCAGCGTCCAGTGCTAGCATCCAATGCCATGAGAAAATTGTTGAGAGGGAAAATTGCATTCAAAATTCAAAAAATAAGGGGGAAAATTTTTGACTTTTGTTAAAAAAAATCTCCAAATAATTTTCACTCATCCAAACACCTTTGGAAAAATTTTTCAAATAATTCTCAAATAATCCTATCCAAACAGAGCCGCTGTTTCTCTTGTTTTTCATGAAACATTTTTAATTTGTATGGCTTATGGATGTATTGTAAGACTGAGTTACAATCTTTTACGTGCAAAGAAAGGTAAAAGAAAGTGCAAATTATTGTCATGCTAACCCATATGTTCATAATTCTGCTTGCTTTAGTATCCTTGATTTAGGGGAGCAGTTTTTATTTCATGTGCAAGTAAGATGAGATCATTTTTTTTCTTGACTGTTTACGACATGCAGCATTGGCGTTTGCACTTTATGCATGGAGAACTGTCTTGTGGGAGCTGTCCAACTGGAAGAAGGCTGTGGCAGCCATCTTTGGATTCTTTGGATACATCTTGAAACTTGCATTAGCTATCGTTTTCCATTTTATAGGGGATCCTATTACCTCCTTGATTAGAGGTATTGAGACTACATTTTACAGCATTCGAGCATGCTACTCCTGGATAATTGCATATGCCCCTATTCAAGAGCTTACGACAATTATCATCCTGTCATCTGCCGTACTTGCCATCTCCGAAGCAACTGTGCCCGACTCTGTAAATAGCCAGCCATTTCTTCTCACACTAGCTGGATTCATTGGTTATGCTGCTGTTAGGAGCTACATCTCTGAGCTGTTCTTTTGGATATTACTATTTGCATTGTTTAGTTTTGCTTGTTTTGTTAAAAAGAGAGATTATGTGTCTTCTGCATTGCCTGTGGCAGCTGTTTTGGCTGCCGTTGGAGAGCCTTGGATTAGAGTTTTAGTGCTGGCTTCATATCTGGCTTTGGCCATCATTCAACACTCAAAGCAACCTTCGGATGGCAAAGGAAATGTGGCTGCTGGACCAGTTAGGAGAGTTCCAATTCCACTTCTTTGCGCTGCATTGGCCATTGGTGTTCGCATTGCTGCTAAATGGGCTGGATATCGACATCTGACTTGGATGATTGTTTGACTAACAAGGTGTACTTCCCCTAATTTATGGGCAAGGACCAGAAATTTTGTGTTTAAACTGTATAGATTGCATGCTCCATGTAATATTATCTGCTAAAATCATCCCCCCCCCCCTGGGAATCTGCTAAAATCATCCCCAGCCTAGGATAGATTTTGTGCTCTACCTATTTTTCCTGCTTCTTTCGTCAGTTGTCTCCATGACGTTTGTTTGTCGTTTGTCGTGGCAGAATATGTTCAGCTATCCTGATAGATGTAGGTATATGAAGCAAATGGCCTGTTACTCATGTTAACGCCTGGCAACTTTTTATTGACTTTACTTGCAGGGAAAGAACTTTTCATGTTCTTCATTAATTGTACGGAATTAAACACGGTGAAATTTGTTTTGTCGTGTTAGTTGAATTGCATCGAGTGCGGAACAGAACTGGGAGTATTCACTGATCCATCGGTCAAGTACTCTCTAATTATGGTCTGGAGTATGTGATGGAATTCAGCTCTTTTGATTTATACAAATATTTATCCTTTCCTTTTCCGAATTTTTTGTAACTTTTCAACGAAAAATACATGCACAGGTTGGGTCATGTATGATTATCCGATGTAATTGTACCATGCGATCATCCATTCCTTGTACATTGATACGATCATCAAACACAGGATTTGTTTCGCTCATTTGGTTGTTATGGTACTGATAAATTGGGTTTTGCTCTTCTCATCGAAATCAATTCGTCAAGAATAAATAAAAATACCTACGAAAATAAATAAGCACTGGGTAATATGTCTTGTAAGGGAATGCACTCATACTTAGGACTTGTTCTCCATAGTTTCTAATTTTTATAAAAATTAATTTTGAAAAATTTAAAAATCAGTTATTATTGATTTTAACTTAAAAAATTAAAAAACATAGTAAAAAAGAGCAGTTGAAAACATCACACAATAGATTTTTTTAAAAAATAGAAATTAAAATCAGGTAAAAAAAGTTATTAAGAACAGGCTCTTAAACAAGTATCAAATCCATTTTATTACTAACAAAATCTTCGGAGAGTTGAAAAGCCATTAACGGGAGTATCTATAGTTGTGGAGTCTACATATCACAAAAATATGATGTGAAATGTTCAAAAATATTTCCTATGATGTTGAAAGTGGCATTCCATCAATACAAGGTATATTCTAGTACATCAAACCGTATCTGATAATAAAAAAGTATAAAAATAAATCAATTTTTGTTGTTTTTTTTTTTAAATCTAAATCGGGTGGTGACAGGTAACCTGAATTGCATAATGTAGGTCTGATGCCAATATGCTCCTCAAATGGCAAGACGTAGTTGCCTCAAACAATTGTAGAGGTCTTGGTCCTTGTACAACTTCATCACTTCATCAACCACACTACACAATATATGCAAATAAACAATCTGTTGTAATTAGTGTAAAAGCAATGAAAACGTATACTCCAACATGATATGGACCATTTAAAGTGTACATACAAATGTGCAGATCAGATCTTCCATCTAATTTTTTTATCATGTCTAATTGTGTTTAATGTGAAATTACATCATATCGATGTGAAATTATACGAAATTACGTCGTACCATTTAGTAATACGATGTAGTTTTGTTATAATGCGACGTAGTTTTATATCAAATATAATTGGACGCTGAAAAAAATTAGACAGGGGATTTGAATCACCGAATGTGACATGAGCTGTTCAAATTTAATTCCTATTTTCATTCTATAGTGATCCATTAAAAATGTATGGTAAACGTAAAACTATCCGTTTAGATTACGCATCCATCGCACTCTACAGAACATTGAAAATATCCACAAATGTTTTACAGGCTAAAGTAAACTTCTCAATCACACTCTATGGTCGTGATCATATCCAACTAAGTCCCATGAGCCCAATGGGTTTGTATGGTTCACTCCAAGCTCTGAAAGCCCACAAGTGTAATGCCACCCTTTATACCACCTCGTCTAGAAAACCCTAATTTTAGGATTTAGGGTTTGTAGCCCTCTTCTCTTTATATACAACCCAAAACCCTCCCTCAATCCGCAGCTGCACACACAAAACACACACTAAAACCTCTCATTATCACATTCTTAAAAGTATTCCAAGTTGTACGATTTCTTGCACGTAGCCTCCCGGGCTGCTCCGAATTCTTTTGAAAATGTAGAAGATTGCCCCAAAGCTCGTGCTAAAACGCCGCCGTTCAGTGTTGCAGTTTAGCCTCTTGTACATTTTTTTTTTCTCCACGGCTGAATCTGTGTCAAAGCAACGGCTAGATTTTCTAAAACCCTTTATTTATTTAATTTATTGGCAATTTCTTTTTGTTTTTTTTGAATAAAATTGCCTCAAACACCTTTAGCTTTTTTTCTTGTGTAGATAATTTTTACTGCTGTGGAAAAAGGTCTAGTCAAGGAGGCATAAATTTACTGCGGTGACAACGTGGAGAAAATTCACGTCTGTTGTTTTACTTCTAAGAACATTCGCTACATTTTCTTGTTTTTCTTTTTTTTTTTTAATTTTATCTTTTTTATTTGTAATTGAATTACGAGATTGAAAAATTTTTGGGATTTTTTGGAGTATTTTGGCTATGATTAAATTGGATTTATCCGCGCTTCTGAGAGCAATCTCTGATGCAAAAATACAATTGGTTGAATTTCTTGATATGAGCCAAAATAAATCTTTTCTTTCTGATTTGTTTTTTCTAATTAGGCCAAAACATTTAATATTTTCAGAGTTTTTATTTTAAATGTGTAATTGGCTAAAAAAATGTTATCTTTGCTGGTTTGGTATTCAATTATTTTATAAAAAAAATGGCGGTGATGATGAATAATCAGCTTAAAATGCCAGTTCTGCTTCAGAAAATTCTTGATTGATAGAGCTGTTTTGTTCCTCTGAGCCCGTTTTATTTTGTTTATTAATTTAATTTTTATTGTTTTTGCTTACTTTAATTTCCAATTTCCTTTTATTTTTACATTGTGTTTTACGTTGGAAATGGTTTGGCAATCAATGAAGATAAACAAATCATACGCTGGATAGTATTTGAGGTGTATTAATTGCACCAGAGCATGATATTATCAAATTTTAAGGGATTTATCTGAGACTACTGTGCCATTTTGATATAATTTATGTAAATCTTTGTTATCATGGTGATTAATTTCGTATTAGCTGGATGTCCGTGATGATATAATCCATGTAAATGAGGTGTAGTGGAGCCAAGTCTCTGCTTTTGCAGAGAGAACCTACTTGGTGAAGCTGCATTGCAAATGATCATTCTGGATTTAACTGAGGCGAAATGTAGGAATTTCAAATTAAAGAGATAAAATAAAAGATGGATTTTCGATGGGATTTGGAGTAACATTTGGAATTTCCCACTTCTTTATTGTTGTACGAATGTTGTTTATAAGCTAGTCAATATGTGTAATATGTGTATTATGGTTAAGCCTCTGTGGATCGAAAATAGGTAAATGGGTATGTAGTTCTGTGTTTAAATGTATTACGTGATTTGTCTTGTGTTTTGTGTGAACTTTTTTGTCAATGATATTGCAATGATTTGGCAGATTTCTGCTTCTATGATTGAGTTTAACTATACTCTTGCCCCTTATTTTATATGGGTTTAGGGTCTGAAAAACTCATAAAGTTGTGTGTTGCCATCAGCTTCTCTCTCTTAAATCTCCAACGAGATTGGAGTTAAATAACAACACTAAATTTTTTACGTTCAGTAAAGATTCTCACCTGTGTCAAATGTTTTTTAGTAACTCATTTCTTATATCTGGGGCATATCTGGAGCATGCCCACAATCCTTATATAAGCATTCGTTGGTCCAGAATTTAAATTTAAAAAATGTTCATTTAAATCCATCTGTAGGCAGCTTGAATTTTTTTTAATGCATGATGTTTTTATCCGATAGATTACACATTTGCACATGATTGTTAAGCGAAAAAATTCTTTACTTGTTAATGTGCATAACGTGCATATTAACATTGTATTTACTAAGTTTCTCTAGTTCATTTGCACTTGTAGTTGTCTTCTTCTTCTGCTACTGTTGTGTCCCATGCCTTGGTGTTAACTGGTAATGAATATTCTTCATCAAATGGGAATGATTGCTACTTTATTACTCGCATAGCTATGGTGAAGGAGAGGTTGGGGGCAATATAGGCACAGTCAAGGATGTTAGGTGTAGTTGGCCTCAAGTCCCTGTTTTAAGAGAGAACCTACTTGGGGTTACTACATCAGAGCATGAAATTACTGGATTTATCTGAGGCTTAGCATGATTATCTTTTTATACTTGGAATTAAGTATTAAAATGCTGGAAATTTTTCGTATTTGCATCTCTTCAAGTTTCCTGAAAAACAAGTTCGTATACAGAGCTGTAATGGCTACTTTAATTAGCATGTACTGACAGTCATTAAATATTGAAGTTCTACATCAACCGTGAGTGAAAGACAAACTGTGAGTGAATAACAACTAATAAACCAGTGAGAGTCTTAACTGTTTTAATTTGCATATTATTGGCTATAATTATTGTTTTGGCTGTAAATTGTAGTTTGCCTCGTGACCTGTGGTTGTTTCTTCTGATAGCCGATCCAGGGTTGCTGATTTTATTATTGAAACACAATGTTCCTGGGCATGCAAATCTTTATAATCTTCATGTATCATTTTAGCCTTTTGTGCAATAGAGGTTTTGAGATTTTGATCGTTATTGCAGGCAAATTGACTTGTGAATTTATCTGGAATTAGCTGTTGCAATGTGTCATTGTTTGAGTTTAAACCATACACTCACCCTCTGAACTAAAGGTGACTGTTACTGGAAAACTCGAAAGAAACGGGTGTTGTTTATCAGCTTTGCCTCTTTAACATTCTACGAGAGTGGAGTTAAATCACAGCACTACATTCGAATTCTAGATCAGATAGCGTTAGTTTTTTCTCAGATCATAATGTTCATTTGTCGACTGTTGTCTTGAATGCTTCAGGGTTGGACTGTGATCCTCCAATTAACAGCATATAACAAGCACCTTGTAGGAAATTTATGCATTGGATGTACATTCTCTTATGGACTTGTTTTTCCTTTTTACATTTTTTTAATATAAATGCGTACTTTTATCCATAAACGCAATCCATGTATGTTACTATTTACTACCTTTGAGCTGGAGAATCGACTTAGGACCAAAGAATCTTGTATTCTTTGGGTCAAATGAGCATGACAAATGGATAATGAAAAAGAATCTGTACAATTCGTAGTCACAAAAAGTTCTTTGTTTTTTTTCTTTTTATACATGTTGCTTCACAAAAGTGGGATTAGGATTTTCAATGGTGTGTTGAGCGTGACTTTAGATTTAATTTGTCATGTACAATTGACGGTATGATTCTCTGATATTAAATATAATTTTTGTTGTTCCTCTCATTCTTAAATGGCAATGTCGGGATTTGAATCCTTGACTTGGCATAGGGAAGCCCTTCCCCTGACCACTGGAGCCCCAGTGGCATCACAAAAGGTTCTAGATATTCTTAATGCTTTAAGTTTGTAAGTCTTCCATTTTGCTTCAATGTTTGCAGTGTAGATGTAGTATGATCGACGAAATTTCATGCATTAAATTTTTTGAAAACTTTGTAAGCTAATCCATCAAGTTTAACATGTTTACCCCTCACTTTGTACTCATACTTGGATGCCATATGGACCATTGCAAGTTTTAATTACCTTCGATGCGAAAAGAAAAATATGGGTCCATGTGCCTTATTCTTTAATTCTTCGTGGGTGTTTGGTTTAGGAGAATAGGTATCATAAATAATGATATTCATTGTTGATGTATGTTAAATAATTATCACTATTATTTAATGAGAATGATGATAATTAATTGTTGTATAGATGATTTTTTTTAAAATATTATTTTATCAAATTTATTAATCCTTATGATTAATAATAGAAATACACGTACTAGAAAAACACGTCTTTTGAGTTATCTATTCTTAATATTACTATTCATCTCTCTCTCTCTCTCTCTCTCTTGATTTTGAACACTTTTTATTAATACTTTATAAATTTTTTTATAAAAATTCTTTTTAATAATTTTTTTGCATTTGATTTTTTTTTATAAAAAATTGAACTGAAAATAAAAAATATATAATGCTCTCTAAATGATTTTTTTTAAGGTTATTATTTGTATAAAACTTAAATTAAAGTATGACTATACTTAAAATTGAAAAAAAAAATTTAAAATTTTTTTTAAAAAAATACAAAATAAGAAATCTAAAAAATATGCATATCATATATAAATATTTAAAAATTTTAAAATTTACTTGAAAATCATTTCAATAAATCAAATAAGTATTTTTATAATAATATTCATTCCATATTAAACCAAACATGTTAGGAAGAATTATTAAAATTCATACTCAAAATATGATAAATGATATTCATAGTGATAGTGATTGAGAAATTTGAACTAAACGGCTCTTAATATATTTAGGATTGTTTATTCTGTATATTGGAAGTTCAGAGTAAAATATGAAATTCCCGTCACTTTTTTCTCACGAAAGCATAAATTTTCTTTAGAATATCTACAATTCAGAAGAGTATCTATAATTTAGAAGATGACGATAATTTGAAAGTACTGATGGTACGTCTGCAACTTTTTATCTTTTTCCTTGTGTCCTTAGGACGTAAAATATAAAAACTTGTTTATTTATTTATGGCAAAAACTATGGGATGACATTAAGATTCTAAAAAGCATGACAATAGAAACTCAAAATTTTCAAAACATATGTAAAAGTAAATGCTATTTACAAATAGTTGGGTCAACTCTGACGATCTTAATTCTATATTTTTTTAAAATCATCTTAATTCTATATTTGATAGACAAACGAAACTTTATAGTGGTTTATATTAATTATGTTGAAGGGATCGTACTGTTGCCTTAAGAACCTCATTCCTAGTAGTACTTTTATCAGTAGTTATAAGCAAGCAAAAAAAAAAAAATCACTATAACCGTAATTTAATCGAGTAGAACAATTTGACGAAGATAAAACGATCAATAGTTCAAAAGAGTAACATCAAATTATCAATGGTTCAAAGGAGTAGCATCAAATATATGATAAGTTCGACGATGTCAGTGTTCATGATTCTAATTTGCAATTTTGTCCTACCTGATACGAGGAACCTAAGATTTTTCTTCTTAATCCCCAAGTTTATTACTTCTACAATACAAGCACCCTAATTTCCTTAAGATTATGATAACATCTAATTTCTTTGATATAAGAGTGTCAATCTTTAGAATTAATTTCCAAACTAAACTATGTCAATACGTTCTTGATTAGTTCTTAGGAGACTTTTGGTTCAACTATCACTATGAATATTATTAATCTTATTATGAGTTAGGGTTTTGACTATTTCTCGAGGATGTTTGGTTTAGTAATGGAATGAGCATCATCTCCTCCTAAAAAATTAAGGTTAATGAGTTTGATAGAACAATATTTTAGGGGAAATCATTGAGACCCAGTTAATCACTTTCATTCTGATTAAAGGATAGTGGTGATTTCTTTTTAAAACATTAACAATGGGTGTCATTACTATTGAAATTCATTTTCAGGAGATTCTTGTCATTACAATTGAAATTCATTTTTAGGAGATTTTTATGTGAATCGGGTCCATAGCTCTATCTGTGGACTTTATAGTTTAAAAGAGCGCTAAGCAAAGTGATGCATACTGATATAAGAAAATGATATAAAATGATGTAAGGATATTTATGTGACTTTATTTTAAATCACACGGTCCACAAGTAAGACAGTGAACCAAGTCCATTTAAGAAGTTTCCCTTATTCCCCTTCCTGATTTTCCTGAACCAAACACCTCTTACTTCTTATTAAAAGGAGCTGGGAACAAGTAAAAGCCAATTCATGACTACTTTAAGGTCTAAGAGGTATATCTAAGCAGCATTACTATTCTAAACGGAAATGGGGTCGCTGTAGTGACAATATGAAAAAAATTTAGTGATAGTTGTTTGAAGAAAATTGGACGTAAAAACTTGGTTTTTATTTTTTTTTCTTTTTTTTGTCTAATATAAAGTGTAAAATTTCAAATTGGTCAATCCTTGTTCTTAGCCTGATTATTATCAAGTCAATCCCTGTTCTTAACCTGATTATTATCAAGTTTTTATAGATTTATAAACCTTTTGTCTATTATCAATATTATAACAAAATATTCATATGGGAGAGTTTGTATTTTTGTCACGTGTAAAGTATCTAGATTTACTCGTACAAAAATCTTTTGCTAGTGTAAAGCCTTGAATACTAGATTCCAAAAGTTCGCATTTCAACAATAAATCAACCCAGAGAAACAGATCCAACAAGTTGGGAAGAATTTCATATAGAGGACTTCTCTAACTTTTTCCATAAAGTTTTCCACAGCAAAAGTTTTCCGCAATGATAGGAATATCAATGATCCATTGCTGTAATTGTGTTCCTGGCGTGTGGAAAAAATATTAAAAGTATTACGTGCATTATCACGTAATGTATTATAGTCAATAATTTATTGTCGTACAGTAATATTTAGTAATATGTGATAATTTCTTCACGTAGCGCATATAGTAAACGTAATATTTACTCCTAGCGTGTGGTGCCGGATGATTGTGACGTGACAACTAATGGTCCTTTTGCAAATCGCTCGTCAAGGCTGTTGCGATTTAAAAATTATTTGGGTTAACAACTTGCTTGATATAATATAATAGCGTTTGGACGTTGAATAAAGTTTTAGAGTTTTGGTTTCTTCTTTTGGATTGTATTTTTATAACTATTTGTTTAAGAATAATTTTGTACTATTTTTTGTGATTTAATATATGTGAAATAATGAATAGTTAAGAATATAAAAAGGTAGTTAGAGATTATGTGGAAAAAATATAAAAAATTATTATGAAAAAATTTAATATCCAAACAAACCTAACATTTGGAAGTTACTTAAATCACGATAAGCGAGAGGTTATTTCAACATTTTTACACTTGGTTTGGAATGAAAAGAACAGAAAACAGCATAAAGTTGTTTGGGAGTTCTCTGTTTCAAGAAAATAATAGATTTAGAGAGGTAAAAGGATAACTGTTTTAAAGGTTCTCTATTCCAATAAGGAAAGAAATGAAATATGATTTGCGATACAAAATATCTTAGCTATGCCACTTTTTCCTTACATCAAAATATTTAAATACGAGGATCAATTTGAAAAGCTATATACTGTTTTTTTTCAACCTAAAACTCCCAAATTACATGGAAGAAAGTTAAATTGATCTCCAACAATTTCTCCTTTAATTTTGTACTTAAACTTTTTCTTTCTTTCTCTCCTTGCTCGCAAAGGCCTTGCAACTTGCAAGTCTATTTCTCTTTCTTGTTTCTTCATTCAAAGTTGCAAATGATGATTGTGAGGTACTACAAACAGACAAATCCTTGTTGTCCCTACTATGAAATTCTTTAATTGTATGATGCAAAACAAGGCATATGTGGATGAGATATGTGGCACTTGAGATGTCAAATAATTAAGGCTTGTATGTCTACTTTTATATTATCAAAAAGCCTATTTGCACAGGAAAAAAAAAATTTGTGCATATTTTAACTATAAATGTACAATGAATAAGCATTTGAATCTATGATTAAATTTTGACTTTTAGTATATGTGCAATCCAAACACTATTACCGACTCCATGTGTTAAAAACAGTAATTTATGTTAGATTCTGTCTCTTGGAACTATAGACTTGATACCATATTATATCTAAATGATTGCAACATAGGGCGGCTTTTTTTTTTATTTTTTGACAATTCGGGGAAAGGAGGAAGGAGAACCTAACCTACTCAACCCAAACTGAAAGCAAGAATGGGAGAGAACTTAAACTTAATCCAACAAACTCACTCCAAAAGCTATGGTAACTTTTAGAGAGGCCACAGGAGCTTAAGTACTAACCCTAACAAGCAACTCGTTCCGACGTGGGACTTTATGTTTTTTTTGACAATTCGGGAAAAGGGGAAAGGAGAACCCAACCTACTCAACCCAAACTGAAAGTAGAAATAGTAGAGAATCTAAACTTAACCCCACAAACTCACTCCAAAAGCCATAGTAACTTTTAGAGGGGCCACACATAGGGCGGCTTTTAAAACTTTCTATTATGCCAAACAACTACCTATGTGGGAATATAATCGAGAGTTGGAAGGGAATAAATTAACATGTCGTTTGGTTCACATTGTTCAATTTTTATCACTATAGATATTATTAATCTTACTATGAGTATACGTATTGACGATTACTCCTAACATGTTTGATTTAGTAATTGAATGTGTATTATTCTCCCAAAGGGGTAATAAGTTTAATAGAGTAATATTTTGAAAAAATCATAAAGATCTCAATTAATCACTTTCATTCTAATTGAATTATAGTATAGTTACTTTTCAAACATCAATTATGTGTGTCATTACAACTCATACTCATTCTCCTCATTGATTTCCCTAAACCAACAACCCCTAGCACAAAACTTTCTTTTTGAGGCAATCCAATATAGGACCTACATTTTTGGCTTTAGGCCTTTTTTTTTTAATAAATCCTATTTATTACAATCAAGCAATTACAAATTTGTCTCATACAAAGTGGGTTAGTCCTTGAAACCAGGACGAGAACAAAGTAGATTAGATGTATAAATATTTTTTTTTTCTGTCTTGTTATCTATGATGGTAGCTCTTCTATAACACGTTGCATTGTAGCAACATTTTTTTTCACTCTCTTATTATTGCGGCCAAACTATTGAAACTAAAGAAAGGTAACAATTTGCATAAAATTATAAGGGCGTTTAGTACATTTTGTGTGCAGTACAAGGAGTGTTCAACGAAATAAAAAAATAATGTGTAGACGAATAAAAAAGCAACAAATAAAACTCACGACACATGAAATGACTTTCCTTCACAAAAAATAATTAATGAAAGGGAAACTTAACCAAAGCCCCTCTCACATGATAACAATATAAAATTTCCTCAAAAGAGGGGAAAGAATCTGTGCTAACTTTAAGATTACGACCTCAAAATAATAATATTGCCTTAATTGATCTGCCTAATTAATTGTTAAATGTTTTTATTGCAACCCTTTAAATTAGAGATATCATCTATTGAACTAGCAAAGCGTAAAAATTTTCCAATTGAGCCTCTTTATAAATAGAGAAAATTATAATTTTGGTACGAAATGTTTAGGGCATTGACAGTTTTAGTCCCAAAAGTTTGGACAAAAGCAAATTTAGTGCCAAATATTTTAATTTTTCAGCACATTTAGTCCTATTGATCAGTTTTCTCAAAATCTTGTTAGAATCTGGTCACCTAAAACTCACATCATGATTACAAAAGTTTTAAAAAAGAATTAAAAAAGAAAAAAATTTAATTGCCATAATCTGTAATAAAAAGCACACACGTGAATGCAATATCCAAGCTAATTTTTTCAATTTTATATGCTTATTTATCATATATGAATTCAAATTATTGTTTTTAATTACAAATTCTGACAATTAAAGTTTTTTTTAATCTAATTCTTTTTAAAATTTTTTGTAACCGGAATGTGAATATCATGTGATCAGATTTTGATAAGATTTTTGTAAAATTGGTCAATAGGACTAAATATGCTAAAAAATTGAAACATTCGGTACTAGATTTGCTTTTGTTCAAATTTTAAGAACTAAAACTGCTGATGTCCAAAATATTTGATACCAAAATTACAATTTTCTCTTATAAATATTTATATCAATTCCATCTTTCCAATAATAAACTAATATTCAGCTATTTTAGTAAAGACATTAGTCAAATTAGCAAAACTTTTTTTCTTTTTCACTCGCGAGAACCCAAAAACTATCAGAAAGAGCAAGAGACTAATGAGTGAAAAATTCTTAGGTAGACTGTGTCCACAGCTCCACTTGTAAATCTGATATAAAAGAGTGTCATATAAACATAATGGTACATGCTGATATAAGAAAGTGATGTAAAATAATTTATGTGACTTTATTTTAAATTATAATATCTATAAGTAGAGCCGTGAATCTAGTACTTTTTTTTTTTTTGACAATTGTGGAAAGAAAATAAGAAAATCACTTACTCAATTTCAATTGAAAAGAAGCATGATAAGTAAATATAAACTTAAACCCATAAACCACTCTAAAAATTATGATAACTTTTAAAGTGCTGTGAATCTAGTACATTTAAGAATTTTCCTTGATGAGTAATACTGTTCCCAAAGTTGGACTCTGAGCCTCCATAATTGCCAGGCGGGATTTGACAACCACCAGACCTTAGAAACTACAAATATCCAAGGATCTAAACAATCCTTAAAATACAAAAAGAAGAAAAGGTTATCAACACAATCTTTCTCAAAAAAAAAAAAAAAAAAAAAATCAACACAATCAAATTGACTTTTGTAGACACCTTAAACTACAAAAAGGAAGTTGCAAGAAAAAGTTTTCAGACACACCCAAGTTAAGAGTTGACACCCCGCAAGAAATTTGGTACTGTTGAATTGAATTAATCAGCAAGAAGAAGAATTAAGATGAGGGTTCTGTCATATCTTCGAAGTGCTTTTCATGGACACCCTTATGCCTCAAAGCTCTTGGTTCTTTGCTCATTGAGGTAACATGTTTTGACTTGTTTACTTCAGCTTCATCTTGGCTGGAATTTGAGTGCATTTTTTTTTTACCCGAAAAAAAGGATTTTTTTTACATGTTTATCTGTGTCTTGTTATTCTTCTATGCTGTTTTATTTGGTTTTTAATTTTGCCAGCATCATCTGTTGAGTTCGCCTTAATATCCCATTTAATATAATTGAAAGACTTGTTTTTTGAATTCTTGAATGGAAGTTTTTGCATTTTGGCTTGCTGGCATAGTTTGATTGTTGGCATTATGCACAGTTGTAGTTCCTTTTATTTTATTTTTTTATCTGATCTAATGAAAAGAGAGGTATTCATTGATGGTAGAAGGGATTCATTAGATGGTAGCAGAAGGTGAAGCACTCGGATGATAGATCATGAGTTCATGATAAGTTTTATTAATCTTTATTGTTCTTTGCTATCTACGTTTTTCTCAGACTGTTGAAAGTTTCTATGATCCTAATTGATATGGTTATTTATAAAATTCCATTGCCTCCAGGACATTATGACTACTGGTCGATCACTAGTTTGTCATTTGAATCACCACTTCAATTTTGTTAAAGCGTAATCTAACAATATGTGGCTAATGAAATTCCGCCACCCTTAGCATATTTTGACTAGGGTGGCCATTTTTTAGGTTGGGACAAGTTGATGTGTAAGCCATGTTCCTATTACAAGGGGAGTCTTTGGTAGAGTTGAATAAGTTGCTTCAAATGGCAGTTGACTTTTATTTAGATGTTTGTATAACAGTCCAACTAAATTGGTTAGGAGATGAATATATTATATTTTCTCATGGTTAGAGATTGGATGTTGTTCCAGTTCATTTTGTAAATTGCACATCCTCATGTTCTTTTATCTGGTTGCTGCAGTAGTGGATGTCTCATTGCATATGCAGATTCTCAATCAGACAGCAAGATACCCATTGTTGAACATGATAATGGTAAATCACAGAAGAAGAGGGTGGTAGTTCTTGGGACTGGATGGGCTGCGACTAGCTTCCTAAAGGATCTGGATATCTCTTCCTATGATGTGCAGGTTGTTTCCCCAAGGAATTACTTTGCATTTACTCCTTTGCTACCTAGTGTGACATGTGGAACAGTTGAGGCACGAAGCATTGTAGAGCCTGTGCGGAACATAATAAAGAAGGTAAAGAAAAACCGGAAAGTGGTAGTATCTGTTGTGCTCTACATTTTCTTTTCTTGTAAATTTCATATATTCCATTTAGGTTGTCTCGATTTTTCCTTTCCAGTTAGTATTGTGGTTGAAATTGGAAACTTGTAGAATGTGTATTTTATATCAAGCCCGGAAGACTTTCATCTATTCTTTTGCCATACTCCTTCCAGTGTTCCTTTACATTTTTAGTTTGTACTTTTTGAGTCATATCATTCTTCCTTTGGTCCTGGGAAACTCATTTGTAAACCTATTTTCCTTTTTTTTTTCTTTCTGTTTTTGATAACTTGTCCATTACGAACTCAATAAGTGTTTTTTTCTGAATTCCCCTTTTGTGATAGAGAACTGGTGAAATTTTATTTTGGGAAGCAGAATGCTTGAAGATTGATGCAGCAAATAAAAGAGTTTTCTGCAAGTCAACTGTTGATGAGAATTTAGCTGGAAAAGATGACTTTGCTCTGGAATATGATTATTTGATTATAGCAGTAGGCGCGGAAGTTAATACCTTTAACACTCCTGGGGTACTGGAGTATTGCCACTTTTTGAAGGTAGAGTTCTCTCATTCACTAGAATTGAGCAGTAATTTAGCTGGCTAACAGCTATTGGGGTATGATATTACATGATTCTATTACTTGAAGAATCTCCTTTTTAAAATGCTGAGTTCTGTTATCATTAGAAAAACTCATATACTGTTATTCAGGAGGTAGAAGATGCTCAAAGGATCCGGAGGACTGTAATTGATTGCTTTGAAAAAGCCGTTCTTCCAGGGTTGACAGATGAAGAACGACAAACAAATCTCCATTTTGTTATAGTTGGTGGGGGCCCAACTGGAGTGGAATTTGCTGCAGAGTTACATGACTTTGTCTATGAGGACCTGGTCAACATATACCCCAAAATTAAAGATTTAGTAAAAATATCAGTGATCCAATCTGGAGATCATATTCTCAACACGTAAGATACACCTTTTCCGGTTGGTTTATTTCTTGTATTCTTGCTCTGAACTTGCTGTAGGAGTGGGTCTTTTATAAATACTCATACGTCAAAAACTTAGAAGTTCTATTCCATTTGTAAACAAGATTGACAATCCAACTCATCAAATGATATGGAAGTTTGTGATGCATTGAGCCTTTTCCCCTTGTAGCACCATTAGAAATAGACACAACACAAGACAAAAGTTCTGTTTTAATGTTACTGACTTCCTGGATTTGTTGATTTCTGAATTAGAAACTTTTGCTGTTGCTTTATCCTTTCCTTTTTACTACCTTGAAATGTTTGGCTGATACCATGAAACTTTCAAAATGGGTGTGTCAAAAATGGGTGTCCTACTTCTCTTTCTAGGATTGTCAAGATTATATCCACTTTCTTTGAGAAAATTTTTTAATTATTCCATGGTATTTCTTTCGAGGTTTTTTGTCAACAAAAGACGCAGTTAATTCACATGTCCAAAATTTCATCTTAAATTCAGAAAGACCACTATAGCTTTCTCCTTTCCTGTTTAAACTATTACTATAAATCTGGAATTCTTCATTAAGATTCCAGACCATTTGAAGTTGGATATATATTTGAAGGAAAGCGAATGATTGACGATTCTCAATACCTCTATTTGATGTGTATAAGAACTTTGAACTCTTTCTTTGTCTCATAACTTATGTTACAAGCTTAAGTTTTTCTCATTTTCTAAGACTTTTGTCATTCAATAAATTTAAACATTTATTGTTTCCAAAACTTTTGTCATTCAATAAATTTAAACATTTTATTGTTTCTAAAACTTTTGTCATTCAATAAATTTAAGCATTTTATTGATCCCACAATTAATCTGTGACAACCTTGAGTTGTACTTGTAGGATTATTAGCAGATGACAACCGAAAGAGAGTCTTTCTGTTATATCTGTATTATGTTAATTACTTCCAAATTTATCTCAAACCAAGAAGATAAAAATCTTCACTTTCAGCTGCTTCTTTTTATGTTTTAGCGTTCTTTTTCTGAAGATTGTTTCCTTTAGGAATAAAGGGGAATGAAGAAAACATTTTTGTTTACTGTTCCAAGCCAAGTTCGTCCAAGTTAGAACTTAGTAATTTAGATATGATTTTGCCCCTTGGACTAACCAACTTGATCTATCTATGCCTTGTGTTAGATTATTTTTGTTCATCATTCTGTTCTCAACATCTTCCACGTCGTCTTGCACTTATCATGTGGATATGTGAACACCGAAGGCAATCTGCTCTTTCATTCATGTTATTGATTGCAAGCACAACTCTTCTCTTTATTTGTGTTGTTGATTGCAAGCAAAATTTTGTGTAATTTCCACCTTGGATCTCCAAATATTGAAACAGATATGAATTGTCATTCTCACATGTTTAAAGATTATAATTGAGATAGTTGACTATCTACATGGAAACTATTTTATTGCCTAACTTATCTGGCACCTCATTCGATATTTTTTCCGGTGAGTGGCTCGTACTACTACTCTCAGAAGTCTCAATGTATTATTTAGCATGTTTAATGACATATTTGACTGGCTGGTTCCTACAAACATCTTTTCATCGTACCAGTTCTCTTCTGATGTACTTGTGTTATTTTTAGCGATCTTTTGTCCCTTATTCATTTATGGGGTTGTAGGTGCTATATTTCCCATCTGTAAGTAGTTGTGCCAGTGCTATACGATAAGACTCGTTTCATGTGTTGTTTACAGTTGCTGCACTTTTTTGGGGTTTCCCGTGCTGGGGGTGGGCAGCGGGGTTGTTTGGGATATTTGCTTTGACGTTCGTTCAGCTTAAAAGAAACTTTATATGAGCGTACAAGTGGTGTTTTGAGCAGGAAGTCAAATTCCCACTCATTTTTAGATCTCTTCATATTCAAAGCCTAATATTTTCCAGATGGTTTTGTAGATAGATATTCCTTTTTTAATGATATTTTCCACTTTTTCAGTTCAAGAAACTTACAAGTCTCAACTACTTGTTGAGAGATGATGATAAGCCTTAGAATGCTCTCGTTATGTACACTGGTTCCACTAGTTGAAATATGATCGCTTGGCTTTAAAAGTTTAACCATCACTTGTATATATGTAGGTTTGATGAAAGAATTAGCACATTTGCTGAACAGAAATTTGGACGAGATGGTATTAATGTTATAACTGGACATCGGGTCGTCAATGTTTCTGACAGAATGATAAACATGAAAACGAAAGCTACTGGAGATGATGTTTCCATTCCGCATGGGATGGTTGTGTGGTCAACTGGACTAGGCAGTCGTGCAGTTGTTAGGGACTTTATGGAACAAATTGGTCAGGTATGCTGTCACTCCTTTCCTATGTTTTGGCGTGTTTCGTATTCTAGTATCAAGCTACCTGGTAACTGTGTTGTAATTCTGTGATTGTACAGGTATCAAGTTAATGCAACTTTTCTGAAATAATGTCTATTCCTATGTTGATTTAGTAGAACATTAGCTTTTATGCAGGGCAGTAGGCGTGTTCTGAAAACTGACGAATGGCTACGAGTAAAGGGATGTGAATCTGAATATGCTCTTGGTGATTGTGCCACAGTGGATCAGAAAAAGATCAGGGTAAATGTTTCTTTATGGCTTCCACTACTTAATGTGATGACTAAGTTAGGAACAAAACAAAAAGTTGCTAATTTTTAACAAGTGACAGTAAATTAATCCCTGCTTCCATATCCTGTATTTGAAAGAGGTCATTGACGTTTTGGGTTTAAACGATCTTAACATATATACACATACAAATACATACATATATGTCTGTGTGTGTACGTATATCTGTATGTAAGTATATATATGTATATCTGTATATATATGTAAATTGAGAAATCATCTTAAGAAGTACAATTTACAGAATGCCACAGGAAGCCTAAGATGACAAATATAACAACATGACAACAACTAAGGATCTTAAAATAAAGTTTGAAGGTGTTTTCAGCATTGAGGGTCAGGGATCAGGTCTCATTATGATTTCAAATATAGCTTGGTTTAATATCTTGACAATGATCAATAGTTGGGGATTTTGGAATATGAGCACAAAAAGGGGGGGGGGGGGGAGTGGCAAGAGAGTTTTTACAATTTTGTCAAAGATGTATGCTGTCAGTGATTGGGTTAGTCAGGGGACAAAAATCCTAGACGGCTAATCTGTTAATGGTTTCGTACACAAAATCCCTCGTGGCATTATTTTCCTTCAGATTCATCTATGTTTCTTTGCTCACAAAATGGCTTTGTTGTGATCTTGCCTCGTTCATTTCACCTGTTGTTTATCAGGAAGATATCTATGAAATATTTAAAGCAGCAGACAAGGATGGTAATGGGAAACTCTCAATGGAAGAATTTCGTGATGTGATTGAGGACATTGTTATTCGATACCCCCAGGTTGAACTTTATCTCAAGAGCAAACATCTGTCTGATGCGATAGACTTATTGAAGGACTCTGAGGGAAATAAGAGAGAAGAAATAGATATTGAAGAATTTAAATCAGCCCTTTCTCATGTAGATACACAGATGAAGAGCCTTCCTGCCACTGCCCAGGTATTCATTTCCTCTGTGTTGCTTTATCCTGATTTATACATTGTTTCTCATGTAAATCATCTTTCCGCATGCTAGGTAGCTGCTCAACAAGGTGCATATCTGGCTAGGTGCTTTAATCATCGGGAGAAGTGTAAAAGTAATCCAGAAGGACCTCGCCGCTTTAGAAGTGGTGGGCGTCATGAATTTCGCCCTTTCCAGTAAGCATTGCCCACTCAAATATTTCTTGATTCTTGCTTTCACATTATGTTAGTCAATCTGTAGGTTATCACAAAGCATACAATGTATATATCAGAACATGGTGCAGTTTCTCATTTCTTTATACTATCCTACTGTTGGACCAAATAATAAAATCTTGAATCATGATTGGAATGTATCTTCTTGTAACCTCCAAACCCTTCCTCCCTCTGGAAGGATTAAAAGGAAAAATGAAAAATAAAGAAATAGAAAAAGAAAAGGAAATAGCTTAAAAATTGGAAAATAAAAAAGAAAGACAAAGATAACCGTTCTAGCTTGACACTAAGAGCTGTTAATCATGTAAATGTCATTGACAATTGCATCTGATATCATGTGACACCAAACATTGAATGGGGTGATAATGAATCTGTCCTCCGTAAAGAAGGGAAAAAAGGAAAAAGGAGCATGGTTCAAAATTGTGTTTATTCCCATTAAACTTCTGTTTTGTAGGTCTTTCTGAGAACCTGTAGTAGGTTGTCAATGTCAAGGGTTTGTTCCAATCTAACCTGTTCAGATATGACCTTTTTCTTTTTGTGTAGATATTGAAGTGCAACAATTGTTTTTTTGTAAGCTATCAAACAACTAACAAAAGAAGTAGGAAGTTTTCTTAAATTTCCATCATGTATTGGTGCAACTATAAATGCAATCAATCAAGTCATTCCTCTTTCTGGTCTTAGAATCCACTTTCATGTAGGGCTGACTCGTTCCAGTTTCTACTTCATCTGGCTGCACTATCTAAAGGAAACAAGCTATATTGTTGAGTAATTTAGATCAGCTTTTTTGTTATCCTCAAGTGTGTCTCAACACACTAATTATACGCAAACCTTTACAGGTGAAAAACTGATTATTCCAGTTTAGTTCTGTGGCAGTCTGATTTTTCTTTCTTTGTTTTGATTGCAAATTGTTCCCATGATATTATCATAGAAGATACTCTAGCTGGGTCTAAGAATAAGTTCTGTTGACATAGGCAGTCAAAATGGTGACCTCTATGACTTATTTGTTCACAGAACTCGCCTTTTTACTTTTCAGAGGAAGAAAAGTGATTTGATTCCCGGAATCTAAATTCCTTGCTTTTACCTCCTTTAATGGCATGTGTTGTCTGACTTATGCAAATGGAACTGCAAATATATGAAGAAGCAAAGTCCCATGGTAACAACTTTGAGCGTAAGGTGTGGGTGGGTGGAAGAAATTTGGTGCTCTACTTCTCTTTATTTAATGTACTGGAGATGCACAGATACAGTCAAATAGCATGATAATTTTACTGAAACATTTCCCCCACTCCTCCCCTCCTTCCCCTCCCCTCAGAACCCCAATTTTTCTGATTATGGTAGTTGCATTGACAATTGTTGGTATGGCTTTTTCACTCAATTGTTTCTCAACAAAATATACTTAAAAGAATTCTCAGCTAGGAGTGAACTCGTATATCTGATGCTATGGTTAAAAAAATTCCTCATAACGTCATTATATTGCTTTGACCACAAGGACAAACTTCAGATACCATGATCAGTTGGGATATGGCTTTTTTAACGAACTACCGAGTTCACTTGGCAGTTGTAGATGTTGACATGTCAATTGAACACCAGGTATAGGCATCTTGGGCAATTTGCTCCTTTGGGTGGGGAGCAAGCAGCAGCAGAACTTCCTGGAGATTGGGTTTCTATAGGACGTAGCACACAGTGGCTCTGGTACTCTGTTTATGCAAGGTAATGATTATTTCTTTGCTAAAACACAATGGTGTGCACTGGGATGTTTATATTTTTCGGGGCATTATACTCATGTAATTAAGATACCTACATTACATTCAGCAAGCAAGTTAGCTGGCGCACAAGGTTCTTGGTGGTCGGTGATTGGACGAGGAGATTCATTTTTGGGCGAGATTCAAGTCGAATTTGATGCAGATGGTTGAGTGTTGTTGCCATTTCCCAAGTGACAGCCATTTCTACACTCTCTTCCTCTGTGTTTCTAGTGTACATCCTCACCCCATCTCTCCCGTTGCCTGCTTTTCTCTTCCCAGATAATCATCTGAGCAGTACACTTTAATTTCGAGTTTGATATGTAATTAGTTGTAATCATGCAATTCAGTTGCATTTGATTGGTATAAATGTATGCTTGGGGACTAGCTTTAGTGCAATAAGGTTAACTTTGATTACAAAGAAGATCCCAGGAAGTGAAAAATTCTCCACGCATTGATGTCATAGTATGACATCAAATTTTACATGCAATTGTCTTCTATTGCTGTGAGAGAAAATGATTTCCAAAGCCTAATCAACCAAGGGAAGAATTTGTTGAGGCTGGCTTTATACTATATTCCAAAGCTGTTCTAGGATTAGATTCTTAAAAGTATTTCTCTAGAGAAAGTAAAGGAGAAAATTTTTTATTCCAAGCATTAATCACACATTTGACATCCTACATCTAGCCATAAAAGAGAAATATTAAGTTAATTCACAAAATCTAGCCCCAAAAATAAAACCACGTCTTGTATAACTTCACAAGTTATATAGCTATTTTTGCTACTATTTCTTTTTATTTGTTTGCTATGCAATATGCTAGCCTGTGGGCATTTTGGAGTAATTCATTTTTCGATCATATCATTTATTTTTTTAACATTAGTAAATAGTTATTATGGTGTTTAAAAATCCTGAAATGAGAAGTAAAATAGCTTTTTCTCTAAAGAAATTGCAAAAAAAAAAAAAAAAGCAAAGGTAAAAAACATGCTAGCGAAAGTAAAACTTGCTACTAGTGAACGAGCGAATAAATCGAAACTTTTGTGGTGTAGTAATTAAAAGAAAAGCTTAGATAACCTAAGTACCAAGCAAACTCAGAGCATGCAGGGAACCGTACTATGATATTTGTTCACGTGTCCGATTTTCTTGGGTTTTTGACTACTTACCATTTCTTGACAGTTACTCCAACTGAAAAACACAGAACACAAAAACATCCCAAAAAGGAAAAAAACAAAAAGAAAAACATAAAAGTTTAATAAAGAAAGCTGCACCACGTACTTGGAAAATGTAAACTTTCCTTATTGAAAATTCACAGAGAAATATTTATATAACCCTTCTGATCGATTAACAGGAAAGAAGTATTTAGGTTTGCATGAACATTACTTTGAGAATATAAGAAGAGGGAGAGAACCCCCCCCCCCCCCCCCCCCCCCAAAAAAAAAGTAGGAAAATAAAATGAGTGGGTACAAGTTTTACCAGAGAGCCAAAGGGGTGTTTCGTGACCACCCTCATGTCCCTAAACTTCTTGTTGTTCTTTCAGTCAGGTCTTGAATTTTTTCAATGCATTTTTTTTTTGTTTAAAAGTGTGATATTGATTCTATGTATTGTATGAAAGTGTGTGTATTTTTTTCGGTGGAATTTTTTTTGGTATGTTTCTTGCTTTGTTAGCACTAATGTAGCATGCTAGACTACTTGTTGCACAAGGTTTCTAGCTTTTCTTTTTTCTTTTTTTTTTTTTTTTTTTTTGGGGTTCATGTCAACTTTTTGACATGAAAATATTAATATTTATTTGTTGTAGTTAAGATGGTGCTGAGATGGGATGTGATGGAATGTTTGATGTTTACTTATTAGAATGTTTTTCGTTCCATATCAGATTTGTTTTATTTCAATGGTTATAATTAATGAAAATCTTGGTGAAGGGAATGAAGCCATTGGAAGGAAATTTATATAGTCTTTAATTATATTATTGACGCTTTTTGGCTAATTATATGGTGTAATTTTTCTAAGAGCAGGGACTATGCTGTTTTGAATCTGATGTTTTTAAAATTTTTTTTAAATTTTCCTAATTTTCTGATTGATAGTCTTGAAGGGATTTTAAGCTTATGTTTCTTTGTATTGAGTATGCAGCTGTCATTAATTACCATAGTGCATTCTTTTTTGATCTACATCCTAAAATCGATGCGATATTAAGTTTGTTTATATGCTTTCGACAACTTGAGTTGTTATCATTACCGATGGATAAGAAAGGAGAAGTTGAAAATTGCTGGTGAAACTGATCAGATGGTAAGGAAATGCCGTTATACTAGTCTTTCATAATGACCATGCTGTGCAGGAGAAACTATTTTGCGACAAATAGCAAGTTTCGCCTTAAAGGGAAGGAGAGATTAGTTCATGGACGTTTGAATATCATGCCATTTGTGATCCTTAACCATTGAATTAACCTGAAAGATTCCAATGACTCCTGTGATTGCTGATATTTTTCTGTTGAATTATTTTTGAGTTGTTCACTCTGATTCTGATTAATTCATTCCTGAGTTAACTATGAATTAGTGCTAGTTTGGTGGTTTGTCTGAATTGGTGACTAGAGTTTCCTTTCTAATCTAGAGCAATACTAATATAATGGTCCTCTCTTAGACGAGAATTTAATTATACGGAAAAATTCTGAAGGGGGAAATTTACAAATAGTTCTTGAGATTTCTGACTTCTGATTTCTTTTTTGGCTTCTGGATTTTGCAGTGGTGGTGGAGTAGTTGCTTTCTCTGATTCCAGACCGTTCCAAACTGGCTATGCTGATGCTGCTCATGATGTTAAGAAGAAGAGAGTGGTGGTGCTGGGAACTGGTTGGGCTGGAACAAGCTTTCTTAAAAGTTTGAAAGATCCTGGATATGAGGTTCATGTTGTTTCGCCGCGCAACTATTTTGCTTTTACTCCTTTGTTACCAAGTGTTACCAATGGCACGGTTGAAGCACGCAGCATTGTGGAGCCAATCCGCAGTATTGTTAGGAAGGTAAATTATTCGTACGTTTGGATGCGTATGTTACTACTTTTTAGGAGAGCAGTTTAATTTCAAAAGTTCAGATTGATTGAACGTTCATGATTATCAACTAAAATTGGCACTGAAATAATTATGTTTTTGAAGTGAAATAGCAAACTTTTCTTTTTCTATGTCATTCTATTCTTCTCTAAGAAAAGTGAAATCTTAGTTTCATATTCTGTGCCAGTCGCTGTGGACGCCTGTGCTATTTTTCCCATATTTTTTGATATAAGTGTTTGATTAGAACTTTATTTACCACTATATACAATGTAGGATGGTCTACTAGTTTTATTTGATTTGAAAACTTTGTGATGCATCAGAAACAGTCATATTCCTGTTATTTTCTTAATACAGAGAAGCGATCCTTTATCACGCCCTGAAAAAATAATTAGGTAATGCAAACACATTAAGAACCACGATGTCTGTCATCACAATTTAGGCAGCTCTATGTGCATAGCAAGCACAGGAATTAGTGTACTTTCATGCTTTTCCTAATGCTGTCAGATACTAGGTAAACCCTTACAATCTGTCAAATCATCAATTCCATTTGATAAGACATTTGAATAATTCCCTGATTTTCTTGTTCAAGTACATATGATGATTTTGCATTCAAACAATCCTTTTGAGAACGTTAACATTTGATGGATTCTGATTGTAGTACAAGAACTTGAGCATATTTAAATGTATATTACTTTCTTTGCTGCCTCAGAAAAAATTTGATGTGCACTTCAAGGAAGCTGAATGTTACAAGATTGATACACAAAACAAGAAGGTATATTGCCGATCAACTCAAGAGAACAACTTAGGTGGTTCAGAAGAATTTACAGTAGATTATGATTACCTGGTTATAGCAATGGGTGCACGTGCAAATACATTTAATACTCCTGGTGTTGTGGAGCATGCTCACTTTTTGAAGGTAAATTAACTAGTCACTTTGTCAATTATTTAAACTGAAACAGAATCAATTCTAGGGATCTTTTCTTCCTTGCTTTATTTTATTTTATTTTATTTTATCTAATGAAAAATAATCATATTCTTTCAGGAAATAGAGGATGCTCAAAGGATCCGCAGGACTGTCATAGACTGTTTTGAGAGAGCAAGCCTTCCAACTATTAGTGAAGAAGAGAAAAAGAGGATCCTCCATTTTGTAGTTGTTGGAGGTGGCCCAACTGGTGTGGAGTTTGCTGCAGAGCTTCATGATTTTGTGAACGAGGATTTAGCCAAGCTATACCCTACTCTTAGGCAACATGTTAAGATAACACTTCTTGAAGCAGGGGATCATATTCTGAACATGTAAGGAAAACTATTAGCCTCACACATATGTTCCAGTCAGTTATTTCACCATCACATTATTATGCAGATACAAGTGATCTAGTTCTGAGATTCTGGCATCAGAACTTAGGCAAAAAGAACACCATTTTATGTCTTGTTGTTGCATCAGCATGATCTATGTCATCACTGGAAATTATTTATGTTCCTATTGTATTATAGACCAGGAAATCGTCATTTTGTGAAGTTTATTGTAATTGATGTATTAAGAAGAACTTAACATACTTGGCAATTTATGGGATAGAACTACTAAAGGAAGAATTTAATCAGCAAACAAAATAGTGGATCCTTGCCATGTTAACTGTATAATTTTATCACAATTGCATGCATTTCCTGAAAGCATTTTCCTTGAATTCTCCAAGCAAACTTCTTTGGATTTCACAATTGTGTACTGTTATCACACTTCTCTTTTTCCTTTTCCAGGTTTGACAAACGAATTACTGAATTTGCGGAAGAAAAATTCTCCAGAGATGGGATTCATGTTAAAACTGGATCAATGGTTGTAAAGGTAACTGATAAGGAGATATCCACTAAAGAGAGGAGCTCTGCACAAACCGTAGCAATACCTTTTGGAATGGTTGTCTGGTCCACTGGCATTGGAACTCGGCCTGTTATTATGGATTTTATGAAGCAGATTGGTCAGGTTTTGGGGCTCTAAATCTTCTCTTTTTTCATTTCTTACCTCTCCATTGGACATTCAAGTTTGATGGTTGAACATCACTGGTACATTAATTTCCTGCCTAACATAGTGTTATCATCTGTTCTTAAGCATACATTGTCTTTTTACTTTGTGGATGACAGACCAATAGACGAGTTCTAGCTACTGATGAATGGCTGCGTGTGGAAGGTTGCGACAGCATATATGCTTTAGGTGACTGTGCCACAATCAATCAGCGTAAAGTAATGGTATGCAACAATCATGTCTGTTCAATTTTGTTAGCATGAGCATCAATAAAAAACCTTTTTTTATTGATTTTAAATCGGTCAAATTTCTTTAGTTGTAACTCTCTTATACTCCTGGATCATCCTCTTTGAGTTTAAGCCTAAGATATCACTTCTTCTGGGGGAAGTCACTATCACGACTAGGTAGCAAATTTTTGAGACTACATTGTGTTTTTGACGATCAGCAGTAGACTTTGCCATCATAATATTGTATAGATAAAATATCTTTTCCTTAGCATCAAGACTTCCAAGTTATGTTTAGCTTAACTTTATGTGGTAATGGCACGGGTAAAGATTTTAGTATACCTTTCCTCTTACGTTAACTGCAATTCAGAAACCTGGAATTTTACGTAGTTACACGCATGAAGGATGATTTTTTTTCTCTAATGTTTTGTTTTTTGCTTTAGCATGTGTGGTAATTCAAGGGCTTACTGTAAGTCCACTTAACTGTTAGTTTAGCATGCATTATCAATTTTATCTATAACTTGCTGTTCCTGTGGATTTACCGCTGAAGCTTCAGTTCTGATCTTTTATCAGGAAGATATTGCAGCAATATTTAGTAAAGCAGATAAGAATAATTCTGGTACCTTAAAGGTAGATGATTTTAAAGAAGTCATCCATGACATCTCTGAAAGATATCCCCAAGTGCAGATTCATCTGAAGAAAAAGCAATTAAAGAATTTTGTTCAACTACTAAAGCGCTCGGACGATGATGATGAACTAAACATCGACAAGTTCAAATCAGCACTTTCTGAAGTGGACTCACAGATGAAAAATCTTCCTGCAACAGCACAGGTACATGTATTATTATTTTTAATATTAATGTGGCTCCTCAGCCTCCTTTTTACCATATCTAATGTTTCAGGTGGCATCACAACAAGGATCCTATCTTGCTGACTGTTTCAATCGCATGGATATCTGTGAAAAGTATCCTGAAGGTCCAATGAGATTCAGAGGAACAGGAAGGCATCGATTTCATCCATTTAGGTGAGGGTTGACTTTCATATGGAACTTCAATGGGATATATTTCTCTTTGCAAAAGCATCCATAATTTACATGTATATAACAGCCACTCTATTAATTAAAATACTGCTGTTTCTTGAAATTGAAGCAGTAAAATGAGATAGGTTAGCTCAGAAGGAGTTCTCATACTCTTCACACATTTGTCTTTTCTCCTCTTGCCACCATCTCAAATGCAAAGATCTCTGGTCCCACACAAAGTTCAGAATTGTAAAGAAACAAACTTTCTTGCAACTAAACTGCACATCAGCATTTGTAGTTCTTAATAATTCATTTGCAAGACACAGTTCAATGTTACTACTATTCTAACATGGAAAATTTTGAGGTAACCTGTGTCTATTGTAAACAATGTACTACTAAAAGCATGTTTTACCATGTATCATGAATCAAAGGCTCTAGTTCTTGTAATATGTATATTCACTGAATGCTATATAAGCTAATTATGCATAAGTAGACTAGATCAACTTAAATTTGGAATCAGTTATCTCAATTAAATTTCCTGAGTACCCCTTAGCTTGGTTAATTTCTCAACAATTTGGTGCCTTTCCCAATTAAAGATACAAACATTTGGGACAATTTGCACCACTGGGTGGAGAGCAAACTGCAGCTCAACTCCCTGGAGATTGGGTTTCAATAGGTCATAGCACTCAGTGGCTCTGGTATTCAGTGTACGCAAGGTAATACTGACTCCAACATGACTTCATATTGGATGATTTCTGCAATTTTTGTCATTCAAAGTGCACTTAATTCAACTGAGTTCTGTCCCAACATAGTGTTTTTTTTTCCCAACATCCAGCAAGCTAGTAAGTTGGCGCACAAGGATGCTGGTCATATCTGACTGGGGAAGACGTTTCATCTTTGGAAGGGATTCAAGCCGGATTTGAAAATTCTGATCACAAACAGTAACTAAGCAGGATTTTTTTTCTTTTTTTTCGCTTATCCATGTTTTCTGCTTGAGATATTACTGAGAAAATTCTGATTATCAAAACAACAACATTTTCTGTACTAAATTTAAGTGCCTGACCTTTTGATTATCAAATTATTGAACCATATGTTATTATCCTTTAGACAGTGTCACATGGAGATAATCAGCCTTGCTACTGTAGATCACACACTCATTCCTAAATTTAAGCTCCTATTAGAATAAAGTTCACTTGAAACTCATTCGATGGTATGAAGTTGAATTTGAATGCCATTCTAGCAAACCTTGCGCACCAAAGGTTTGACAAAAGCAATAAGAAAACAGAGACAAGTAGATAACTAAAGAAGAATAACAATCAGAATAGGCATATATGCTGGAGAGGCTATTCTGCAAACATTATGTACATCCTCAGAAACAATGTAAATGTGCTGGCACATAATAGCTCAGCAAAAGCAGACATATACCAGAATTGTCATGACCCTCTTTACAAAATGCGTTTCTCTCCAACTAATTTATCATTCTGGCCGTGATCCTTATTACAAAATATATTTCCTCCAACTAATTTGTCATTTTAGAATGATGATGTACGATCTGTTACTTCAATACCATGCGTACAGTAACAAAGGCTAAGAGTTTCATTACAATCTTCAATATTGCCTAAAAACCAACTATTGTAATAGCTTATAAAACAATTAGATAGGAGGCAGAAGCACCAGCTTTGGACCCCATGAGCCCAGATCTTTCAACCAGTCATCACCAGAACAACGTGCAATTATTTTGCTTTGGATTGCTTATTGGTGTAAGAACAGTTGCTGCATCAGCTTAATTCGTCTAAGGCCTATATTCTTCTGCTTGATCTTTTGGGAGAGCCTTCTCACCAAAAGTACTCATTTTGACTTTGTTTGCTTAGTGATTGAAGTTTGCTCTTCTATTGTTTAGTGAAAAAATGGTACTTCTTCAATGTTAGTCTTTTAAACTCATGCTGCAGAAGGTGCAGATTTATCCTTCTTCTTTTCTACTCTAGTGAATGGTACTACCTTTTTAATTTCATGGACTTAGGTTCTTTTCTATTCTCTTTCTATTGTTTCAACATTCTGGGTTAACTCTTCTATGGCAGGGAAAGATTCACTGTTTGACATTCTCTCGGTTTGGCATCAGAGACATTTACGATAATGAAATACCTGTTTTGGAATTAAGCTAGTAGTAGAAATTTATTTTTCCGGTTTTTTTGCACCAGTTTATGAAACACTGAATTTACATGATCCAAGATTTCTAAAAGGAGATCTCAAGTCCCAAAAGAAAATGCCCAATGGCATGTTTTATGTTTAGGGATTTGTTCTCAAATGTATCTTTGTCTTCAGAGAAGTGAAAATGGATATTCTTAACTTCCAACTTTTCAAGTGAAATAGTAATAAAAGCAGAAGATGTCCAGCTATGTGGTTCAAGTGAAGCCATATGATACAACACTCGACAAAAATGTTCTGCCAAAATGTTTGATCGCCTATTGTTTTTAAATGGCATCTACATCCATGAAGATTACAATTACTTGGCCAAATTTGAAGCCCTTGACATATGCTCAGCTAGTAGTCATAAACAGGAAATCTCCTCTCTTGAATGAAATGTATAAATAGTTCAAACTGAAGTACCAGGGTGGAGGAATGTTGTTAGCCACAAAATCAAGCTGTCCATTGCTGGATAAAGACAAGTAAGAGTTGGTGGAGGGACCAGAGCTTGGAAATGGGAAGGGAAATTCAGTGAAAAACGACTGAAAATTTTATCAGCACCAAAAGGTAGTAGAAAAAAGCATACACTTGTTACTGCTTTTCAAATGAAAAATTTTTTATTACTCCGGAATCTTGAATGGTCCCCTTCAGATATTAAATCAGACTTTATATTTAAAAGGTAATTTTCCAGCTAAGGTCTACATTGTCGATTACAGGCACAGTATTATATGTCAAATTATTTAGGCTCCCAAAGACATGACACCGCAAATTCAACCATAAAGTAGGAGTAAAAAGAAAGACATTAAACTATCACCACGATACCATGACAAATATAGTGCAACGAAAAACCTTACTACCGTTTATATTTCTTGCTTCATTTCATATGAATGAAACTTTTAATCACAATTCACATTCACAGCCAGAGAAAAGCTTATTCGAGATAACATACACAAGAATATTGATCCTTAAGCTCATATATCACTTAGGAGGAAGCAAAGGAATGCTTCCCTAGTTACAGGAGCTTTTAGTCTCAACTCAAGCATCGATTGACTTAACATATTTAAAACTAGAAAGAACAAATATTAGATGGAGAATGAGAGACCTCCATGAATTTTTATCATTTTTCTTAGACTTCATCATCTGCAAAACTTAGGACTTGGCACACTGAGGGCTCCACCTCTTCATGCTCAGCAAAATATTGTTTCCTTCCTATCAGATCAGCTACTCTTTTGGCTGGTCCAGAGTCCCGAGGTGTCTCGTTGATGCATCTAGCAATTCTAATTCTAGGAAGCATCTCAGGCACAACAGAAATGGTTGGTGAAGAATCTCCAGCTTCTGAACCATGGACTACAAGGTCACTCGGAATTTCCCATCCCTTCTTCACCCTGCTGGCCTCAGTACCTAAATTCTTATTTTCTTGCAGTGTTTCGCGTGATTTCCCCACCGATTGAGAACGTTGCTTATCAAATCTCTTGCTTTCAGCCTCGTCATTATCAGGCAAGGACCTCTTTCTCATTACCGAGGCCTGACCATTGCTCTGATTATACCGACTCGCTACAACCCTCCCTGGCCTCAATGGCTTCTTATTAGTAGCAGTAACAGACTTTTCACCATCTTTAAAAAACTTCTTTGGCTGAACTGAATTGCCTAACAGATCTTCTTTCTTCACAGCCTTCTTTGATGCAACTGTGGTGACTGCCTCCCTTGAAGCCTGAGTTTTCACAGCTAAATTCTTTCTTGATTTTGGACTGGCACTTAAGCTTTTCCCCCTTTCTTTAGTCTCCTTCTCTTCCTCAATATCTTGCAGCTTCCAAGAACACGATTTTTGCCTACTCTGAATAGGTTGAACTGGGGTAATCATACTCTCTTGCTTACTTAATTTGCCTGATTTCGTGTCAGCAGATATCTCAGATGGTCCCAAACTCAGACCCCTTCTTCCCCCAGCCATAATCTCTGATGGCCCCATACTAAGCCCTCTTCTCTGAACTTTAGTTCTTGCACTCATATACAGACTTTCTTCAATCTTTTTCTTCTCCTCTGCATTCTTGCCAACCAGTTTTTGATCCATAAATTTAGCGGCCACAATTTTTCCTCTTTTCTCAACAATTTTCACACTTTTCTCAGCCTTCTCAATCCTCAAAGCCTCTAATCTTGAAGAAAGCCTGCTAATTTCCATCTCAATTTCCTCAATCTCCTTATCAATCTTCCCCTCATCACGAGCTTCCCCTTCAATTCCACTCTTCGAAACCGATTTTTCCACAAAATCAAATCTGTAATTCCCCTTATTTGACTTGATTCTTGAATTTTCAACCGCACCATTAGGATCAAGAACCTTGAGAGGCAGGGCCACTGGAGACTTGAGTGAAGAAACAGAGGAATTCTCAAGCAGAGGACTCTGATTTTCTTTCTCTTTACTTGAAAATGATTCAAGTGAATCACATGGATTCACCCAAGAACGTCCAATAATTGCAGATGAATCTTCAGATTCTCCATTATCAAAGGCGGCATTGTTCCATATCTGAAGATCTGATGAATTCATGACTTCTGGATACTGTAAAACACTCATTTTTCACAAATGGGCCGTCAAGATTTGATGAATTCTTGTAAAAACGAGAGCTGATATCGTCTGATTTTGATGAATTTTTGGAGGGATTCAAAGATTTTGAGATGAGAGAAAAAAGAATCGGATAAACTATGGGGGAAATTTATAAGGAAATTTTTTAGGTTTGGTTTTTGTTTTTTGACCGTTGGAGAGAAATTAAACGTTGAGGCTCCAATAATCTTGGCCGTTGGATCTGAAAACGGCTGCTGGAGACGCTCCGATTTGATTTAAAGGTTGAGATGGGAGCTTAACTGGGCTTGATTAATGAAATCAGACGCGTGCAGTTAGAGTGCGGGCCTAATGATTTTGGGGCTGCAGTCCATGACAATATTGGCCCAATCTAATTAAGTGCTCTTGGCCCGGTTTGTCCTTTGCTAATTTTTTTTTTTTGACAATTGGGGGAAGGGAATTGAGAAAACCCACTCAACTCCAATTGAAAGGAGGAATGAGAAAAGAACCTAAATTTTACCCCATAAACCCACTCCAAAAGCCATGGTAACTTTTAGAGGGGCCACAGGAGCTTAAGTACTAGACTCTAACAACCAACTCATCCGATGTGGGACTTTATGTTTTTTTGACAATTGGGGGAAGGGAATTGAGAAAACCCACTCAACTCCAATTGAAAGGAGGAATGAGAAAAGAACCTAAACTTTACCCCACAAACCCACTCCAAAAGCCATGGTCCTTTGCTAATTTGACCAAATGAAAGAAGAAAAAAAGTACAAAATGAGGGGGGGACAGTACAGTAATATAGAACTTTTTTTTTTTTTTTTGAGCAATATAGAACATATTTTATACCTGCTTAGCCAGGGGAAGAGCTATAAGAAACTTTGATTTTGTCCTTCTTTTTTTTTTTTTTTTTTTGGTTCTTTGGAGGGCAATGTTGATTGAATAATTTGTATATATAATTTGAATAATGGATGTTATAAGCAGTACTTACTATTTTATAATTAATACACACTGTATCTCGAGAATTTCAATAGGTAATAGCACAAAAATATCTAATTTTTTTTTTTAAATTCGTAAGTGACAAAAGACAAGTTTCTTGCTTCCATGTGCAATTTCTTGAATACAACACAAACCAGTAACATGTCTATCTATGAAGCCAAGACTGGTGAGTCTGAGAACACTACAAGTAAGCAATTTTAACGTTAATATAGTATTACATTGGTTTTTGTTACATATTTCAAATTAATAGGTATGAAAATATTTGACATATGCGTCTAAAACAAGTTCTATATTTTGTTTTAGAGACATACCAATTACTAAAATCGTGAAGGCTACAATCATTGCAAGTTTATTCGAATAATGTTGACTAAGAAATCACGAGATGAAAACCGGCTGAGAGCCTACTAAACAGCAAATTAGAACAATGAATAAAAAAGGTAAAATACGTGCAGATGTCACCATTTGGGTGCAGTGTTTATTGATGAGAGGTCATAGTGGCTGCTGTAATTAGTTGTAAACCTTGTCTTGATTAGTGCCAAAAATGAAGATATTCTAAGACATAAACGTAATAGAAACAACTAATTGTGATAATTCCTTAGTAAAAATTTAGTGTGGCTCGAGGAAGAAATCCAAAATGACAATGGAGAATGGAGAACACAATAGAACATCACATTTTTCATTGCTTGTGCTGATATGAGACAGCAATTTAAGCAGAACAAGAAGTCACTGATTGCTACACGATCAAACACTGACAAACAACAAGAAAATCGAAAACGAAACCATGCATGCAACAAACATCAAAAGAAAATTTCTCCTTTCTTATTCATTCCATCCTGGCCTTCTTGAAGATGGAGATTGGAGACCGATTTCCTCATAACTCAAGTACTCAAGGAAACACAAGACCAGCCACGCATAGCCATTGGCCCTCGAAGATGCTATTGCAGACGAGATTCGGATTGAAGGCACTGAAGGCTTGGGCCGTCAAGTTGAATTGCTGGGCAACACTAAAACATGTATCACCAATTTGTGCTCCATGCACTGAGGTGCAAGCCACAGTTGCTGTTGTTTCTCCCTTGCCATTTCCACCTGCATTACGTGACATTTTAAATGAAAGGATTTGTAAAAATTAATACCACCAATAAATATTAGCTGTTTTATCTTTGAAAAATGCGTTCGTATAAGACAATACAAGGAGTTAATTAAATGAAATTCTGTTTAGTTGTATAAGATAAATTTTTTGGCTCATTTCTCCTGAAGTATGAGTTACAATTACAAAGTTACAAATAAATAGACATTGTGCAGTTCGATACATTGAAAATTTTAATCGTCAAATCAATTAAGAACTTATATTGAAATCACAATATTAGTTGACTTACTTCCGCGAGGTATGGTAAATCTGCTCTCAGCCATTGTTATGATGAGAAGAAGAGAGAGCACCAAAACCCCCTTCAGGTGAGCCATTATTGTCGGTATATGGATCAGTATTTGTCTTTCTTCAAGCTACTAAGAACAACCCTGCAGTTATACGCACCAAAGATAACTATTTATAGGAAATCCTAACTTTGGAGAGACCAACTTGATTGGTATCTGGCCGGCTACTCTACTGTTTCTTGGGTGAAAATTTTTGCCTTATTGATGCTATGAATCCTAGTAACTAGTGCCGCCGCTTGGAATATAGTGATATAACACATATAATCTTCCAAATTCTTGTGGTAAAAATATTGGAATTTTGGCAACATGTTGAACCCAAGTTGGAGAATCCACCATTATCGGTTATGTTTGTTTATTTTATATCCAAATAGGGAAATGGCACTGGGTTTTATTTCTTTAAAGTTTTGCATAATTGTTGACAAGATAGGCCATACATTTAATCTTTACCTACTCGTGCTTTTTTTAAAAAAAAAAGGTTTCGATACCATGTCATGTTTTTGGAGAAGAGGTAGGAATGGTTGCAAGAGCAACCCTTTGCAAACAATAGACAGGTTAGTGTAGTCTGATTTGGGCTGCAACATTTGAGTTTTGGATTTTTTCTCTTCTAGATTTTAATTTTGTTAATTACTTAGCAAAACTTAGTAAAACTTAAAAATAGTATGTATAATCTGATATGAACTAGGTAATAAGTGGTGTAATTTTGTCGTGTTGGTTTTGTATATCTTCAATTGACAATTCGAAAATGAAATATATAGGAGGTTAATACTTTTGACAACATAATTTACAAAGATTTAAAAAAAAAGTTCTCCAACTGGAAATTTGTTATTTTCCGTCGTTTTATATAAATTTGTTTTACAAACTATTTGCAAAAGAAATTCTTGAATTGGCGCCCTTCATTAATATCGTAAAAATTAGGTCTAAAATATAGTTGATTTTTCTTTTTGAGTAAAAGAAAGCCACACAAGACAAGTTATATTTATCCGAGTATCAATTTTGCGCAAGCAGTTAACTTTAGACAGCATTTTTTGTAATTGTTGATGTGATAATGCATTTCATATTGCCTAACCAACAATAAAATATTGACTAGCAGCTTCCCCCCCCCCCCACCCCCCCCCCCCCCCAAAAAAAAAAAAACAAACCTTTTAAATCAATATAGGACCTTGAGGGGAAGACCATGTCCTTCTTCCACTCAACACGCAAAAGCAGAAAATAGACGAATATTAATTTTTTTCGAACCATCCAAAACCACCATATTTGAAAAGGAAAAGCAAGGTATACAGAAATCAATGTCGGTGTCATATCCAACTTTGGTATGCCATGTTACCTATGTAATCCAGAATTGTCCCATCTTAATCTCGAATTCTCCGTCTGTTCATTTATGTGCTTGAACTGCAGTATGATCATCAACTACAACAAAGCATATTCACCACAAAGAAAGAGAAGCCGGCCATTTTTCAAACTTTTTATATATCTTGATAATTACAATGTCGATTGAGTGCCTATAATTAACATGTTAATATGTAAATCACAATTCCAAAGGTGAGATGCACAATTTAGGAATTGTTTGATTCAAATTGCTCAATCATTTTCACTATGAATGTCATTAACCCTATTGTGAGTATTAGTTTTCACGATTTCTTCTAACATGTTTGATTTAGTAATAGAATATGTATCATTCTTCCCCAAAAGGTTAATGAGTTTGATAGAATAGTATTCTGAAGGAAATGTATATACCTCAATTAATCATTTTTATTCTGATTAAAGGATAGTAATAGTTATTTTTTTTAACATCGACAATAGGTGGTATTACCTATTTCCTTTCTTGAATCCTTCAAACCAAACAACCTCTCCATTCCTAAGAGATAATTATTATGGTCAATAATAACTCACAGGGAATGAATAGAAAGTCAAGCAATTAGAAGTCTGGGACTCCATCCCAAAGGTCGGGGTTCAAATCTTATGAACACCAATTCCCCTTCTTCTCAAAGGTTGGTTCTCTCCATTCTTCTCATTATACCGATGGCTTGAAGTAGAAATATTGGAAATAAGTTAATGTTATTTCATCTTGCGTGGTTGGAAAGGACAGATGTTAGCCTCAGTTTAGCCCCTAAATTTTCCTGACAGGCTCACTTGTTGTCTAATCTGAAATAAGTTTTGTTATTAACAAATTACTAAACTTAATCTCTGGTTCACCATGCAATCACCTAATCCAGACAATTGAAGCGTCAATGTAACATCTTGTACCAAAATGAAAAAAATTAAGAAAAAATGAAATCCATTCTGATCGTATTTATGAGCAAAACAACAGATGCTGCAGTTGCACCAAGGTGGCGATACATGTTTATTCTTGCCCAGCAATTCAATCTGACTGACCAAGTTTATGGCATAATCAATCAATGCCAATCTCAACTGCAATACCATCTTCGTTGGTCAATGGCTATGCGTGGATAATTTTCTGTCTCATTGAGTACTTAAAGTTGTGCAATTCTCCAATCTCCATGTAATGGAACAAATGGAAAGGAGCAATACTCCTCTAAAAATGTTGTGGCTCCAAGAATTGTATAAGTTTTTGAAATGTGCCATCTTTCTTAACTACTGGAGGAGAAGAAATTTCCTTTCTTTTTGATCAATTTCAATTTAGTGGTAATGCATCTTGTCCTTTATTTAAGTCACATTCAAATAAAATAGTTACAATAAGTTGTCCTCTCCTATCTTTTAATTATTGACAACAAAATAATTAAAACTAAATCTTTAATCTGGTGATCTTCACATCCCATAAGATTGTTTTGAAATTCAACAATTAAAGCATGAATGAAAACATTTTCAAAAAGTTGCATAATCTGTTTGGTTCACCAAGAACAGAGGCCGCTAATGGTGTGAATAAAACTTCAATGAAGACAGCAGCTCTTATTATTACTTCACCAAAAATTGACAAATTAAACAGCAAAGAACCAGTCACACTATTACAGCACGATGAAATTTTTTTATCGAGCCTATACTATTATATTGGAGAAGGAAAATGGTATTGGTGAGATTTGAATTCTCAAGCTCTGGATAGAGTTGTATTGTAGAGCTCTAACTCAGTAACTCTCTATTCGTTTCCGTGTGATGAAATTTCCGTGTGATGAAATTGAAATGTAACAAGTTTAATTATATGCAGCAATGTTTAACAACAATCAAGTTTTGTTCTCTTTATTCGTGAATTATTTTGCTGCTTCTTCTCCAAAAATAAGTCTTGATCATCAACTTAAGCAGCTAAACCGTCGAGGCAAAGCCATTCACCAACGAAGACACTGCTGCAGTTGAGATTGGGATTCAAAGAACTGAAGAACTCAGTTGTTACATTAAACTTTTGAGTAATGCTAAAGCAAGTATCACCAATTTGTGCCCCATATATCTCATCACAAATCAGAACTGAGGTAACTGTTGAATTTTGCATGGATGCAGCTGCACCTGCACAGGAATATATAACAAAATTACATGTTATGTGACCTTAATTGACCTCATCAAAGGAGAAAATTTTTCCAAAATTTCCATACATTTGGATAGTTGTTATTTATTATAATATTTTGAAATATTATCTAAACATGTATTTAAACCACATTTTTACATTCCTAACCATCTTTTTTATCTCATGTATATGGAATTTCAAAAAGTGTTAAAAAACTACAGTCCAAACAGAGCCTTTTTTTGTGCTTTTGTTGTTTTACTTTTTATGGATAAACCCGTTAACAAACTCCTTGTTCGCTAAATCAAAACGGTAAAGTATGGCTAGTCTTGCTAACACATTGAGGGGATGGAAATAAAGGTAATGATTTATATACATATGGCATCACCTGAGCGTATCTGTATCTGTATGTATATCAAAAAAATAAAATTAGGAGGGAGAGAGGGGGGGGGGGGGGGGGAGAGAGAGAGAGAGAGAGAGAGAGAGAGAGAGAGAGAGAGTGTGTGTGTGTGTGTGTGTGTGTGTATCAAAAATTTGAGTGTACAAATAAATGTTTTTATCGAAATCAAATTATACTAGGGTAGCAATCTATCGAAGTTCAAAAAATGGTTGGAATTCTTACAGATGCCATGCAAATTCGAAAATTTAAGACTTACTCACAAGATTTCTACTATCAGCCACAGAGATGATGAGAAGGAAAAATAGAACTAAAGCAAAGTTGAGAAACATGGTTGCGTTGTTGTTTGCCATTGACAAATTCTACTTCTTGGTTTAAGCCTCAGAAATTTACACTCTTTATATCTTAATTTATCTCAATGTGCTGTTATGCAGCCAAAGCGGAGATCAGATGTCCATTTATATAAGGAATGTCACATCACAAATGTGACAAAGTTATTAGGCAAAACAAATATGTTATCTGAGTTTCACAAAGAGGCCGGCTTGATAATTGCTAAGCATTTTTTCACAATGAATCTGTGGAAGATTGCGGGTTATGCGCAGACTGAACTTTGTGCACGACTTTGTATAACAACTTTGTTTGGCGCAGGCAAAGACGTAGTCCACCAAAAATATTTTACCAAGTGCTTCATTCTCTTTATAAAGTTCTATAATTCCCCAAAATCAAAATTATGGTTTGAGAATTGGTGCTGATCCTTTTTTTTTTTTTTCCTTTTAAATCAAACCTCTACTATTACAATAGGAAGGGAAATTGGTGTTGTGGGATTCGAACCTCCTGACCTTTGTGGTGGAGTCATAGAACTCTAATCGCTTAATCCTTTATTTGTTCTCCAGATTTGGTGCAAATCTAAAAATACTGTATGTATGTAACAAGTTCACAACGATCCAAATTCCAAACACTATGTAGAAAAATTGTAATTGTGTCTCCATGATCAATGGTCTCAAACCGCCCCCCAATTGCCCTATGAGTGTAGTACTTCTCAAAATGTATGAGATTAGGCTAAACTAGTTCTTACTAATATATTACTTGTGTTGTTAGCGGATATGTCTACAAGATTTCAAACGCGGTAGACTAACTAGCTGATCATTGTTTGTACATGAGAATTGAGATGTGCTTTGCCTTATCATATCAATTGTCAAGAAGAAAAAGAAAATTTGATTCTTATACATCTATATGTGTGTGTGTGTGTGTTTTTGGGGCTATTCCCCAGTTGCATAATTTCACTTGTCTTGTAACCAGAGGGTAATCCAAAATTCCGAACCCCGCATGCTAAAGATACCTTGATTTGCCAATAAATAAGCACAGAGTGTCTGCTTCCCACCAAATGTTTCATTTCCCTATATCCATTTGAGGATTAACAATATACAAATATCAGCAATTAAATTGACGTTTGGGTCTGTATATCTGAAATTTGGATTGGACTTAAGGACACTATGGTATCTGTTTTGATCATTACATAGTTTAATCATGAAAGCCCATAGCCTAGCTTGCCAAATTTATTCCCCAACCCAACTTATTGAAAAACTTATGGATTGCCACATGCGATCTTGAATTAGTCAACTGCTCCTAATAATCTTGGATTAGAAGAAAAGAGTGGAAGTGATTTGTCTTTCTTACTTCTTATTAGGGATGTTTGTGAACCAAGCAACTTGCGAACTGCTCGCTAACAATTAGTTTGCTATTCACCTCGAGCTCAGTATTAACTCGAGTCGAGCTCGAGTTGCTCTTATACTAAATGGGCTCGAATTCGACTAGTAAAAGATGAGTTTGAACAGTTTGTCAAGCAATTTGAATTATATATATTAAATGTTATGTATACAAAATTATTAATCTACTCATACCAATTATATATGAATTTTGAGATCAAGCTCTAGTTTAAGCTTGATTGTATTTTCACGAATGATCCCGAATCGAGATCGAGCTCCCCTTAAAATTTGAGTTCAAGTTTTAAATTACAAACTCAATCAAGCTCGAACTCAATCTCAAGCAACAGCAATATTAATAAACTTGAGCTCGAATTCTCTTCATACTCCTTTGTGGCCTTGTGCATGAACGAGGATGCCGCTAATTAACCCACATGGTTTAGGCACCGGACGAGGCTGTCCATACATATGAACAGATCATGTCTATTGGCCAATAAAAAATTAGGCCCAAATAAACGAGTTCGGCCTGCCTCATTAGAGAGTAAATCAGTACTTACTGACACAAAATTAAACTCACTAGGATATTGATTGCTTGACTTTGAGTTAATCACACCTAATTCTATTCGGATAAATCATGATTTAATTTTTCAAATTTCAACCACAAAATCACTGCAGTAAAAGTGAACAAAACGAAATAACAATTTTATGCTTGTTAAATAATGACACTATTCATTACCTTCTAGAAACTGCGCAAGCCAATTGGTCTCGACTCAGACTTAGATTATCCTGCAAAATTTTTTTATGTCAATTCTTTGGTCAATTGGGTGGGTATTATGCAACCAGAAAAAAACCTTATCCTTGAAGAATTGAGAAAAAAGCAATGAGGGCTAACAACATTATTTATCTTGCTACCAAAAAAGAATATGTAATTGACAATTATACATTCCACGCTGATTCTGTACAAGCAAATAGAAAAGCCAAACGGAACCTTAACAGTGAGAAATGGATAAGATCAAACTCCAAGGTGCTATTACCTTAAAAAATTTATTTAAAAAAAAAAAAAAACCTCCGAGGTGCTAGAGCCTAGAGGATAAATTCTGCAGGGACAAACAATTAAACCCCTAAAATAATTTCCAAAAAATACATCTAGATCGAACTACTTAGATTTCTTTACAAACAATTGTAAATGAGTCACTCAAATTAGTGAAATCAAGCCCTTAAATATTTGTACTAATATACTCAACTCTTTAATACGTAAACGAATCGAGCCAAATTCGAATATTTGTAGTTTAGATCAACGTGGTCTATAATCGAACTAAGACATTTTACCTTCCACCGCAAATTCAAACACTACATGGATGCCAAGGCAAAAGTTGTCATCATTCAGCTAGTATTGGATCATCGGAGGCAATACCGGTAACTAGTCTACAATTGGAAAATACAATCGAATTTAAAACCAAAATAGTGAAAAAAAAAAAAACCAGATATTTGCAGAAAAAGGAACAGGAAGAGATATAATTGCCATAAAGCCACCCTTTTTTCTTTTTTTTCTTTCATGAGTACCAAATTTACAATAAATTTACATTTACAGCTCCATCTTTTCTAATAATTTTAGTTTAGGCCAAAATCTAATTAGCCTTCTTAAATCGTTCTCCTCCATTTCACTGAACCCGAGCCAAGTCGCTCTCCTACCATCTGCTCAACCCCGAGTCAACTCAGTCAACTGTACTCCTCGAACTCAGCAGCAAGTTTTTACCGCCCGAAAACATTCCGGCGAGCCAAAAACTACGTCATTTCTCCGACCATGAAATCCTCACCGGAGAACTCAGCTGGGTCCCCAGCAGCTCAAGTACATAACTTGCCGGAGCGACTCATCGGCCTGCTTCCTCCGATCCTCCCCCTTCCCGCTCGTAAACCCTCCTTCCATATCGGATCCAAGAACGCCGGACAACGGCCGGAGATCAGCACCGTCTGCGGAGGAAGCACAGAAGCGTTTCTTGTTATGGTGGAGAGTTTTTATCCCCGATTTCCATTTATGCCCCTGATCTGTGTGGCTATTTACCACGGCAACACTGGCAGCCATCCAAACACGGCTAAAGTAACTCATCTTTTTATAAAGCGCTTTAGCTAAAGCGACTATTGAACAATTACGCGTTAAGAATGAGCGAGTGGAGAGGAAAGTGGAAGGGGATATTTATAGGAAGGAGGACAAAGCGGTTTGGTTGAACCGGGGGAAGGGAACCGGGTTGGGCTGGAGTATGGGCAGATAGTTGGGGTTTTTGGATGTATTGATTATGGACAAAATAGATTTTCTCGTGAGATTTTGTGAAGGTAAAGAGAACTAAGTTTATTTATATTATATTGACATTATATTACTTACGAAAACTCTCTAAAATCAGATTAGAAAATGCTGAAAATAAAACACTTTTGGAATTATGATATTTGGAAAAAGTTAAATTGTATTATAACGGGTAAATATGGGTATTATTCAGATACATGCAAAATTCGACGCTTAAAATGAACTATAGTAATTTAATTTTTAAATATAATTTACATCATTTGTTGATTTAACACTTCAAATGAACTGTAATAATTTTAATTTTTCAATTTAGTTTGCATCATAGATTGATAAATGCCTAGAATTTTGATTTTTGATCTCACAATATTCACGTCCTTTCTCTAACCATATCATTGTTAAATTTTAAGGTATTCAATACTCAAAAAAATTGCCAAGTTCATAAGATATGGAATTTTAGCGATGCAATTTTGAAAGGTAAAAATAATTTTTAAAGTTAAGTCACAAGATTTTGAAACTTGCCATTGATGCCAAAACTCACTTGTAATAAGTCTTGACTATTTTGCACTTCAGTGTATAGTCAATATTTTAAATTATTTTTTGAAGGTAATATATTGTTAATTATAATCAAAGAATATGACAATTTCGTACCCATCTAGCACTCACAAAAATAGTCCATTTACATTAAAAAATGAACTGATGATTTTATCATTATATTATTAAAGCTTTGATTTTATTACCTGCCGTAACTAACCTACATAAGGACAAAAATTAGCAACAAAAAAATTAAACGCCACGAGAAAATGCAATGCAATATACCGCGAGAAAAAAGAACCTATCTGCCCGGAAACTTCGGTCAATTTTATAGCAAGAGGGATCCGTAGACAGGGCAGGTGGCAACCATATCTGAATGCATACTTGTTGAGTCATCAAAATCCACCAATAAAATATTACCAAAAAAAAAATTCACCAATAATCAGCCAATATATTTTTCTTTTTTCCACTCTTTCACTTCGTCCGTGGGGTCCACTTTAAAGGCACTTTTTTATTTTATTCATATTTATTTTGTTGTTTTGTGAGGTGAGGTGATTGCTGGGATTGACGAAGGGGAGTCACGTGATGAGGGGTGAGAAGCCCTTATCCAGTGGCTGTCCATAGATGGTCCAGGCGGAGGATGGCTGAGGGGTGAGGGGGTGTCACGTGCGAGAGGATTCTTTGTTTTTTTCTCTCTGGTACTTGCCACTGTACAATGTATGATTGCTCTTTTTCGATTCCTTGACATTATTCATATTGGTTAATTGATTAGAATATTGTTAAAAAAAAATTAATATCCCTGTTTGTAGCTATTGTAGGGAGTTTGGTAATTTTTATGCCTACCGCATTTGGCAAACGCGGTGGGCCAATTTTTTTTTTTATTTGCCAGTCACCTGAGTTTGGCAGACGCGGCGGGTCCGCCGTATCTGCCAAACGCGGCGAGCAACAGATTTGCTCAATTTTGAGTGCATTTTTTTTTCAGTTGTGCGTTTCGGTTTTTTTTTTTTTTTTTGTCCATTTTGTTAGGATTTTAATTTGTGTTTAGGGTTTAGGAAATTAAGTTTAGGGTATAATAACTTTTGGGTTTAGAAAGTTTTAAGGATTATTTTTTTGGTAAATTTATAAGTTTTATTATTCAAAATAATTAAGGTAGTTTAAATTATATATTTATTATGTAGAAGGATTGTTAGTAAATTGTAAAATTTTATATTATAAATAATAAATCCGTAGACATCAATTATGTGAAAATTAAATATATTCCAAATGTATAATAACTTTTCAGAATTAAAAACTAATTATTTCTCAATTTTTATTTTTAGTATTTTCATAATGCGTGATATTTGTAGGGTTTAATTTCGATTGTTTTAAAAATTATGTGAAAGTTAATTTTTACCTTTAAGCAAAATGGCAAAATACTTTATAATTAAATCTACAAGTATAAAATGTATCAAATTGTATAAAAACAAAATTCATATTTACAAGTATACAAATTCTCAAACACCCCTAACGTCGACGGAATTGTTGTTCATTTGGGTCTCGCGGCGTCGATCAGCAGCAAAATCTTCTCGACCTCCTAATCTGGCATCGGGCATGCACCTCAAGATGGGCTGACAGCTCATCTTCGTGGATCTCATCATCATCTGATTCTTTCGACATCATCTGGATCTTGAATATGCTGATGGACCATGGTAGAGGTGGATGGACCCGCGATAGCTATATGCAAAGGAGGACCTGGGGTGAAAAATGTGAATGGATCTGCATCATAAAATCCACCGGCATGACTGTCGAGGAATTGAAATATGGGGTGCAACTCAGATCCAGTAGAAAGTGAAACTGAATGTGGTTGGTGGCTAGCGGCAGAAGTACTACCAGTATGCATAGCTAAAGAATAGTATGGATCATACACACCGGCTGTACTCGCTGAATGTGGGATCTGTGCACTACCATGAGACGTATAAGCATAGTAACCGGTAGGGGTTACCTGCTCATTTCGTGGAACCTGATCATGAAGTCCATGCCGGTGACGATGTCTATCTCCATGAGACGATGTGCCAGCCTGACTAGGGACGTGGCTGACTGGCCGCTGATAATGAGAGTTGCGCAATGTAGATGCGCGAGTGTCCCCTCGCGGATCTGGGCCCACAAACATGCGATCTGAACGCTGTAAGTACTGCATGGACTCAAAAGTCTCGTCCCTAATCATCGTCAAACTAGGATGAAATGTATCGTCGGGATAAGTATGACGAAGACTAGTCACTGACATGTCTCCAATTCTGTGCATGCTGCTCATCTGTAAAAGAAATAAATTGTAATGATTAATAATTCACTCATATGACTTATGATATAAAAGATAAAATGTTAGATCTAAAAAGATTTAACGACCATGTACTCATATTGTCCGGAAATGCCCTGCAGCCCTTCACGCTGAGTCTGATGGACGGGAGGAGTGATATATAAGACTGTGTGGTGATGATACCAACGCAGATATTCGATCGATGATCAAAGTGTATCCGTAGGCTCTCCTGTAACAACCAAACCTGCACGTAAATCCCAATAACCAATTCAGTCCCTGTGAAAATGACTCCAATCCCGTCCATCATGTCCTGCCAGTCCAAGTGAATGCAATCCGCTGTGATCAGTGTCAACATCTTCTGGAATATACTGCCATAGTCCGAACTGTCTCATGACACGATCCGGAAAATGAAATTCAACAATATGCCAAAATATCAACGGGATTCTAACCCTCCAAATATGTGCACTCGCTGTGCAATAATGAGGTAGAGACGCTAGCATATCGTCGCTATATAGCATCCATATGAACTTGCAATAAATTTTCAATCGTCATTTACATATAACATATCAAAAAGCATATAGGTAATATTTAAAAAATATGATAATTTAGTTATGAAGGCTATTTTATAATTTTGTATAACTTCATACGCTAAATTGACATTTTTCTAATTTACAGGGGCCAAAATATAAATTTTTTAAACTAATGGGGTCAATTTTAATTTCATATGAGTTTCGGGTCTTATTTACAATTGTGTTTAACTTGTTGGGCAAAATCGTAATTTTTCTAAAATACTAGGGTCAAAATATAATTATGCACAACTTATGGTGTCAACTTTTAATTTTTTTGGTTCAATTTATAATTATAATAACTTTATCGGCCAAATTGTCAATTTCCTAAAATATTGGGGCCACAAAATTCAATTCCGTATAATTAACAAATATGTTAAACTTAACAAATCTAACACACATTAAACTAATAAATTAACAATTAACAAAAATATTATACTAACTAACATTAAACTAATAAATTAACATTCAACAAATATATTATACTAACTAACATTAAACTAATAAATTAACAATTAACAACAATATTATACTAACTAACATTAAACTAATAAATTAACATTCAACAAATATATTATACTAACTAACATTAAACTAATAAATTAACAATTAACAACAATATTATACTAACATTAAACTAATAAATTAACATTCAACAAATATATTATACTAACTAACATTAAACTCATAAATTAACATTTAACAAATACATTATACTAACATTAAATTAATAAATTAACATTAAATAAATAAATTATACTAACTTGATAATTTTTCAATTGTTACTTAAATTGATTGGCTCCACCTTCACCGAACTCCAGCTAAGCTAAGCTCCACCTCCACCGGCAGAACAAGCTTGAAGGCAATGAAGCTGAAGCTGAAGAAACGAAACTAAACGACTTCAAGAAGAAAGAAAGAAGGAGATCATGAGAGAGTGGGAAAATGGAGAGAAGTGCAGATTTCAATCTACACTTCTCGTCCATTTATAGGATGCAAAGGCCGTTGATCAAATTGATCAACGGCCATTCTATTTTTGAAAAAAATTTGGAGCTCTCCCCCACCGCGTTTGGCAATGGGGGAGAGCAGCCTTTTGTAGGCTTTCTACAAAAGCTACAGAAAGCCTACAGACAAGCTGGCCAGCTTGGCCGATAGTATCGGTGGTCGTCGCGTTTGGCAGATGCGGCGAGCCCGCCACGACTGCCAAACGCGGCAACTAGCAAATAAAAAAAAAATCGGCCCATTGCGTTTGCCAAATGCGGTGGGCATAAAAATTACCAAACTCCCCACAGTAACCACAAATGGGGTATTAATTTTTTTTAACAATATTCTAATCAATTAACCTATCCATATTCTATAGACAGTGTATTAGTGGGTTTCGAATCCTTACGTATTATTTCATTAACAACACATAATTAATAATGTTCCTAACTGAGTTACATGTATCACTGTCTCTTAAATAGTAGTATAAATGTAATGTGATTACAAAGATTAACAAATTTCTTATTTTATCATAATCCAAAAAAATTTTGTTTGACCCACTTGAAGATAGTGTTCTAGCTAGAGCTGACTGAGCTATTTTCGAATACGACATGACTCAGTTTGTAAAAATTTGAGTTTTACTCGTTCGTATAACTAAATAAGTCAGCCTTGAACATAAATTTTTTGGCCCGTTTAATAAACAAGCAAGAATTTAAACATGAGATACTTAGCTTGATCGACTCGACTCGAATAACTAAGTTTACACATACTTGAACTGAGCTATTCACGAATATAGTTCAGTCTTAGCTTGTGAAAGCTCAAGTTCAATTCATTTGTATAACTAAATGAATCGAACTCGAACACAACTTTTAACTCATTTAATAAACGAGCACGAGTTCGTACATAAAACACTTGACTCGACTTAACTTGGCTTGAATAACACATTGTTCTAGCATATGTTTGCTCTTGATAAAGTAGAAATCTAGCATACTACTAGATATTGCTTATAATCTAACTATTACTGAAAGGAGGGCACTCATTAGTTTGGTGGCCTCTCCTTTAAACAACTACAATAAAATTTTCAGAAGGAAAAAGCAAAAAACCTGCCAACAAGATTTCTTAAAAAAAAATTACACATAAATTTATTAAATTAAAATCACCTCATTATGTTATGTTATCTAATTAAATTTATATTTATAATTTTTGTTAAAAAATACATGCCTTAATCACTAGTGTATATAAAACGTCATGTGACCCTGGTGCATCAGGGTACATATCACTTTCCTTATATATGGAATTTGAGAATAATAATCTCCCTGTGGTTCGAAGTCTAATAGGAAGCCAGTTTATTTGTATAAAATAAATGTTATATTGTGAAAGTAAGACTTGGTCAAAGTAAATCTTATTTTTGTATCGCACCATATGATCATTGTTATCTGCTACAGATAACTTTAGAAATACAATTTTTCTAATTTCTCGGATATTTCTGTCATAATTTCAATCTCACTTTGTTTATGAACTCCAAAATACATCTTCAACAATTTGTACAGTATCACTTTTTCTTTTCTTAACAACTTTAATTCCCTTGTTTACTTGGCATCACATTAGCATTATTTTTATGCATTCAATTATTGAATTATGTCTAATCTTTCACGATCAAAGTGGAAGTCATGATTGTGAATCATATCTAATAGGGACAAAGGCTCTAAGCAAGAAACCTCAATTTTGTTAATATTTCTAAATCTATATTATGGTGCACGTAAAAGAAGGTGACTGATCATCCTTGTTCAAGTGGTCGAATTATTTGACCTCGGTGCCTATCTGCCCAAAGATTATCAAATGGTCGAATGGGCCCTTATAGTTTATATAGAGATCAAACCTCTTTAAAAGCAAAAGAAAAACAAATGTTTCTTTCAAAGCCATATTTATTGCTTGTGATAATTGCTATTCATTACAAGACCACAATAATCAGATTGTTTTGCTTCATGAGAAACTATGAGACGAGATCGAGAATAAAATTGTGAAAGTATTAGTCATACTTAATAGTTTTAAAAAAATTACGATACCCATTATAATATATGATACTATATGTTAAACATATTTGACTCTTTATTAACATGCAAAATTCTAATAAACGGGGTAGATTTTAATATACAAATGCATCACGAGTTCTATAAAATACTATTCACTAATATCTCTTATAAGTAATAGCGTTTAAAACTTCTCTCTCTGGTACATGTTAGGATCTTTGCCAATTAACGATCTAATTATTAATTATTTTTTCGTGAGCTAACTCAAAGGTTTTTTTCATAAAAGTATAGGGGTTACTGAGTAAAATTCCAAAAGACATTAATCAGGTAATTTGTATTAAATTTAGAGAGTTAATCAGCATAATTGAACTGAAATTACAAATAAGCCCCTGCAATAATGTAATTGATGTCCATTTCAGTTTATGGACCCACTAGAACAAAGGAATAGATGATGGCTGTCAACTTCAACTAGTTTCTTTGCTAAGTAGGCCCGAAAGTGATATAAAATTAAAAAACATCCAATCCAACTAAAAGTGAAAAGGACCGACGACTTAGTCTACTTGGGCTTATTTACAGTAGCGGGGAGGATACGATCTTGCTTTTTTGTCGTTTGATTTTATTGAATATGAATTAGGTATCCATTGCCATCCGTCTGCCCAAAGCCTACATAATCAACAAATGAAGTGATGTTCATGATAATGGCAGCTTCTATCCTCTTCTTCAAAGCCTTGAATTCCTATTTTATGTATCTCCATCACATAAGCTACAATTTCAACACAACAACTATACAAATCTTACAAATCTTCCACATGTAAAGTGGTGGGGTATTTTGTATCTCCATCACATGAGCTACAGTCAACACAACTACGATATAAATCTTCTACGTATAAAGTGTTGGTGTAATACGAGCACAGTATATTTTTGTCGAGAATATAACACAATATATATGTAAATAAATATAACCATGATAAAGAATTTCTAAATATTGCGAGGTATAAAATGAGCACAATATCCTTTGTGTAATGTATGGATAGGATACATATACTTTCTTCCTTTCTTATTAGTACACGTTGAAAAGGTAGGAGCAACACTTTTGGCAAATCCAAAGTTCATTGGATATGGTTACTTAGTTCCATGAGATAGTATAAAATCAAAGCATTAACCACAATATTGCAAAATATCATGATTACATTACGGTGCAAATTGAATAAGATGTTATAATGTATCATAAAGTGAAAAAGAAAAAAAGAAGCTCATCCAGATTAAAATTGTTAGTTCAAATATCCAACAAAGTGATAACGATACCTGATTGCTAATTATTATTGCTTTTAAGCTGTCAGGTGAATAATTTAACTGGTGCTAATAAATAAGAAGCATAAAAAATTGTAATCACTGTTATTTATTTATTTTGTTTAAATTTTTTATAGGTTTTAGTGCATTTTAGGTAGGGGTGTGCAAAATCGGAATTTTTTGATTTTCTGGCCGAATTCGAAATGAATTCGGAAAATTGAATTTAGAAAAAACGAAAAATGGATTGGATTCGAAAGTATCCGAATTCAAATACAACGAAATAGAAATGAAATCGGATATAGTGATTTTGAATTTGGAAATTTCGAATTCGAATTAAAAACAAAAACGAATTCGGAAATTCCGAATTCGCAATATTATATATATAATAATTGTTTTTATTATGCATATTATAGATATAATCATTAACATTAATAATTTAGTATATTATACTAATATAATTAAGTCATAACTAATAAACTAATAGTTAGTTATTAAACTCAAACCACATAAAATAACAATACTAATAATCAAATAAACTAAACTCAAACCACATAAAATAACAAATAGTCAAATAAACAAATAGTTTTATTATACATATTATAAATATAATAATTATCATTAATAATTTAATATATTATACTAACACAATTAAGTCAAAACTAATAGACTAATAGTTAGTTATTAAACTTAAACCACAAAAAATAACAAATAGTCAAATAAACTTATTCATGTCTTTAGTTAAGTTTGGATATTTAAATAAGTATAGTATTGGGCTTTGTTTGTTTATTGGACTTTGTTGAGTTATTAAATGAATTCAGAATTTTCGAATTCGATTTTGATTTTTTGATTTCGATTGAAATCGAATTCAGATCGGACAATGGTGATTTTGAATTTGAAATCAGTCGGATAGAGCCTTTCCAATTTTTCGAATTATTCGATTTCAGACTTCCGAATTTTCGAATTCGAATTCATTGCACAACCCTAATTTTAGGTGCCTGTCTCGTGGACCCAAGTAATGTGTGTATTCTCCTGTTTCATGGCTGCATGCAGTCGCCGCCATAATAAAATCATAAGAATATGGGAAGAACTCATAAGATTTTGAAATGGTGAGAGGAAGGATAATTTTGGATTAGAGAAAACAAAATGTTAATCAATAAAGAATAATTTTGCAGGGACGTTGTAGTTTTAAAAGGTAGTAAAACAGATTCTGATGCTTCACTAATTCGCTAAGCTCAATGAAATTCTTGATAGCTTGCCTGAGTTTTACATAAATTTTCTGAATGAATGAGAAGAAAGTGAACCAATTTTAAATGAATCAAACTCCAATCTGTGTTTGTTAAAAATATTTTTCCATTCTTTCCTTACTAAAGAAATAAACACAAAGAAGTTATCAGATAAGGCAATACAAGAGTAGTTTGTAGAAGGTCAAAATCATAAATGTTTGCATTGCATGTTACAACTACTAATTCATTCATCAATGCCAATACCTTCCCCAGTAATCCTTGGACCTTTGACCTCTGGTGACCTTTTGTGTACCTCAAACTCAGCCTCAGCTTCAGCTCCAGTTGACGTTGAGTTTTTCTACAGCCTTGAGAAAATCAACCACTAATCAAAATCAAACTGTGACAAGCTTGAAATGACAAAAAGAAATGAAATGGTAAACTTCAAAACGTGAATTGCTTAATATCTATAGTTTGATGCTTAATCAAACCTACTTGTTTGGCAAGGGCAATCAGGCTCAAGGAAAACAACTCGCAAAATCTGTTCATCTGCAACTTGGTCCCTTTTCTCATCAAACTGTATTCATTGTCAAATGGCAAAATTGGTTAATCACTCGGTACTAGATGGCATCTAACTATGTTCACAAGAATTGGGATTCCCTCGACTACTTTAGAAAAAAGAGGCAGAGAAAAAGAGAGGGACAATTTGAAGAAATTATTGTTTCAATATTAGTTATCAAGAACCAGGTTACATAAATGACAACAAAACTGTTTAAAATCATCAACCAAATTCGACTGAGCTGGTGCTTTAATTGTCAGATCTTCAATGCGAATTATTTGAACATTTTATCCTTTGTTTGGATGTTTTAGTATCGTGCATTATGAGTTGAACCGAGGTTCTTTTTTCAATCTACCATCGCATGTGGTGATAGGTCTGCAGATCAAGTCAATACAAATTACCAAGACATCTCAACTTGCAAGGCATATCTTTCAAATAAGGCATAGTGACAGATGATTTCTGGAAGGAAATGAGCATACATGCAACTCTATTCCATGACTTCAAGTATCGCTGAAGGTATTAAGAAGCACGCTATTCTGGCATGAATCTTCAAGTGAAACAATAACTTGTAGCATACAGGCACGCCAAACAATGAAATCAATTGCAGAAGTGAGAACAAGAAATATTTACATTCTTGCAGCTGAACTGAATCTAATTATCTCTAGAAGAGAATTAAGGATGTAAATTGCTTCTTTGTCTAAGTCTTTCCAGTTCTGCACCTCCTTGCTTTCTAGTCACAACTCACAAGCACTTTTTTTTATTTGTTCCCCCGGATAGAAGGCAAATTCACATAATTTTTGGTAGAAATTAATTTGGCTACATGGGAAGAATGAGCCGAACAGCGATAAAAATATGCTTTTTCTGAGGAAAAAAGAGGACTCGCTTATTTTCGAAATATGTTTGAACTGTGCGTTATATCTTAATGCCCTAGCATTGAAGAAACATTTTAGGTGTAATTCAGCTTTCAGAACCAATTAACAATAACATATGAATTTGGAGAATAAAAGGAGCAACATATGATTTGATGAAGCTAAAGAGCACATAGATTATAATCAATTGGCTCACTTATGCTGCATAGAAAAGGTATTAGGAACATAATGCTGAATAGAAACAGCTATGTTGGTTCATTAAGCCAATCATTTAGCCCAAACTCATAAAGGTAGAGTATGCATCCTATATCATTCCGATCAACAATTATCAACCACAAGAATAAACAGACATGATACACTAGTTACAGATTATTTGGATTGCTGATCCCTGGACTTTGCGGGTTGCTGAGTAATGAATCATCGTTAGCGGAGTTGATATACGAAATTAAATTGAAGAAAAAAAGATCTAGAAAGTAGGTATATTCTTTTCATATGTTGTGCTCATAATAAATCTTATGTTATCCATGTCTAATTCACCCTACCTCCACTATCTATAAGAGAAAAGGAAAATGTTGCCTCCAGTTGCATGTTTTAGCATACCAAAATTATTTGCAAGCTATTTAATATAGCAAAATTAGACGAACCCTCATATTTATTTGTGCAAGATTGGAAACATGAAAAAATAATAGAAAAGCTGATGAAGAAAATAAAATGGACTTTGAATAAAGAAAAGATCAAATTCCCTTTACAATTTCTTGCTCGATTATAACACTGGCCTGAAATCTTTAGCGGAATCTACAATTCTTTTATCACCAAAGATATCAAAAATTTCAAGATCGTCACCCTATATCTATACAGATTAGTACAAAATACTAAAACTTGTTGGGGCTAATCAATTGGAACCCCAGCAGCTCAAGTACATAACTTTCCTTAATGACTCTTCAGACTCCTTGAGTTTTTGTTGATCATTAGCTTTACGACTTGAAGCCACAGCAGAAAAGAGCTGCCTGGACTGAGACAAGGACCTGAGATTGTTCTTAGCATACTGGTGCATTGACTTTATGGTGCAGTTCCGCCTACACAATCCCCAATCTTTCATCGCCTGCACTCCTCCTAGACTTAGTGCTGCAACCCAGGCCCTGCTTGTTGAACTCATTTTCTTGATGAGATTGAAACTTCAAAAACAATTCTTTGTGTCGAAGTGTTGAGCTTCAGTAGAGAATTTGAGACTTTGCTGAATACAACAGATGTTTCAAGTGGATATTTCTGAGAAGATGTTTTAGGTGCTGAAGCTATTGGGGTGCTCACTCATATTTATATACTAATCCTTTATCTCAAGCTTGCGACTGTCTGTAAATGTACAGTAACAGAAACCAGGGGCTGTAGGAAATTCCAGTGGCCTTGGAGTGTGTGGTTTTTTTACGTTCTGGTGGGCTGAGATTGAACTATTAATGAATATTTTGCACCTCATTTAGTAATTGGTAGGGCAATCAATGACAAGAATAGGATGTATTACGTACATGTGACTTAATGTACACAATCTTCAATGAATTGTAACCATAAATTTTAGGGTATAAAAGTTCAAGACCAATCGTGTATTACATACTATACTTGTACACTTAAATGTAAGTTGTGTTAAAATCACATACGAATGAGAGTTCAACTTGTAGCTTATCAAAAGTTGAGACTGATATATAACCATCAATTCTATTTTGCTCTTAGACTTACTTTCTCCCTTTCAACTTGTAGCTTGTTGGCCTCAAAAACAATAAACACTGTAACCAATATAGAGATAAATGAACTTGTAATAAAAATGACAAAGTGATAACAAAACAAGTTCACATAAACAATAAGTAAAGTAAAATGAATAAAAAGATAACATCAAGATTTTTATAGTGGTTCAGTACCAAACTCAATACTTACATCCACTCCCAAGTTATCAGTTTAAAATATCAATCCACTAGTAGCTTCTTCAATTGTTAGTGAAGCAAATCAACTTGTACATATGGAAGGATCACTCTTTCTCTCTCTTCCTAGCTTTAGTTGAGCCAAAGTCACCACTTTGCTCACACTAAACTTTACCGAGACTAGCCAAGAATTTTACATCACTCACAATCCCACACTATGTTACAATTGAATGTTTCTATCCACCCAATTAAGAACTACTCTATTCCAACCAACTACTTCATCTAGAACTACAAGAGCACACACACAAAAATATTTTTCTTCAAAATCACTCTTAAAATACTTGTAAACTAAGTAGGCAAAGGTCTTCAATCAATTCTATACATTTGATATTTGTAAAAGTGAGAAAAAGGGTTAAAATGAGCTTTAACGGTCCAAAAAATAATGCAAAAAAACTAGCCATTACTGAGTCTGAATGGTCATCAGGAGACTTGCGGACATCTGGATGGTCTCTATCCAACATATTTTGAGCTCTTCTAGCTGTTCACATGTCCACAACTCTTCTTGTGCGTCCATATGGTCATCCGGATGACTACTTTTTTGCGTTTTTCATCTTTTTTTTTATTCCTAATAATTTTGCTGCAAAGATAACTTGATAAAATATTAGTAAACATTATCATTAGTTTGTTAATTATCAAATCTAAGATGATATGAGACCATAAGGTATTTATAGCTTATCAAAAGTTGAGACTCTATGTTTATCATGTGATATATAACTATCAATTCTATTTTGCTCATAGAGTAACTTTCTTTTCAACGACAAAGTGAATAACTATAATGTTGTACAAGTTTTGTCATGTATAGAGAGGCAATGAAACCTTTCACACCTTTAAGCATTTCATATCATACCCAACTAAGTGAAAAACTAAAGCGTCTAGTTAACAATTGTCTAGTGATAAGGAGGTGCCTAGTCTACATTTTTTTTCAATTTTTTTTTGTATCAAATAGTGTTCAATATAAAATTACATCATTTTTAATGTGAAACTATATAAAATTACGTCGTTTGATTTAGTAATACAATGTAATTTCAGTATGACATGATGTAGTTTTGTATTAAACATAGTTGAATACTAAAAAAATTAAATAGAAGATTTAATCCGGGAAGTGTTACGTGACGCATTCACTAATGCAATCTTTGCGATTATGGACACACATAAACAACAACAACAATAATAACAGGGATAATTTCACATACCTCCTTCAAAAATTTGTTCCAATTTCACCTACTTCCCTTCAAGTTTTAAACATTATACATACACCCCTTGTGTTTATATTTTTTATAACAAAAAAGTCTGTTTTGACAATATAATCTAAAAACAACAACCAAATATTTTAAATTGCTCTTAATTGCTTTAAAAACAACATATAAGTAAAAAAAAAAAAGTAAAAAGGCCCTAAACTTAAAGTTTTTGACCCCTTGATAGGGCCTCCCAAGTTATTTTATGCATGTTTTTTGTTATTAAATTGGTCATCTCTTTTTTTACTAATATATTTATTTATAAGATTTTGATAAATAAAGTAATTTATTTAGTTTAGTCTAATAACTAAATTTTGGAGAATAAAATCTGATAGAGATTGAAAATTTGGTATAATAGTATGAATACTTTAATATTTTTATGGATTAAATAATTTAAATTCTTAATGTTTAATTTTTCTTTTTAAAAGTAATTAAGAATACTTTAGGGCATTTTGTTAATATATTTGGATTACATTATTAAAATAAATTTTTTTATTATAAAAAATATAAATATAAGAATGTAAATATAATTTTTAAAATCTGAATAGAAAAAGATACAATTATAGCAAACTTAAAGGGGTATGTGAAATTATCCCGTAAAGACATTGCCCCCGTAATAATAAGACATAGCCAGACCTTTTTGACAATGACTTGTCCTAGGTATATTGTACCCCAGACAACGGGATGTGACCTTGAATTGATGATAATTCTGTTGGCTATTTGTCTTGTCTAGGCCTTGGAATGGCCAGAATACCGGGACAGCAAGAAATATGGTAATTAGGCAAGCAACGGCAAGGACCTTCAAACCAATTCAATTTATTGGATTGACTACTATAAAGTATCATAAAGACTTTAAAAGTTAAATAAAGACTTTAAAAGTTAAATGAAGTAGAAAGTTAAGAGGATAAATTTTGTTTCTTATTAAAAATTTAAATAAGTGCATAACAGTATTTAGTTGATGCGATAGTAGTTCAGTCTCCATTAAATTGTCTTAAATCTAATTGGGACTCCTTATAAAATATGTTAAGAATAGAATATAATATTATTTACAATTGATGGGAAAAAAAAGGCAAGGACCTTCAGGAAGGAATATTTATATTTCGGGCTTGGATTTTTTTATTAATTTTAAACCTCATCTTATAAATATTCCCTCATATGAATGTGGTCCTTTTTGGCTAAAAGCACAATGCTTCCTTTAATAGTAATTCTAAAATGTACAATTTCGAAAGTATTCAATTTTTTACTGGTTACTTTCTACTCTCTTTGCCTTGAGCAACTTTCTTTCAGCTGCAGAATATTTTAGGCAATGATGTAGTGAGAATTATCCAGGAAAAGCATGCGTTTGTCACTAATCTTAGCATCTTTATGAGTGAAAGAACTTTAGGTGGCTTAGGCTTTGTAGGATGCTGAATCATGAATTATTGTTAGTGGAGCTGATATAAGAAATTAAATTGAAGGAAAAAAAATCTAGAAAGCATATTCTTTTCATAAGTTGTGCTCATCATAAATCATATCTTATTCACGTCTAATTCATCCTACCTTCATTACCTACGAGAAAAAGGAAAATGTCACTTCTAATTGAACGCTTTAGCATACCAAAATTTTTAGCCAAGTTCTGTAATATAGCAAAATTAGACAAACCCTCATATTTATTTGTGCAAAATTGGAAACATGAGAATAAAAAATAGAAATAATGATGAGGAACATAAGTTGGACTTTGATCGAAGGAAAGATCAAATTTCTTTTCCAATTTCTTGCTCTATTATAGCACTGGCCTGAAATCTTTAGCGGAATTTACAATTCTTTTGCCACCAAAGACATCAAATTTTCAAAATCGTCACCCTATATCTATACAAATCAGTGCAAAATACTAAAACTAGTTGGGGGCTTAATCAATTGGGACCCCAGCAGCTCAAATACATAACTTTCCTTAACGACTCTTTCAGACTTCTTTAGTTTTTGTTGATCTTTAGCTTTACAATTTGAAGCCATGGCTGAAGAAAGCTGCTTGGTCTGAGACAATGACCTTAGTTTGCTCTTAGAATACTGATGCATTGACCTTAAGGTGTAGTTCCATCTGCACAATCCCTGATCTTTCATTGCCTGCACTGCTCCTACACTTAGTGCTGCAACGCATGCCCTGCTTGTTGAACTCATTTTCTTGACAAGAATGAACTTCAAGAACTATTTTCTATGTCAAAGTTTCGGAAGAGAATTTGAGACTTTGCTGAAAACAACAGATGTTTCAAGGGGAGATTTGTGAGAAGATGTTTTTGGTGCTGAAGCTAGTGGTGTGCTCACTCGCATTTATATAGTATTCCTTCATCTCAGGTGGGTGACTGTCTGTAGATAATTGGCGGCAGAAACCGGGGGGCCATGCGGATTTCCAGTGGTCTTGGAGTATTTGGTTTTTTTAAGTTCTAATGGGCCGCATTTGAACCTTTAATTACTATTTTGCACTGCATTTGGCAATGGATAGGGGCATTTTTTTTTTAAACCGTTAACATAATATTATCTTACTCATAATCTATTTTATGGGGAGCTCAACTTGGCTCGGGAGGGTCGATGGTGACTAAACCACCATTGGACTAAACGGATGCATTATGTACCCATTTAAATTTTGATGGGAGATAGAGTTCGAATCCCTAACCTCTCACCTCACTTAGCCTTTAAAGACTTGGTGGTGGCCAACCTAACCAAGTTGGGTTGGTTAATTGATAGGGCAATCAATGATAAGAAGAGAATGTATTTTGTATAGAATTGTGAACAAACTGAGCTGTTCGTAAATACAAATCGGCTCGGCTCGTGAAAACTTGAGTTCAGCTTCTTCACATAGCTAAATGAGGCTAGTTCAAACACAAATTTTGGTTGGCTCATTTAATAAATGAGCTAGAGTCTGAACATGAGATACTCGGCTCGCTCGATTTGAATAATACATTTACACTTATTTGAACCGAGTTGTTTGACGAACAAAGCTCGACTTTGACTCATTCGTATAGCTAAACAGAGCTAAACTCAAACACAAATTTTGATTTGTTTAATAAATGAGCTCATTTATTAAATGAAGACAAGCTCGAACCAAAAATATTAAACTCAGCTCGGCTTGTTTACAACTTTAATTTTGTACATGTGACTATGACTTAATGTACACAATCTTCAATGAATTGTGACGATAAATTTTAGGGTGTAAAAGTTTAAGATTGATAGCGTATTATACACATGTACACCCACACCTAGATACAATGGTTTAGTGATATAAAGTGCCCAGATGAGATTTTTTGTTCAATTTTTTTAGTGTCTAATAATATTCAACAGGCTTGTATCATTAAATAGAACGATATAATTTTATATTACTTTATATCATTATAGCATAGTTTTATATAGCGTAATTTTATATTAGATATAATTAGATATATAAAAAAAAGAAATGAATAGAAGATACGGATTGTAAGGTGGCATATGGTCGCTAATGCGATCATAGTTAGAATGGGCACACATATTACCCAAAAAAATAGACAACAATAGGACATGAGCACACGGTTTTAACAGGACTTATCGTAGGTCCATTGTACCCAGACAATGGGATGTGACCTTAAATAAATCAAATTCTGTTGGCCAGTTGTCTTGTTTAGGCATTCGTTTGGGCAGAACCGCTACTAGGCAAGGACCTTTTTGGAAGGACTATTTATATTTCAAGCTTGGATATTTTTAATCTCATTTAAATTTAGTTATTTAACAATTGTACATTGGATTAATGAAATATGAAAATATCGGCAGCCAATTAATCGGGTCGACCTTGCTTAAAGTTTAGACGCCATCCGTGATTTCTTTTTTCCCTTTCTAACGTCAAGAAAAAGATTTTCCAAGTTAATATGGTATATTTAACCTTTTTTATTAAAAATAGAGAAAATTGAAACAAAATCATCTTACTTATAATATTAGTCAAAAATTTTCGCCTTTTCATTTTGTTGGGAAAAAAATCTGAACAGTTTTCGGAATCGCTAGATACAAAAGAAAAACTAATATTGCCAGATTTCGTCTCTAAACATTAAGTGCAAACAAATAAATAACAAAATTTAAGATATAATAGAAGAAGTATATTAACTAAGACATCAATTTTCTTTTTCAATTGCAATTCATTCCAATATAAGCAATAAACCTCAAATTTTATAATTTACAATTCTGTCACGACAAAAAATACCAAAATTTCCAATCTCATGATCCTATACATCTTAAAACTACTAAGTAGTACTGGGAGAGGATCCATCAATAGGGACCCCAGCAGCTCAAGTACATGACTTTCCTTAATGATTCTTCAGACTCCTTTAGTTTTTGTTGATCATTGGCTTTACAACTTGAAGCCATAGCTGAAGAAAGCTGCTTGGTCTGAGACAATGACCTGAGGTTGTTCTTGGCATGCTGGTGCATTGACGTCAAGGTGTAGTTCCATCTGCACAATCCCTGATCTTTCATTCCCTGCACTGCTCCTACACTTACTGCTGCTATCCATCCTCTGGTAGTTGAACTCATTTTCTTGAAAAATATACAGACTTAAAGATTTCTTGTTGATGATGAAGTCTTTCGTATGCAAAATCTGATGCTTTTGGAATGGGGAATTTTGAGAAGATGTGTTTGGTGCTGAAGTTGTTGGGCTGGTCAGTCGTGCTTTTATAGCCTTACATCCTATGGGTGTGAGTCTGTATAAATGAATAAATGGAAAACCAGGTGCCGTTCTGCTTTCCATTGGCTTTGGAGAGTATGGTTTTTAAAATTTCTAATGGGCTTTGTTTGATTTAATTTTTTTCATCTTCACTTGGCATTGATAGGGAAATAAATGAGGAAAAAGTAATGGATACTCGTACCAATGCAAAAAATGATGACATCATATTAAGTTTATTTTAGTGCTTACTTCTGTGTAATTTATTGGTAATTAGGTACCATAGTACGTATTTCATGCGTATTTAGATCTTTCTCGTTAATAAAAAAAATCATTTATAATTTAGTGAGATACTACACTTACTTAACGATAAGGTACTATAATGAAAAAAATATGGTAGCGTAAGTAGAAGGTTCAATAAAACTAATATGTTATCGTAACACAACTGAAAAACTGAAAAATAATACTAATATTACCTAAGTGACTAGAAAATCGGGAGCTAAATATATAATTTTCTGGTAACATGCAGAATTTTCATATAATTTAATACTATTAAGGAAAGAAATTCTTTAGTGCATCTTAATTATGTCATGTGACATGGACATGGAGCACATTTTTACATAGACCGGGTTCATGGGCCGAGCTTTGGTGATAGGACTATCAATAGGGTCAAACTCGGTCCAAAAAAAGTTCATGAACTTAACCTTATATCGGGGCAAATCAAGTTTGGATCGAAATATTAGGCATGAAATATTTTTGAGCCGATCTTAAACCTCACAAGGTTCAGGCCCGTTATAGGCCCGACTCATATGTGTGTGTGTGTAATATTATATAGAGATACACATACTATATTATATATTATACTACATTATATGTATTGTATATTATAGTATTCTTTTGGTATTTTAAAGTCTAATGAATTAATATGAGTGAAACTTTTGTGTCATAGATATAATGCACTTAACCTGTTTAATGGACTACTCTAAAAGATAATACTCTTTTGTGCCATAAAGTTTTCGTTTGCTTTCAGTTAAATATGTAAGTGAGGTATTTATACTTAGTAGTAATATCTTGCAGATGTATTTTGTGAATTTTTTACTTGGATATCCATTAGTACACATTTTGAGACAGACCCTTTTTTACTTAATCACTTCTACAAATTTTGCTTTGCTTTTCAAAAATAATTTTACATTGGAGGACCCAACTTATATACAGTAATATTAGTTTGCTAATTAGTTTGTCTCTATTAATCATTTTTATGAGATTATTGAATTTTAGAAATATTTCAATAATTTTAGGCTCATAAGCTCGTGAGCTTAAGTTCACAGCTCAAATATTTTTGAGCTGAGTATGAGCTTCACATTCTTAAGCCCGAAATTTATAACCTGATTAATTATATGAGTTGAGCCTAAACTTGTTAAAACTCGACTCATAGGGTCCAATTGACAACCCTACTTGGTGGCTCATTTATCCACTGTTAGGTTAATGAGTGGGGCCTGTGAAATCGATTCATCCCAGAAAAATCTCATATATAGGGTGCCTCATATACTCCACCAAGCCTAGTTGGTTCATTTATCTACCCTTAGATCTACAGGCCCCACCTATGGACTTGCTCCATTCCAAAAAAATCCCATATACGGGGTACCTCATACAAGAATGTAGGAAAATAGCATTGTCAAATACTGTAATTAGATTTTTAATTACAGATAAATTTTGATCGTATAAGAGTCATTATTAACTATAAATCTTGACCATATAAGAATCATTATTAATTACAAACTCTCATCTTATCCAACCTGTAACCTATGCTCTATCCTTTTACATTTAATTTTTTTTTATTGCAGCATAGGCCCTAAGAAAAAAAAAAGACTTTTGCTGATATTTTCATTACTAGATTTTATATTTCCTTTTGAATTAGGTTTTAAGATTTAGGACTTAGCGTTCCGAATTCAGGGTGTAGGGTTTATGATTTTAAGATTTAAGGTTTTAATTAAATTAAAAAATAATGGTAACTCTGGCTTTTTATTTGTTAAGGAAAAATACGATTAACTTTTTATTTGTTAAAAACTATTTTAGATTTTTACTTTTTAGTAAGTTAATTTAGAGAAATACTTTTTTACTAAGTTAGGATAATATAAAATTATTTTAAAATTAAATTAAATTAGTTTTAATTCAGAAATGACAAATTAAGTTAGGCATATGTAACATTAAATGTCACAACTTCGACGCTACCATTGTTTAAAGAATTTCTGTGTTTTGTGTGTGTGTGTGTGTGGGGGGGGGGGGGGGGGGGGGGTCGGGGGACCTCATGACGTGATGCTACGTGCGGTGTTTGATGGTGACAATAAGCACACGGTTTTGTAATTAATTCTCCTAGCTCCAGCGTACCTATGCAATGGGATGAGATCTTGGAATGACCAAGAGCCTGTTGGCCATTTGTCTTGTTTAGTATTCGGATTGGGACGAAGTATGTGGCTGAGCAAGGAGAAAGCAACTTTTGTCAAATTCATTTAAGGCTCGGAGGTTTTTTCTTTTTTTTTCCCACTGTTGATAAAAAATGATGAAGTTTCAATAATAAATCAACAGTGATACTGACAGGAAACCATATAAATTGGCCACAAATATATTATGCCAATATTCGCTACATATTGATTTAAGAAATTGTTGTTGTTTGATGATAAATGCAAGTCATATTTACCCAATACTATTTACTTTTTAAAATAGCAATAAACCATCACATAGGACTGTTAATAGGGTCAAGTTAGTCCAAACTCGACCCGTTTAACTCAAAAAAAAGTTCATGAACTTAATTATATATTTAGCTGAGCTGAACTTGGGTTGAAATATTAAGAGCGAAATATTTTTTAGTCGAACTTGGGCCTTACAAGGCTCAGACCCGTTATAAACCCGACTCATAATATATATATATATATATATATAGCTATAAACACACACACACACACATACATATATACATATAGATATATACACATATACATATATACACATATATGTACATATGTCTGTGTACACACACTATACATATATACATACATACGTATATATGTACATATGTATATGTATACATATAATATTATATATATACATATATACACACACACACACACACTATATAAATACGCACATCAATATGTAAATGAGTTATTTTTGCTTGATAGCAATATCTTACAGATCGAAACCTGAGGTAAAAAAAAAAGAGATTTTCTCATCCCACATCGAAACGATGTAAGGTAGCGTCCTTGTACTTAAGTTCCGTGGGTGGTTTCAAAAGTCAGCAATTACCTTTTGAGATTCACTCGTGGGGGTGTGCTTAGGTGAGTGTTTCAGTAACCTTAGGTGTAATTTAATTAGTTTGTGTGAACTGTTTGCCTTGTCAAAAAGAAAAACAATTCGATAAAAGAATTGAGTGAAACCTGAGGTAAAAAAATAAGAGTTTCTCATCTCACATCGAAACAATGTGAAGTAATGTCCCTGCACTTAAGTTCCGTAGGTAGTCTCAAAAGTCAGCAATTGTCTTTTGAGATTCACTTGTGGGGTGTGTTTAGGTGAGTGTTTCAGTGGCCTTAGGTGTAGTTTAATTAATTTATGTGAACTGTTTGCCTTGTCAAAAAGTAATATCTTATAGATGTTTTTTGTAAATTTTTTATTTGAATACCTGTTAGTAAACATTTTGAAATAGTCATTTTTCACTTAATTACTTCAAAAAATTTTGCTATATTTTTCAAAAATAATTTTACACTAAAGAATTTGCTTATATACAATAATATTAATTTGCTAATTAATTTGTTTTCATTCTTACTTTTTGTGAGATTATTGAATTTTAAGAATATTTCAATAGTTTTAAACCCATAAGCTTGTGAGTTTAGATTCACAATCCGAATACTTTGTGAGCCAAGTATGAGTTTCACATTTATAAGCTCAAAACTCATAACCTAAACTCATAATCTGATTAAATATATGAACTGAGTTTGAACTTGTTCAAACACAGTTCATACGACCCGATTGACAACCCTACCATCACAGAGTATCAGAAGTTAAGGAGTGCATTGTTAAGCAATATTAAAGCAAGGGTAAATATATATGAAATGCATAGTCAGTGACTTCACTTTAAGGATTGCATGTCTGTTAACTTTACGAACAGAAATGACACTGATTTTTCACACATTGAACTATGGTGATTTTTCAAATATCCATTCCAACGTTGCTCTAAAAGCAATTGGCTCAAATTGTAGCAGAATATACAATTTTGTTAACCATCGCAGAAACCAAAAATTGTAGTTTCATCATGCTAAATATGTAAAATTTACAAAGTAGTACTAGATATGGGGCTCAAGAATTGGGACCCCAGCAGCTCAAGTACATAACTTTCCTCAATGACTCTTCAGACTGCTTTAGTTTTTCATGATCTTTAGCTTTACAACTTGAAGCCACAGCAGAAGAGAGCAGCTTGGACAGAGACAATGACCTGAGATTGTTCTTGGCATACTGCTGCATTGACCTTACAGTGTAGTTCCATCTACAGAATCCCTGATCTTTCATTGCCTGCACTGCTCCTACACTTAGTGCTGCAACACAAGCCCTGCTTGTTGAGCTCATTTTCTTGAGAAATGTACGAATTTCGACGTTTCTTGTTGATGATGCAGTCTTTGTGTACAAAACTTCCAGAGAATATTTTGAGGCTTTCTTTGAATACAACTGATCTTTTCCAGTCGGAGTAGTTTGGGAAGATGTGTTTGGCGTTGAAGGAGTTGGGATGGTCAGTCATATATTTATATACTTAAACCTCAAGTGTCTGTATGTTTCTGCAAATGGATGCAGCAAAAACCAGTGGCCGTGTGGTTTTCCTGTGGCTCTGGAGGATTATGGTTTTGTAAAGTTCTAGCGGGTTGTTGTGGGGCATTCCAATTTCCTGTGGTCTTGGATAAAGTTCTATTGGGTTGTGATTGGAACTTTGACTTACCATTTTCCCGTTACTGATAATGGGAGGTTATTGATTAATACACTTGAATTTTTATTACCGTAAATTCCAAAAAGAAAATGGTAAGTTTTGTTACAAAAATAATAAGTTTCACTTTTCTTCAAAAATTGGCTATTTTTTTTAATAATTCTTCATTATCACAGCATTTTCATAATCAATGATGGGTAGGTATTGATTGTTGATCATTTTAGATTCTCTATATAATCTTTTAGCCTATAATTTTATCTAATGTGAAACAATATCATATCTCACCAAGAAAATAAACATTGAAAGTAGGAAAATTAAGTGTTGTGATACTATTTCACTTTTTGATATAATTAGATGTTGAAAAAATTGAACAGAATATCTTTGCTCATGGGCATAGATTGCAATGGGTGAACCACGTAAATTCTTGTGTGTTTCATTTTTCTCATTTTTCTTCTTGTTAGTTAGTACAACAATGTATGTGTGTGTATCTGTGTGTATGGAAGGAGGGGAGAGGGAAATTTGCCAATTTAATCCATCATATTAAAAAAAAAAATTAGTCCCTCACATTTAAAGTCACTCAAAATAGTCCCTCAAATTTAAAAAGTGTGCCCGATTAGTCTCAAAGCTCATTTTTGCTCAATTTTTCAAAAAATTTTGGGACAAAAACGAAAATATAATTTGTTTCAATCGATCAAAAACTACAATTCCTATATAATTTCAATGATACAAATAAGATAGGATCTAATTACACATTTCTATTAACAAATTTTTACAGCAGTATAGGACCTTTTTTATTTTAGATACAGCTATGTGTTTCTCACTACATTACATACAAAGTGTTTTTTCATTGTTTCTCCTAAAATTGCAAGAAAATTGTGTGAAAATGAGCTTTGGGACCAGTCGAGTACACTTTTTTATATTCGAAGGACTATTTTGGTTGATTTTTAATATACAGATAAAAAAAAGTTCTTTTTAAAAATGTGAAGATACATGAATTTTTGCTAATTAGAATCTTGGCTACGCTTGGGACACGTAAGTAAAGTCGGCTATATGTCGGAACTGGCGGCTTAATTAGAAAAATACCAATTGTTTTGCGCTGAAATTATTAAGCCGAAAAGGACAAAATAGCAGGTCCAAACTCCTGGCGCAGCTGATCTGATAATTCCCTAAAGCGCTCTTGGTTTACTGCAGAACTTAGAAGCGGCAGGAACAAATGACAATCGTATCTAGCAATTGTTTTTGGTGCCAACTTTTTCCTTTTGATCATTTTCTTTTATTGAGGGGATTTATTTATTTTTTTGGTGCATTTGGCAGAAAGTATGAAAATTTTGACTATATACGATTTTTAAAACTTATTTTACATATAAAAATGAGTATAACATGAGTATGTATTTATAATTCTCGGAGACCAAGGATGTAGGTAAGTAAAATTTCCTATAGAAAAATCAAGACGTGATTAAATCTTGACCTTTAATTATATTTGTTAATTATTTGTACCTAATTTTTTTATCATCAAATTTGTATAACAATGTATATTGCTCCAAACTCGAGTTTGAGTTAATATTACTGTTGCTTGAGATTGAGTTCGAACTCGATCGAGGTTGTAATTTGAAACTTGAGCTCCGCCCGTTAATTTTAAAGAGAGCTCGAGTTTGACTCAAAATCGCTCGTAAAAACATGATCTAACTTGAACTCAAGCTCGAACTCAAACTCAAATTTGTAGAGAAATATGGGTAAATTGATAATTTCATCTTATCCCTTTTTCATTCCCTCCCTTTTTCCTAATTGCCAAGGCCGAGGATTGAACTCCAGAACTCGGTAGGAGAAAGGTTTTAAGGGCCTTTCCCTGACTACTGGATCGAAATCCAGTGGCTATTTATACTTAATATTAATTCAATGTGATATGTTAATATGTTATAAAAGAATTTCGTCACGCCATAGTATAAGAGAGAACATGAAATCGTAGAAAACTTTGGCAAGTAAAATCAACTCAACTCTAATAGTCGTACTTAAAATATAACATTAAATAATCACATGGATTGTAGGAGAACTAATTTCGTATAGGGAGTATACTTGTCAAACTAAATTCAACTTAATTCTCTTAGAATCGTATTAATTAAAGTCAGTTCAATAACTTCAAAAACAGTGTCCAAATAAGAAAACTTGGTACTGGAGCCCCAAGGTTTTTAAATAAACCACTGGCTACCCAAAAAATACTGTTCACATAAAACTCATGGCTCGAAACTTTCATATATAAGCCAACAAAATCATTTGCTTATTATATAAACAATCCTTCCATTCCAGCCAATTTGGTATAGCCAACGCAAATATCTTATGCTATTTCAGTCTTGAACCCTCCTTAGATATCTATCAGTTTGTTAACATAATACACAGATCAAATATGACTCAAACTCTCCTTTAAATCTTCACAGCAAGAAATTAAAAAGAAGTAGGTTAATTAAGCATATATACTGCTAGCATATCTTTAATATGAGCTTGAGGTATATGAGCAGGATTTGCATTAGAGCAGTTCAAAGGATGAGAGACCATAACACCAAAGGCATGATCATGGCCGGAGTGAAGCCTTCTCCGGTGGGCTCGAGGTCGGAGTCTGGCAACATGACTAGGCATGGAAGATGGGCTCCGGCAGGCAACAGAGAGACTTTGAAGAAAATTAATGAGATGAATGACAATGAGCGGAAAAAGCTTAGAGAAGCTGAAAAGGCTGAGAATGTTTTGCATCTCATCTTCTGGGGACCCAAGTAGCTCCAGTTTCTACAAATGTTTATGATGATACTATAAGTTAGTGAATTTAGTGGTATGCAAAATTTTGCAATTTTTTTTTTCTGTTTTCGACTTGTGGTTTTCTCCGTGATGGAGATTGGAAGATGCATAGGTCTCTTTGGAGAAAGTCCAAAAGTTGATAAATTGAAATATTTCATGTTAAAGGAATAAAAATGCTTTATTATTATTATTTTTTGGAGTTAGTGTGATAATACTATTACTTTTCTCATATTACAGTTTGTTGGTTCACTAATTATTTTTGCTTTATGTCCGTGGTTGTTAATATTTCTCTTTTATGTGTTTTTTTTTCCAGGTTATAGAGAAACTCTTAATACTCTTAAGTCTTACAAGAGACAAAAAAGGAAGGTTAAAAAGCGATTAAGCTAATGATTAGATAACTAATGTTCTACTGGCTGAATTCAGCCATTGGGGGTAACGGAAATGTGTAAGATTATCATGAAAGGGAAATCAAGAAATGTCGGTAGGATATATTTTGACTTTGCAAATTAAGCTGAGCAAACTCATTGGATGCAAGTCCATGTTAGATACGAAATTTTCGCAAAAGTTTTTAAAATCAATTTTTTTTTAATGAATTCATAATTCAGAAGTATTTTTCATTTATTTTGTGGTAGGTAAACTGATAGAAAGAAGATGGGATCAAATATCTAACTAAAAATATTGCTTTCACCATCAAATTTATAAATGAAAATTTATAGGGAAATAGTTATTAGTAGATAATAATACTTAAAACGGATCCTCAACTTCTCAGAAAGTCCATTCAACATGGATTTTCACTAAGCTGGATTCCTTGAAAAGCCCTTCTAAAACTCTCACCAAATATGTCAAATTAAACTTTCTCCATGGAAGTTTCTCTTCATTATTGAACACAAAAATAAATAAGAAAACAAGGACATTCAAAAAATTCTTTAAGGCTAGAAACAATCAGAACTAGAAGTAATTTCCAAACCATCCAAAACCAGCCTACATCTGAAACTCTATCAAAATGAAGGGCTAAATGGGCTTCACCAAAGGGTTTCAAAGTACACTGGCCTTCTCAAACTCTTAAAAGTACTTGGGCATATCTATATAGAGTTTAGACTGAGGTCCTCGATATCCGGCTGGGAAGCACAAATACCCAATGAACCTTGGGGTCGTAGTATTGGGCCAAATACCACATCAAAACGACCGACATTTGAGTTTATTTATTTCTTTGGTAATAGCCTCCGACCATTCTTTTCATTTAATTGCAATAAAAGTATGTACTATGTGCAGTAGAACTTGTACACTTAATCATGTACAAATGTATCACATGCAATAGACCTTGTACTCCTACCACTATTTACTTTACTTATTTATTTATTTATTTGCTAAAGTTTTGATAGTCAAAATCATTCCATTGGGCACGTTTTGCTCAATCAAAACATTGGATTTTAAATTTCATAGGATCCCTTTAAATTCTTTTTAAAGTCTTTTTTATGTTATTTTATTTAAAATTTTGGTACTATCACATATGACAATGAAAGTTTATATACCAATGGTAATTATTATAAATTAAGTGTGAGATTTCGGCAGACTGCTTAACTATCTACAAAGTAGTGAATAAGGAAAGTTAAAAACATTATGTAAACATTAATTTATCTTTCGTGTACTATGACTTCATACTAAATTCACGGAAGATTTTCAGCTTTCCTAATTTTACAATTTTTTGTTCGTCATTTTTCAAGATTTTACCTCATATAAAATTCAAAGATTACTCAAAACTTTTCGGGTCGCCTAATCCACAAGATATCTAGTAAGTCTGTTACAACCTACTAATGTTCTTTAAAATTCAAACAAACAAAAAAATAAAAAATAAAAGGAAAGAAGAAAGAAAATACCTCAAATAACGCAGTCCAGATTCTTTGTCCAATTTTTTTTTTTTTTGTTAGATAGTGTCTAATATAAAACTACGCCGTATCAATGTAAAACTATATAAAATTACGTCGTTCTATTTAGTGATACGATATAGTTTCGTATTAGTACGATACAGTTTTGTGTTAGACATAACTGGACACAAAAAATTTGATAAACAAATAACGTATGACGGCTCTTATGACAAGAACTTCAATATCTAAATTCTCTGTTGTGTTAGGATCGCATTGACTGATCAAAATCCACAAGAAATGAGCTTAAGGCACATAAGCAGAGTTTGCCTTCGTGCAGTTCAAGGACTAAAAGACCAGAATTGCAAAGGTTCTTCAATTAAACCTCCAAATAACTCTCTGACTCCACTGACAATTCCAATCATGGGAAGAAGGTTTCTGGTTATACTGTTTATAAGGAGTTAGCGAACAAGACTGATTGAACTAAGATTTGAGATACTGAGAAGGCTGGGAATGTTATGCACCTCATTTGCTGGGGACCTAAATTAATCATGCATAGAATCTTTTTTTAATTTAGTATGGTAAGAATTTTTCCTTTCATAAATTTCCATTGTGAAATGGGCAGCACATCACCCATGTGGGATTTTTCTGGAGGATTTGTTATTTTTTTCAGGGTGTCTTATCTCAAATTATTTTCATATAAATCAAGTATGGTTAGATAGCAAATACTAGTGTTACTGTGTCTAATATTCTGTTTCTGAAGCTAGAATAGCGGTACAAAAGATTTCTACTACTTCAGCGGACTCGAAATGATCCTCTGTTATTGTGTTGAGTCCATTGATCGAGTATTCATATGCTAGACAATCGTCATTACGGATTGAATCAGGGTATAAACACATTTCTTACACCCTATATATTTTAGGTAGAGGTTGGTGTGGATTGCTTAGAAGGGGAAACAAGTATACATGGCTGTGATGGGGTGGTCATGAGCACATTGGATAATAAGCTTTCCTGGTCTTTAGATTTGGCAATTGTAGCATAAGATTTGCGGATATGATACAAGAACGAAGCCTCCTCCATTGGCAAATTTGAATCCTGGAAAAATGTATGCACCTGGCCTCATACATGGCTTCACCCAAGCATCACTTTGGTTGAGGGATTAAAGTTTGTCACAATGGACCTAGGAGTAGAACAAGTTCTGCATTTGACAACTCTTGTACATCTTTTTCTTTTTTTTTTTTTTTTTTTTTTTTGTCAAAAGTCAACATATGTATTGATCATTGTAAAATTCTGTACAACAAAACAACAGGGACAACTGGCCCCGATTACAGTTCAGGATCATGGATCCATTGAGGGAACGAGTTTTCCAACAAGACGTAATCTTTAAGTTGTCTTGCAAATTTCGCAATCTTGCTAGCTAGGAGATTGTGCTTTGCATGCACCTGTTGAAAAAAGCAAGAGTGAAACACCGAGCCAAAGTCCAAGATATTTTCTATAATGGTCCCACTTTTAGAATCCTTTGCATCGGTGCATCCGTACATGCTGTGTTCATTAACATTGCTTTTCTCTTCCAGAGATTTTTACAAGACCATTTCTACAGTTTACCTGTGAATTTATAGTTTACAATTATATATTAAGGCGTGTGTTAATGTAAAAAAGTGATGTAATGGCTCTCTTTTAGATCTTAAAGTCTACTGATGAAGCCAGAAACTGGAATCTTGTAAGAATTGCCCCTTCTCCTCCCTCAGATTATTAGGAGAATACATTTATATTCCAAATCTAACAAAAAAAAAATATTTATGTCCTAATATTTTTGCCCTCATCAAGCATACCAAATTGGCTATGCATTTAAATGTTTATGTTACCATCCAATTTGACAACACACACTTGTCATCTGTTACCAAATTGGCTATGCATTTAACATGTTATGTTACTATCCTATTTGACAATGTACAATCTTGTGATTTTGTCATTTTTGCATAATGTGACTTGAAGTTATGATCAGCATGAACCAGTCTCAATTTGTATTGCTCAAGCCTGGATTATTGTTTCGGCATTTCATGGAATGAAGTGGGTATTGGAGCTCTTGAGCAATTACATCTTGAAGAGGGAGAGGTTAGTACTGACAATGTTAGAAGAGTTTAGTATTATATGGACAGAATCTTATGCCATGATTATGTTGATTTGTTAACTTTTTTCTGTAATTAAATCCATCTCAAGTTCTATCTTGATTATGCATTTACCAATGCTTCTTTTGCCATAAACTTACTGCAAACTTGATGGTTATTCTGGTTATAAAAAATAAAAAAAATCACTGCAAACTTGATCATTGTTCTGGTAGTAAAAAAGAACACTATGTACAAGCATATTTGTTGTTTCATACATCTTATGCAGAATGACCACAAAGATGCACAAAACAAACACTCAAAGAGCTCAACATGATTTAGTTAGGACCCCAACAACTTAAATACATTACAGTTCGAAGTGATGCCTCAGACTTCCTGAGCTTGTTTCTATTGGCCTCTTCGGCAGCCTTATTGAGTGCCTCTGATTCCATAGCCGCTGAAAATCTTCTTCCAGTTTCATAAGGTTCACTACTGCAAACACGGTTAGCCGCTGTTTTGATGTTTGGATCACATTTTTGAAACTTGGCCTTGATTTCTTCTGTCTCTCGCACATTGGTTAGAAGATGAACTTTTATGTTTTTCAACATGATCTTTAACTTGGGATCTATTAAACCAAGAGGCAGTGATAGAAAGAGAAGTAAAGGCTAGTGGTATTCGGTTTCAATGCGAATGAACATGGTAATGCCATTAAACATATATAGAACAGAGAAATGGCACCGAGTAGTACAAATTTGGGAATTTTGCAGTCTACTTATGATATTTATTGTAACAGTAAAATATTTACTAATCAATTTAATATGACTAAAAATATTTGATCAAAATAACATAAATTCACTATAATTATCCTATAAATTTTCTCTTGCCACGTTAGCCCTTCACTTTATGACTGATATAGTCTTTACCATAGTTTGAAAGAATATATACATGAACTGATACTTTAATCTTTAGCACATATTAAAGACTTTTTAGGGATAGATACAAGATGTTCACCTGGTTGGTCTCTTTATTCAAAGTTGAGGTCTGCTGGTACTAATGTAGGTTATCAGGCTAGTTAAAGGTCTTAGTCAAGATTCTCACTGATAGAATAAAGATAGCTTGCACGTTGGTTCCATAGCCATTGGAGCAGCTGGCATATGACCATGTGAGCATCAATTCATAACAAGCTGATTTTATATAGCTTAATAGTACTTCCATTAAAGTTCTGGATAAGATCAACTCTTAAATGCGTCAGATTTTAGAAAGGTCTCTTTACAAATTGCAGTTTTCATTTATATTACTAGTGGTTACCAAGCACATAGGAAGAAAAGGAGGAGGATGTGAAGGGATAGAAAGATTGCTTCAAGCAATTGTGATGACCTTTTATTCTTTTCAACTTTGATCACATGATTACTAAAATTAAAAATGATTAACTAAAGCAGGAAAGAGAGCAAACTGCAAAGAAGTATGATTCATTCAGGTCGTTTTGTCCTATCCAAATCACTAAACTTTTTACTCATCGAGGAGATTGCAGATACTTTGATATAACTAACTGGAAAGTTTCACATAGTTGAAAAACATGATGACAATTTATGGAATTACGATACCACTTTCATTCCCAAATTCATAGTCAAATTCGCTAACTTAAACATCCAAATACAGGCCTGTTACACACAACTGCATTTCTGAGAACATGTGGTTAGTCTTGATAGATGATTTCTGATGTTCTCTTGGGTCTTTCATGGGTGGAAAAGACAGAGCAGAGAAGCTATTAAACGAAAGTAAATGATTCTTGGATGCTGAATAATGAGTCTGTTAATGTGATATTATGTGTAAAACAATAATTATTTTCTAAACTCGATGAGTTTATTAGAAGTGAAATAAAATTTGAGAATAATACTAATATTCTACTGATATAAGATAAGAGAAAAATTCAAATTAGCCTGAAACACGAATCTAATAATTTTAGCTTTAAAAATAGATCTAGGAAGTGGGCTTGTGTGACTAAAAGGCTAATGGACATGAGGCAAAGAGGACTGAAATACCGCAGTACTGAGATTGTATTTTTTAACAGAATCAATAATGTTATGGAGATGACCTAGGTTTCTTTTAGACTTAACCTCAGTTTGGTGCATGTGCATAGCCTTAGCAAATCCTTTTTTCAAAAGAATTGATGTACGACTTACAGGGGGGAAAAAGTTTTAACTCGGAACATTTAGAAGTTATGTAAAAAGTTAATTGCGTGTGACAAATAACTTAATTTGACTGCACAATTGATTAGATTTTTTTTGGTAGATACTAGTATTTAATATATCTAGAGGAATCTTTAAGACTAGAACTGAAAAATAAAAATTCTTAATCCGCATTAAACTGAAAAAATGTTGCCCTTTACATCATTTTTTTTTTCACAATTGTATTACAAATGTATAATGCCTCACTCAAGTGGGGTGAAACTTCCAATGGTATACTAGGTGAAGTTTCAAACTTTTTGTCACACACAATTAGAGCTATAGCTCTCCGAATACTATCTACTCTCCCTTCTCTTAAATCCTTCATAACTGCCGCGGGCAGGGGAGAATTGACCATTGGGGCATTTGCCCAATGGTCAAGCCAACGTAATTTTTCACATTTTGTTGCTCTAATTGTTGATAATTGTACATTGCCAAACAAAAATATTAGCCTTTAATTTGAAGTAAAATTCCAAATTCACCCCAATTTCTTGCTAAATATCCACTACATGGACAAAATATTTGTGTTATGATGCATTAAATTAAATACTTGCCATACTTTAAAAAACACAATTTCCTTCCAAAATATAAAAAGTAAATATAAAACTTCAGTGGACCGCTCCAATATCTACTATATGAACAAATTGTGTTATGATGCATTAAATTAAATACTTGCAATATTTTAAAAACACACTTTCCTTCCAAAATATAAAAGATCAATCTAAAACTTCAGTGGACCGCTCCAATCTGCGAAGTTTTTGGGCTGATCTGTTGCTTTTGTAATCCACTGCTAGCTGTTAGTTTTTTTGTAAAATCTCCATATTTTATGGGTTCATTTGGTTTCGTGGACTGAATGAGAAAAGACCGACCAACAAATAATGGGCCACAGAGATGGGCTCATTCGATTAATTATTAATGAGCCATCGATCATAAAAATAAGTGGATACGAGCCAACCGTTCTAAGAAGATCTATTATGGGATTCCTCATCCTCGTTGAAACAAATTTTTTAAGTTTGATTAGAATTAAATTATTTATAGATATACAACAAATAATCGATCTATACAACAAATAATCAATCTTATGTTTAGTATATAATATGAGATTAGTATATAATATAAGACTATTATTTTCATTTCCAAGATAGGTTAAAAAAAGTGTAAAGAAATCTTGACATTTTATTATTCATCTTTTATTTTGGGCTACGTAGTCTCACATTTTTCCTAAGGTTATTTTATCTTATATTCATTCGATAACTCTTTTAAATAAGATGACTCACCTCATATCTAGAAATGAACCAAATATAGGATGCTGTAATAATTTCTGATAATAAATTTTTTGCATCATCTTGGACAAAACGACTACACTAATAATATTAGTAAATTGTTAGGTATCTTACCTTAAAAGGGAGAAAAAAGAGCCTCCAAATTCAAATGGACAATGCATAAATTCGTCATACATTTTTTGGTCAACAACATAAATTCTTCATGCCTAATTCATAGACAGACAATATTTTTCCAAATTTATTCCCTGTTTAATATATATATATATATATATATATATATTTGTGTGTGTGTGTCATACACACATCTAAATCCACAGACAACTACAAGAAAGCAACCGCTATTGATAAGCCACCGAGCCAATGGCTCGGTGGTCAGGGGAGCACTTAAAAGCTCCTCTTGTTGCAGGTTAGGAGTTCTAACATTATCTGCAACGCTATCTTGTTAAAAATTTAGAGACAGCACTAGTGTTTTTTTTATAGAGTCCCTCAGGTCCAGTTGGACTATCCCTTAAAATAAATTAAGAGTAGACTGGAATGTTGAATACTTAAAATAAAAAATAAAAAACCGCTACTGATAAGGAAGGAAAAGGCATAACCGCTAAGAAAGTTCAATAACAAACTGAAAAAAAAAAAAAAAAAACGAAACAAAAATTTTTTCCGACAGCGAAAATACCATACTACTAGAAAATTTTGAAAAATACTAAAACAAAAATCTAAACGAGAGGTCATCCTGGGTTGACGATCCACGTGTCAAATCTTCACTGGCCCATCCTTCTCCATCCTCGTTAACTAACCCGAACCAGTGAATTATAGTCCCCCCAAAACCACATTTAAAAAAAAAAAAAAAAAGAGTAAACAATAAACTGTGTGTTTAGATAAAGTTCTTTGTAAGGCCTTCTAAAAAAAAATAAAAAAATTACTATTGCTTTGCTTGTGCCATTTTTAAGATAGGTATATTTATGAGAATGAAAGATAGTTATAAAACAAATATGCAAAATAATTATTAAAAAAAAGATACTTCGTAATATTAAAAATCACGAATAATTATAAACTATGCTAATTTGATTTTGTTATGTAATTCTCAAATCAAAATCAAGCATTTTTTTTTTTATGTTATAGGAGTCCTACAAAAAATAAAAAAAAATAGTTTTCGAAATTTTTTTACAAAAATAAAAAAATATGTCTAAACGGATAAAACTCACCAGCCAACTGTACCCTTTCTTCCTTCTAGAGCCTCATCCACATTTCTTCTTCCCCTCCAATGGGAACCCACTTCACTCACTAACTCTCCTCTTATATATGCATAAAAATAAACGTTATATGTACGTATATAATATTCATAATTATTATTATTATTATTTGTATTAATATTTTGGAAGAAAAGTTCAATATATTTTTTTTCTCGGGTCTTGGAAAAAAAAATGGCGGCTGTGAGTTCAGTATCAACGTTTTTAGGAATAAAGCAATCATTCGACTGTTTTAATAAGAGAAATTCTTCTGCTCGGAATTTGTCTTCAAATTTTGAAGCTTTTAAGTTTCGTTTAAGCTTTTATGGGTTCGATTCTCTTAACGTTAATTCCACTGAAAAGTCTCGCTGCTTCGCAGTCCATTGCATGTCTACTGCCACAGGTTAGTCTGTTCTAATTATGACTTCTTTTTTTATTATTGAATTTATTTAGGTGAATTTGATATTATTTATTTATTAAGATTTAATACGTTGGATTATGAGGAAATGTAGGATGTTTAAGAATGGTGGTTGGGATTTGTCAAGTTTTGATTTTTCGTTATTTTTTCAGAAGGGTTTTTGGAATTATTGAATATTGGTGATTATTTTGTGATTTTTTGGATTTTTTTTTTTAATTTTCCTTTTTATAGGTTTATGAGGAAATGTTGGAATTAGTGGGGGAAGAATGATTAGAATTTTGATTTTTATTGTTGGTTTAATTTAACTAATACAACTAAAAAGAAAAAAGATTAGATTTTGATGAATTTAAGTTCAAGTGGGGATATTTTTAGCAAGGTTGGGACTGCAACAATTTTTATACATTTGATTCGAGTAAAAGTTAATTTACAGCATGACTTGATGAAATTTTATAGACTTTTTGAATTTGTGCATTTTACTGTTTTTTGTTTGTCACTTATGAAAATTTCTTAGGGCTGTTAACTAAGATTCCACTGCATAGAAATTTATAAATTGAGCTAACATGGCATATTATTATGGTCATATTTGCTGATAATAATAATAAGAAATGACGTTTTATTTTTTGATATGATTGAGGTTTTTTGTGTAACGCCGTTCGAGAATTATGTTTAATGCCGAATGCTGCTATGGTCGAGCCAGATTTTCTAATCATTTTTAAACATTTTAAAGTTTTTCCAAAAGCGCTTCTATAATGCAAAACAAAGGAAGTGGTTTTGAAATGAAGAATGCTCAAATAAACATACACGAACACGATGCATGGCAGATGATTTTTCAATATGAAAAAGAATTGGATTGTTTGTCAGATGATTTTTGGAATATTATACAAAGTTTTCCTTTTTGTTGAATGGGAATAGATTATTTGAATTTAGTTTCTTCTACGTGTGGCATTGTTTCAGATGTGCCAACAGTAGCGGAGACAAAATTTAATTTCTTAAAAGCTTACAAGAGGCCAATTCCTAGCATCTACAGCAGTGTGTTGCAAGAGTTGCTTGTTCAACAGCATTTAATGAGATACAAGAGAACATACCAGTATGATGCTGTCTTTGCTCTGGGCTTTGTAACAGTATTTGATCGACTAATGGAAGGATACCCTAGTGACGAGGATCGTGAAGCAATATTTCAGGCTTATGTAAAGGCTTTAAAGGAGGATCCTGAAAAGTATAGGCAAGTGAATAAAACTAAATTCTTTGCATTCTGCCGTTGTACTTCTAGTTCTACTTTTGGACTTCTATTTAGATTGCTTCTTTTATTAAGCATGTTGTGATGATGTCAAACGAAAGCTATGCTGAAAACGTGGCAATCTACTTTTAAAAATTAAAGCAGTAAATAACGTTATTAATTACTTAAGAACTAGTATACACTGTGATCCTCACCATGGAACACATGAAACCAAGGTGATGCACATTGTAACATGCAATTTAGCCTCATGAGAAGTTTAGCACTATGTAAATATATAGTGTAGTGACTTCTGAATAGCATGTATGTTGTGAATTTTTAGTCTAAACTAACAATATTATCAACTGAATCATTAAATCTGCACCCATGTGTTCCCATTCACATTGAAATGAAATTATTGCTGTTATAGACATGAAGCAGAGGCACATCTGCAGAAAATTGAAAAACAAAAACAGTTTCTGTCAACACTCGTCTCTCATTCCCCCTCCCCCTCCCCCAAACAACAAATGCCAAACAAACAAAAAAAAAACATAGGTACTCTTTCTCATCCTCTTCTTCTTCGGTTTCAACTGTTTGCCATATTGACAAAGAAGAATTAGAATGGACGATGATGAAGGGCAAGAGGAGAGTGAGGAGGAAGGTGTTGAGTATTATAAAATTTCAATGATGATGAAGGTGAGGACGACTTTATAGGAGATGGATTAGATGACTAGTGCTCTATTCTTAGATGCTGGATGCATATCGTTGCTTATTTTGAAATGGATATATATCTATATGACTTTGTGTTTGTACGGGTGACTTTTTGTTCTCTTGTGTTTGCTTTTATGCTTTAAAAGATTGATTGATTAATCAACACATTCTTAGACTAAAATAATGCGGCGCTTTTATTGCAAAATTACTTTATATTAGGGAAAGTTCGAAATTTCTAAATTCTAATAAGTGTGATTCTCTCAATATAGCGCGTGCAGCTATGTGCTAGTGCCCCATGGGGACTTTTACAGTACTATGGGTGATTAACAACTATACATGCTACAAGATTATGCTATGAAGCCTGAGAAGATGCTGTTGATATTGTCTATCCATTATGCATTGATAGAAAAGGAAAGGAATAGTTCTTTCTTCATTTTTTTTTTGTTAGAAATGAAGATATATTAAATTTTATTGAATTCACAGCCTTCTGGCTAACTTTGAGCAGTTGGAATAATGTTTCATCAAGATCTACTAGAACAGGTGTTACTTTGGCTGGAAATTTTCGAATTTGTTTAACTTTTCTCTGATTTGTACTCTTCTCTGAAACATTATACTGCAGATCTGATGCACAAAAGTTGGAAGAGTGGGCCCGTGCTCAAAATGCTGGTACATTAATTGAATTTTCATCCAAGGAAGGAGAAGTCGAAAGCATTTTAAAGGACATTGCAGAAAGAGCAAGAAGCAAGGAAAGTTTTAGTTACAGTCGATTCTTTGCTATTGGTCTCTTCCGTCTTCTTGAGTTAGCAAATGCCACAGAACCCACCATATTAGAGAAGGTACAGTTCATAAGCAATAAAGCTTTATTGTTGTTCTCCTTCTCTTCAAGTTAAATTGAAGTGGTTAATTTTCCTCCAGGAACTGTTATCATGTGAATAATTGTCACAAAAAAAAAAAAAAAAACAAAAAAAAAAGCTTCGGCAGGCCTCCCTTAATGAAAATTGTGACACGTTACGCGTCGCAGAAAACAAAGAAAGGGGATATTACTAAAATTTGAAGTTGTCAACCTAGAGCCTAATTGCTTTATAAGCTGGAATTCCTGGACAATTTTTAGTTGGTCGAGAATTCCAAATGCCACTGGCTGACTAATATTTTCTTCTTCTTTTTTTTTTCTTTAATTTCTTTTTAATAATATAATCCTACATTGCATAGCATTTATTTATATGGGTTCAGTACAGGAGGGGTCAATCCTACTTGTTCTGGGACAGAGAAATGGTTGAATTAACTTTTTTGAACCTATCTTCCATCAAAATGAACAAATTTTGCATTTAATACCTGGTTTTGGAAGGATCTTGTTATGGTTTAACTAGAATGACACATGCAGTTCAACTTACCATCTTTTTTAAAAAGATGTTATGATTTATTTGTCAGTATTCTATTGGTGGCCATTGTTTTTATTATTCATGGATAAAATTGTTCGAGATGTGCTGTCTAGTTCATGGGCTTTGACTTGAATAGATATGCTTTTACTTGAGGCACAACTTGCTTAATCCATTGAATTGAGTGTATTCTAAGATTCACTCTTGTCAATTGATTATGAAATGAACTTTGGTGTGACAATCAATATACCAGTTACCTAAATTGTCTCTTAAACTTAAATTGTCTCTTAAACTTAATTATTTTAGCAGGACCAATTCTCTGTCTACTTTTAGTTTGCAGCTATGTATACATGTAAAAACATTAAGTCCAGCTCACATGTCAAGTATTGTATCTTGTGCTAAAAAACTTTAGAACTTGTGTTGCCTGCATTGATGAGGAAGGGCTTATCTATATACTTGTTTATATTATTTGGCAATAAGTTTGATGATTGACAAAGGCAAAAGTGGGAGAACTCAGTGATTCTTAGAATGGACATTGCACATTTCCAAATGAAACCCTTGTAAATTATTTCCAAATTAAGTTACAGTGAAAGTATATAAACTTTTTTGGAAAATTTATACTTGCCTCTGCTTTATGCTTGGAGTGGTAGAAATGGTAGACAATTTTGATGTAGATTGTGATTTGTCAGTCATCAATGGATGCATTTACACAATTAGGAATATGTTTGTTATTTTAGTTGAGATTTAGATAGGTTGAGAAACATTTTACCCCAAAGAATCAAATTAGGAACAGTTCGATATACCTTTCCAATGTGAAATTATCAACAAGTTGAACTCACAGCATACATCACAGAAAGCAGCTAAACAGTCTCATGCTTTAGAGCCATGCCCATTAACACAAAAGCGGTTACAGACCTGGTATTGGGCTATTTTCAAAAATGAAAAATGCTGATCCAATTAAACCATGTGCCACTGATCAAAAGAGAGAAAATTATACGCCATGCCCCTTGAGTCACCTTTCAACCAATGCTAAGAACTTAATTTTCTAGATGAGATTAAGTTGTCCCACTTGAGACAGGAGAATTGTATTTTACTAGTGTAAACATAGTTGTTCATGTAATATTTTAAATATTTTATCCTGGCAAGCGGGGAAGATGAATGCCAAACCAAGTTGTGCTTGGACACATAGCTATCTGAGTTGTCCCAGCAAGCCAGGTGGCTTAAAGTGTGACATGCTGCTCAACTTTATGCATACTACATTGAATTAGATCGCTTTTTGTGAGTGAATATTCGTGATTTCTGTTGCTTCTTGTACCAACAAAGAAATTGTCTTTGGAACTTTCATAATTTTGACTGATTTCCAGTTGAAGGATCCTTTGCTTCCACCTGTAACAGAAAAAAATGACTTGAGCTGAAAATGTGTGTCATATTTTCTTGCAAAATTATTCTCCAGCTACACACCTGCTGCCTCATCTATTTGTCGTAAACAAGGGGTTGGGAAGAAATGTGCAGGCAAAAGGATGAAGTGAGATTTTCAATTTTGTTATTCTTCCCCGCGAGACTCTATCTGTATCATTTTGAACTGTTGATACTGCTTTAGAGTTTTAATCATCATGGTGCTTTACGAAAAAGCTGTGTGCTTCTTGATTAGGTTGATCTTTACTTAGTTTGTATGTGCTATTATTTTTTTGAATCTATGGCATCAAAGTCATGATAATATTGATGAAATTAGGCACATAGCTTTTTGATTTAACATGTTAGCAAGGTCAGGCATGACAAATAGCAAAGAAATTGCGGGGGACCAAAAGCCCTGGAGAATTAATCTGATTCTTCAACAATATTGTTCAAGTTTTACGAATATGCACTATTGGAACCGTCTTTTTAGTTCACGATCACTAAGGAAAGAGAAGAAAATTGTGCAGCTGGATTTATTTTATTAGTCTCAAGACGAAGAAACTTGAACTTAACTTATTAACAGAGTCATATCTCTAATTGCTGCTGAAAAAGTTCAAATTCAGTTAAGTGTCCTCTGCGTGGACGAGTGTGCACGCAAGTTTTTGAAAGCACTGAAAGGATTATATCATTCACGATTTGTTTATTTGTATTCAGCACATTATTTATATGACTTGTTTAATTCTACGACAGCTCTGCGCTGCACTGAATGTAAACAAAAAAAGTGTGGATCGGGATCTGGATGTTTACCGCAATTTGCTCTCTAAGCTTGTTCAAGCCAAAGAACTCTTGAAGGAGTATGTCGACAGGTGAGAATATCTTTCACAAATCCAAACTCAATTGTACACGTTTTCTATCATTGGCCTGATCCACTATCTCCATGACGTTAAATTGAGTGATTGTATTCCTCCAAAAGAACCATGTGCTTTGACACAGCAGCGTATTCTTCGTTGATGTAACACATTTGCTTCCTCAGCCTTTTGTTCTCCACTTTCTCTTTACTGTCTATTATCTTTTTTCCCCCTTGTGTACACATTGATTTTCTTAGTCCTCACAGCTTGCATTCCTGCCTGCATCTTAAGTTGATATCCTACTTCATTATATGTGCTTAATGACAAGTCTTCTGTAGATAGTGTAAAGATAATTAATATTATTACATCATTCACATTACCTCCATCTTAATTACTATTGAATTTATGTTTTTCTGGCATTTCAGGGAGAAAAAGAAACGAGTAGAGAGGGCTGAATCACAGAAGGCCAATGAAGCTGTTAAAAAGTGTCTTGTAGAAAGCCAATAGCAGGCTTGTAAACTAAGTTTATCTATCACCTCGGTCGGTTTCTCCTTTATGATACTTTGGATCCACAAAGAATAGAGGTTCGGTTTCAGTGAATGTTGTCAATTCAGTGGAGATTAAATTTTTCATGTTGTATTCTCTGTAACACAATGTGACCACGCTCTTCAGAATGTAAGTTTCTGTTTATACCTCTAAGAGGCATAGATATTGACATTTTAACTGCTGCTTTCTCGTCATTCAATAGGTTCTTTTGCTCAGGTCAATAAGGTGCTTTTGTTTCTAGACTGTTAATCCTCTAGTAAAATTGAATACGCTTCCTTCAAACATCGTAACCAAAGTTCTTGGAATATTTAATATTTTGAAATTCTCTAATTGTTTTTGAAAATACAATATCCTGCCTTCAGGTAAATAAGTCCTTTATTATTTTTCCCCAGAAATGAGACAAGTGGATTCTGGTAGTGGATTACTCTGATAACATGTGTTCGTAATATTTCCTGTTTCTGTACTAGGGACCGATTGAATGTCACATTTTAGCAACAGTTTTACAATGTACCGACTGGCAGAACATACAATCTAACAACTAACAAGGTTTATTGCACAAATCCATACGATCTACATGGTTTACCAGTAAATTTGTAGACCAGGTCAACACATTGATGCCTGGTTATTGCTGAGACAACTTCCTCTTCATACGTAACATGCATGGACCAAGGTTGCGAAGAACTGGGCAGACGCACTAATAGAGGCAGAAAAACCATTAGGAGTGTGCACGCATTGGATCCTAATGATGTGCTGAGCACTTATTGTTGGCCGCACCGTTGATGGAGTGGCCTGCTCTATCAAACCGTACTCTTCAATTGTTCGGGAAGAAATTATTACTACATCCTAATCAATCATGCAAAACCAATGATACAGTTACCGCCATCGCAGCTAAGTTATCTTTAGCTTTTGGCACAAGCAGCTACGTGGAAGAAAAGACTGTAAAGATATCCAGAACTAAATCTTTTTAAGAGCATAATTATAAAGGGCATTCAGTGAATAATCAAGGTATTCCAATGAAATAAACAAATCACCATAAACAATTTATTACATATTTCCAAAACATGAATGACAAAAATGTAAAATAACTAACATATGCAATGTACAAGCTGCAGAAACCATGTTTTAGCTACAGAACTGTCAAGTCAATTAGTGTTACCTATTTTTCAGGGGGAAAAAAAAAAGTGCCCCACAGTACAAGTCTTCACCTGTAATATCAGCCTTTGACTTGCCCATTTACAGATTTACACATTTGCAGTACCTTTCCAAGAATAAGAATCGAATTAGTAGAATCTTTCACATCCATGCCTGTCATAACTATAAAAACACTCAAGGGACTTTCAGCATTGTCCTCCAAAGAATTATAACTAAAAAAGGGACACTGACTTCAACATTCTCCAGCAATTGTGCATAACTGAATATTAAGCTGTGCAAACTAAAAGCTTATAAATGTTTTGCAGGGATGATAATTTCAACCTCCCAGTCATATAACAGCACTAAATGCACACCAAAATAATCAAGGGCCAGTTAACTGAGATGAGAGATGTCAACCTCTTCTGGAACTTTAAATGTGTCCGCAGCACCAAATTTTTTCCATTCTTCCCCGGAAGACTCTTCATCGCTATCTGCCTCTTCACTTTCATGACCATGTGGAGCGGAAGGAGTTGAAGGGTCATAGATGCTTTTGGATCTGCAATCATGAGTAGCTAGCATCTTGACCTGGCGAAGATTCGATATCTCTACCACTACTGTATCATCGTCCACAGGGAGGGGTTGTTTCCAAGGTTCCCCATCAATCCTCATGAACGTATGATCTGCTGCGCCTTTATGAAACTCAAATCTGATTCGGTGTGCCTATGAATGGGAACATAAACCATATGAGGCAAAATGGCGCCTTGCTTATATCACATATTAATGAATAATCCAAAATGCATAACAACATCTCCAAATGACATTATTTTGTGTATTTTTATGTATTCCAGCTCTATAAAATTAAGACATCCAAAACATAATATGTTGCCTGCTTATTTCCTGATCAATTTGAGTCAAATTAAATAAGGCTTACAAGTTCCAAATCAATTTGGCAACCTGATCAAGCCTGATGCACGGTGATTTCTCCAGTCATTAGGTTCCATCATCTCTTTAAGTATACCACCAACGCATTCATCCAGAAATATTACAAATGACTTTATCCAAGGAAGTACTAGTTGTTGCAGCATGATGCCACAATACTGCAGCCATTATAGAGCCAAGTCATTGAATCTCATTTGTAGAATTTCATGCCAGGTGTTGAAACAATTCAAGAAGAGTCTTTGAGGGCATATCTTTGGGTTATAGCTGAAGTTTTTATATTATTTAGTAAAATTAGACACAGAAATGCTGGAGTTATTTACTAATACCAAATAAAAATAGATAGTTCACTACGATATTGAGATGGATTTACAAATAAAATAGAAATATTAGATTATACCCATCTAGAATGCAAATAAGCAGACCAGATTCAAATTTTCTACTTCAACCCACTTCACAATACAGTGGCATTGACTCAGGCATGATGTTGTAATGAAGGGGCATCACGGCAGATCCAAAGAAATGACTTGTGCAATGGCCAATGCCTTGGTGCTTTTCTTAGGTGACAGTATAGGGACAATTTCAATCTTTCTTCAGAGCTTTATGGACATAACTAAAACACAAGATGGAGTAAATAAACTAAGTCTACAGTAACTCCATGAACATGGAGTCATGAACCTTTCACTTAGTCTTTCTCTAGGATTTTTGCATTCATATGCTGTCAATAATTTAAAGTGAACTTAAATTTGTCATTTTGACATTGGTGCCCCAGTATGTTACAGAGAAAAAGGCACCTACTCTACATCTTCACTCTCATAATTCATACTCAAATCATCTCATCTACCACCAGAATGATCTAACATCAGATCCAAACTAATGAATTTCTCTTTTATGTAAATGAGTATCTTCATCCCGTGAGAACCAATAAGATCCGTGAAGCGTTAGACAATACAAGTGAAAATCTTACCTGTGCAAGTCGAGTGCCATGTCCATTTGGAGCAAGCAAAACTAATCCATGCCAAGCATCTCTAAAGCCAACAACCTCAATAAGTCCATCATCCACGTATGGAGGAGTCAATTCTCTCTGTACATCATTGCATATGCCAAGAGAAAAAAATAAAACAAATGTATGAGTAAATAATGATATTCAGTAACTGTTATTTAGACTCAATTTTCTTTAAAGAATAAAATTGTCAAAGTTTGTGTTTAATTGTACAGACATCACGGCGTTTGATCCTGCAAGGTGTGCCCCAAGGATTCAGTCCACCAGAGAAGCTTGGCAAATTAAGGCATACGATCGATCTGATACTGTATGTTCAGAAAATTCCCGGACCAAAAGAAGGGAAAAGAATAAACAGTCATTCATTTGGCCATGCAATTATCAGTACAAATACTCAGCTTCTGAGCTGCTAGGGGAATCAACTATAAAAACTAGACAGCTTTCAAGATAAGGCTACGTGATATGCGTAATTTATCTTAAAGCAAGGAAAATTTCCCATTATAATTATGATTAAAAAATGATTTCAATGATTGAGAGATGCTTTAGATCATTTCAACCCATATACTTTGCAAATTGAGTTGGAATTTGGTTGCATATATCTTTGGCATGCTTTGGCTGCTTTATTTACTTTTATCTATTCATTCTCAATAAAAAATGTAGGTGAAGATTACATTAACACTCCCTCCAAAAAGAACATTTGCACATGAATACCTGTGAGGAATATGAAGATCTTGCCATTCGCCATGTTTCTTCATGATCTTAACTTTTGCAAGTTGAGCTATATTCCTGCACCAGTAATAAAGTTAAATGCGGTTTTTAAAAATCATTGTGACATACATAAATGATTTTAGGATCCGTACCAACTCCATACCAAAGTATTGAACCTAATTCCTCAAACAGTTTCACAACATCTGAATGTAACAATCTTTTTAACCAAAAATTGTTAGTACTCTGACCAAAAATAGGATAAAAATTTTCTAAAGGAAAGTTTTAGAGGACAAACTGAGAGATTTTGTTACATTATGTAAAGTTCTATTGAGCGAGATGGAAGACTTTGATAACTGTGACAGAAGATGACAAGGGATTTTACCATTATCAGGTGCACTATACTAGTAGATAAACATATAATGACTGATAGAAGCAAAGGGAAATGACAGGAAAGTTTTAGAAAACAAGATGAGACTAAGCATTCATGGACCTTATAGAAGATGTGGCAGTCAGTTCAATTTACAAAAAATCCTGGTATTCAAAAGTCAAACTTTAAGAATTATACAAACCTGAACAGGGATTTTGTAGAAAACTTGATATAGCAAGGTGGAATAAAGTTTACAATAACAAACTATTTCAGAATGCAGAAATTTTTCGTTTTAGGAGTTTATACAACAGAACTAAGAGAGCTTTGCTTGATGGTTAATTAGGTGCGATTCAAAGAGATCTTCAGTTGTCTTTTTATTTTTTGGGACTTAAATAAAATTTGCATTCACTAAAACTAAATAAGGTTGTTATAAAGTGGAAGTGATTAAATACATTTTAAATAAACAGGTAAACATGTTTAGCAGCAAACTGAATGTTAAAGAAGTTATCAACTAATATCCCTGAAAAACTAGATGTCATCTCCAGTTAAAAAATGTATAGAAGAGCCAAATTAACAACCGTTATTTTGTTGTTTTCTTCCTGATTGGAGGAGGAGAGACAGGGTTTTGGAGAAAAAGAATGCTTTTGCCATGGAACATTTCTGCGTAAATAAAATTCCTTTTCCCTGAACATGAAAGTTAATGAGAAGTTTGCAGATCTAAGAAGCACAACATAATTACCTTGAAGACGGATGAACAAGTGAAGCAAAAAACCATCCTTGCGTGCATCCAAGTTTTGCATATGTACTCTAAGACACGGTAAAAAGAATCTTTTACCACAAACTCATGGAAAAACTTATGCACATATGAAAACCTGTAATTCATATAACTAAAATATAAGAGAATACATAATGATTGCTCAACTGTTGAAACAATGCTAAGAGTTACACATAGAGTTTGACCCTCCTTGCATAAACAAGTATGACCGATAAAACCAGTGCTCCAAGAAATTCATCAACATGACATAAAAATGGTCGCAAACACAAGTACTATAAAAGATCAATTAAGAGCGGTTCCAAAAGCACATGTTTACAAGGTTGAATTCCATCGTTTTAATTTAGCATTGCAGTATGTATACAACCATGTGAACGTGTCAAGTAAAGATGTGCCAAATATCATTTTTCACATAATCTTGCCCCTAGTTTCGCAAGATCTAGCTACAAATTACAGGACCTTACATCAATTATAGAATGCCAGTTGTTCAATCACTGTACCAGTTTTCAATTTATAGCTAGTTACCTTAGATTCCATAATATTCATCAGCTAATATCTAGTTTATGCGATCTGTTTATATGGAATGGTATTCTTTCAGTGTATATATTTTTCTACCTGATTAACCAGCTGGTTTTTGAACTTTTCAGGATGTAGCTTCCTTTCAGAATGAAATGCATAAGATACTTGAGCATCCATCCCTGTAAGACATGGAAATAATATCACAAATTGTACAGATAACACAAAAGCTACTTGCTTCAGTGTGAGACAAAGAAGACTCTGACATTCTGGGCAACAACTGCTGACAAATTATTCCCCAACTTATCACTTTAAGAGTACTCGATGGTGCATTTATCCATTTCATATGCAACTTATTCCATTAAAGCAATACCATGGAAATTAAAAACAAATGAATAGTTTGCAAGAAATGCTTACAAAAAGCAAGAAACTCAATGACAGAAAGCAAGTAAAATTCTTTGCAGATGGGGCTGAAACAAGTCTTACAACAAATCCAAAAGAAAACATAAGCACAAGACTGGCAGCTAATTATGTTTCTATCATCCCAAGCATGCTATATGTAAGATATAAAAATTTGGCAACCATCTCTAGAAAACAGCAGCTTCGCTAAAACCTTCTAGAATTTTCATGCGCTCGTCAAACAAATTCTACTGATAAATTATTGGATCAATAAAGTAAATTATCGTGCTATTCCCTCCACAGTGATGTCATCTTCAAATATGCTCAAATATTGCATAATCTAATCATGCAACTAAGTCTTTGGTCAAATGCATGCCTTACTTTCTCAGTAGCACATTGGTGTTTTTCCAAAACTGTCTACATCTAAAAAATATTGAACATTTAAACAATCTAGCTTTTGGACATAGTATACTCATCCTGAAATTGAACTAGTCACTAAAGCTATACATAGAGAAGGGATTTATTGGATTCATAATTGTAATTTCATGAAAAATATAAAAACAATTCAGTATTTAGATAACAAGTTAACTTCAGCACATAGATCTAATCCAGTCTATATCCTAATATCCATCACCTAAATTTTCAGGAGCATCTAAATAATCTACTAATAAGAAGCGGTTTTGAGTATTAATTATAGCAGAAGCATTCCTGTACTTGCTGAAAAATCCCAGCAAGCTGTTGTTAATCCGACCTTAGAAGGGAAAAAAATATATCAATTTCACATATTCAAATTTCAAAATTTGGTAATGCTTTCAAAATTCAACAGTAATGGTTTTTCATGACATGGAGAATGCATGCCATGACAGAAGGATGCAGAATAAAAAGGAGAAAATGAAAAAGGAATAATAACAATAGAGTTCAAAAGAAAAATCTATGAAGAGACAATGAATGGAGCAGCAAGGTTATTCCATGAGAAAGTATGTCACTGTTGAATGATATTTGTCTCCTACACATAACAGCCATAAAGGAGAAGAGATGTTAATTATCAGAGAACTACCAAATCACTTACCCATACTGAAGTAATTCCAGAATCCTCCACGGAATGTGTGGTAACCTTCCTGAGAAAGATTCAAACATTTACACGAGCAGATGAATGTGCAGATTTTATAGCTTCAAAGATGTATGTATGCTTCCATTGGAAAGGGACAAGTTTTTTCAGGAGGTGATCAACCCATAAACACGTACATAAGATGTGAATGCACAATTTTCTTATCCCCCATTTAAATGTCGTTCATGTAGCTTTGGCTTCAGTCATTTTCCAGTTTAAGTAGATCAAGCTTCATTGTGTGTTCCTTATGCATAGTTACATCATAAAAAAGAATTAGAAAAATTATGCATCTATTTATAATCTGGGTTTTTCTCAACCCATTGTTTTCGGCTTATGACCCAACCAACTTGGCTCAGTTTCTGGTTAGCAAACGGAATGATACCATAGAATGTGGTATGATTCCATGCTGCCATAAAAGAGTAGCATTCCACTCAAGTTCTGATCCATGTTGTTAATGATTTTTTTGGAATAACATTATAAATGAATCTGCCATTTAATATATGCTCACTATCATCCCTAGGTTCCTACCATGTTTAGACAGATTGAATTACTGATAATACCAGCTTGAGAGAGGTTTCACAATATATGTGCATCAACACAGCAAGCAAATTGCTTAAATGAGTTGAAGGAAGACCTGACATACCATGTTAAGCTCATCTGTTGAAGAAACTCGTTGGAATGCATGCAAAGAATGAGGCAGCTCTAGAGGGGCAATAGGATCACAAGAACCTTGAGTTGGTGCTTTCATCCTCATAAGTATGTGCCAGCTGGAGTTTCATCAATGAAAGTCACAGAAAAAAACAGATATTTACAACCCAAAAATGAAATCAATTGCATTCATATGCAAACTCAAAGAAGGATGAACATTTGCTCTAATACCTGTCTATCATCATTTCTTTTGCTTTCCTTACTTGATCCAAGAATGAGAGCACAGAGTCACGATCTGTCCCAGGATTTTTCTTTCCCTGCAAGACTTAAAACCATGAGCAACATATCAATCGAAAGGCATATCAAAATTTCTTTATCTTTCATTCGAGATAAAAATCTAGACCAAAAACTGGAAAATACCAAGACCTACTATCTGTTACTGAACTATTAATTCTCCATCTCCACTGGAAGCAATATTAACTGATTGTTCGAATATTCTAAATTCCAAGTAATATGCGGTAGGTTGAGGTCAATCCCAACAATAAATGGACCAGCTAACTGGCACAACATAGAAAAGAAAAAAGATAACTGATCACAAGAAGAAAATTAAAAGAACAAAAACCAAAAACTCAAAGGTTCCACCAAGAAAGTTGAGGAATATTTTACACAAATGACAGTTATATAATAACCTATAAACAAGTTTTCCTCCTATGTCAAGATCTTTTGTGTATATGGCTACAACACATAAATATCACAAGACCATTACTCATATTTGGATATACAAACATGGTTGCAGACAGAGATAGCTACTAGATATATGTCCATTAAACTAGATAAGTGTCCTGCTGCTTTATTGAAATATAGCAGAATGGAATGGCCAAAAAATAGAGTTTAATGTAAGTCTGGGAGGAATTGGGTTGTATAAGATCATCCACAGTAAATTTAGTGCACCAAGGAATAGAGTTCATGTTAAAGATAAGAGGAACTAAAAGGGAGAAAAACAAGAAGCAGCTGTTCCTACCCAACCAAATGCAAATGGAAGATTGTTCCCAGTTCCCAAGGGCACTGTAGCAATAGGTGGAGGCTTAGATAATTTAAGATCAGAAACAACTCCAAGAAGCCAACCAGCTGTGCCATCACCGCCTGCAACCTAAGTATGTCATGTCAGATTCAGATATTCAGCAATTAAAATAAGAAGGAAAGAACTTACATGCTATTCTCTGCTGTAATGATGTATGAAAGTAAATAAACTTCATATGCGGCCATGTAACTCAACTTACAATTATTCTCAATCTCTCCTCAATTTTAAGAGCAAACTCATCACCATTAATCTTGAGCGTCTCAAGGTTGAGGTATAGCCTATGCAACACAACATCAGGAGCTTCAGTCTCCTAAATCAAAAACCTGAAGCAATTCCAGTTCAAGCATCCAATTAGCACAAATTTTCTTCTTATTTTTTGTTAACTGTGTAATGTTATCTTTGGGATAGATGACATCTCTAAATATATACACAAAATGTCAAAGTACCTGATGCTTGTTTAGAAGAGAACGATAAGTAAGAAGAAGATCTCCACCAAGTTGACCACCACTTTTGGAATTGATAAACACAAGCACAGGGCATGAAGGTACAGCTGATAATGTCTCAGCCTGTGATCCGGGTTCAACAATATAGCTAGGAATGTAGAATTCCTTTAAGATAGAACAAGACTCAAAATTTATGTTTGCCATAACTATTTCTATCTGCGTTATCTCTGATCAACAGTACATTAGAGACAACAAATTCTCTTGTTTTCTTTTTCTCCCCAAACTCCACCAAATAGCTGTGACATACCAAGGAAACTGCATTAGAATCTCAACCGAACAGAAGAACAATATCCAGAAACAGTATTTAGATAGTAAACCGAATATCGTAGTAAAAATAAATTGAGTGGAAATGGTAATTGATGGGGAATTTCTACTTAATTATAAAACAAATCCAGCTTAATACCACCTCTCCCCCAACAAAAAGGAAAGAAAAAGTTGAAGGAATTTCAACAAAAAGCCGCATGTTCTAAGTGGAAAAGCTAACATTTCAATATCATGCAAGAAAATCAAAATTCATTTAAAACTAAATAAATAGAAAGGGGAGTAGAGGGGCAGGGCTCGTAGATCAAGCACTTGAACAGATGGTACAAATTAGTGAAACATGACATTCAATCCTAATTTCGTACAAGGAAATGAATATCCACAACAGCCCCTCTAAAAGGAATAAGGAGGAATGAAAAGAAGGGCAAACGAGTACATGAAGACATTGACGAGCAAAGACTATGTTTTTGATCCATTGACGAGCAAAGACATTATGAAATATCTACTAGAAAGCGACAAAATTGATTGCTGCAGCACGACACAAGAGCACACGTTTTGCAGCAAGCAGCAGAACGTAGAGAATTAAGCGAAAATATTTACTCAGGCATTCATAAACATGGATTTGCTAGGAAAACTACAATTCTGGAATCACATTTTCGACATAATTCAGCCAGATAAACAATTCAAAAAACTACCACAACTACACCTAAATATCAACAATTCGACAATTTTTTTATGAATATTCAACTGAAATCTGCAACAGAAGAGGAGACAACCAAGTAAACAAATGGAAATTCACCAAGAAATACAATTTGTGGACTGGTTTTTTTCCCAATTCCTCCCATATGAACAATTCAAAGAACCCAAGAAACGTACCTGTACAGTCAAGAATTCGATATTTCTTGCTGAATGTTCAACTGGGATATGCAAGATAATGCAACAGATACAATCTTTCTATTATTTTTAGAACAGAAAAAATGGTTTCTCAACTAAAGAAGTTAACAACGGAGAGACCAAACCATATATTCCACAGAAAACGTGCGAGAAAGTTGACCAGTTTTTACTTGTCCGCGTATATCTAGGAAGTTTCTCACGAGGGTCGTTAACGAAATTCAAACCAATTAACTAAAGCTCCATTAAAGTACCCCTAACGAAGAAATTACATGGTTGGTTCAATTGGTTGGCGGCTTTTCTTGTATTTTTCTGTTATTGATGTTGGACAGCGGTAAGTGGTTGGGATCTTTTCACTTGTTCTGGCTGATGACTACACTTTAGGATTCTGTGGATTCCAAGGCTGACTAGGATCAACTATTGTAGTATATACCAAAAAAAAAAAAAAAATTTTGATTGGGACCTAAACTTTTATTGATAAAAGTCAATTATTTATAAATTCATAAAAATTGTGGTTATTAGATAATAATTTCTACTAAAAAACTAAGTTCTTAGATGAGTTAATCTTTTTTTATAAAATTTTAAAAAAATAATAATAATTTGGCAAATATTTCATAGCTAAATGTTATTTATTAATTGAATCTAGTTATCCATAATTGAGAGATATAATTAAATGAAGGAGAGATTCAGATAATCCAGGAGGAGAAAAGGAAAGACAAGTAAAAGAAGGTAGTAAACTATTTGAATAAGGAAGAAATAACAATTGAGGATTTTAGCTAATTTTTTATATTATAATGATAATAAAATATTTAAAACAAAAAAATTAAAAAAGGAAAGAGTAGGAGAAGCTGTCCAAATTAATATTAGCGGACACTAATAGACTCTAAATTTACAAAAATATATCTATGTGCTTTTACTCATTTTTATTTTTTATCCCTTCTCTCTCAATGAAAATTTATACCAACAGAAAAAATTACATCTTATAAATGATTTCCTTAAAAATAATGTAAACAAAAAAATGATAGTTAAGCTTTAGTCGCTGATTAATTGTAGCAGGAGCTATAATTTGCTTATATCAATTTCTAATCAAAGGAAACATATAGGATGGAGAAAAAAATAGTAGGATAAAAAGGAAATATATAATTATGGTTGGTTAAAGGAGCTAACAATATATATCAATTTTATACCACATTTATCATACGAAAATTAACAAAATAAATAAATAAAAATTGAAAAGGCAACTTTAAGAAAAGCAATCTAGGATAAAAACGGAAAAAGTCAACTTAATCCAAGAGACATAGTAGGGAGAAAAAATAGTAGGATGAAAAAGAAAAAATATAATTAAAGTACGTGATTATAGTAATTAACATACATATCAATTTTATACCATATTTATCACACCAAGATTAAGAAAAAATTAAAGCTAAATAAAAAAAATTAAGATGGCAACTTTAAGAGAAGCTATCCAAGTTTGAGTCATAAGGGCACTGTCTTGAATAGGATGTGTATGTTGAGGTAGCAATCAGGTCGGGTTCAGTTGGCAAGTCAAATTGAGATCCAAATATATCAGGAAATCTGTTGACCCAAATTTGATCCGCCAAACAAGTCAACACACCTGATTCGAACACGACCCGAAACGAGTTGACAAGTCAACTTGTTTGACCTAAAAAAACATGTCATGCGAAAATATTTAAGAAGTTTTTCGAGTCAAACGGGTCAACTCACCAACTTGCTAACCTGTTTGACCGGAAAAGCTTTCCTAATGTAAAGCTTTTTCCTGGTCAAATAGGTTGTCCCAAACCCAAACCCGAATTGTAACTGAATTATAGTTTCGAATTGTATGTTGTTGTTTCATCATTTTACTTCAAATATCAATTAAAATAATGTTGTATTTAATATTTTGTTATCCCACTAAAGTAAAATCTTACTTCATTCTATTATAATAAATGTCAATATCACCACTCAAAATACTGAATTCGTCCTTGCTTAAGTGCACTAGTATATTTTATTGCATTGTAATCATGCAAGGGATATGTATTTATTTAAATATACAATCAAACTAGTGGATAGGAATAATGTGTTTGTGTGTATTGTATTTTTGCTTAGTTGACATAAAAAAATATATATATTTTGCTTACCCAATTGGAGAAATGTTCTTGCCTGGTTAAACTTTTTTTTTTTTAATAAATTCGATATACGATCATCCATAATTTCAATTCGCATCTAAAGCAATAGATATACCAGTGACAGTAAATTTTGTGAGCCCAGCCCCATGAATGCCTTATATTTATTGGTTGATTGAATTATGCAGACAATTTTTTTTGAGTAAATTATGCAGCCAATTCTAAAAATATATCAAGGGACATGACAAAATCAAAGTTTATTTTAATATTCTTTATATTAATTATGACGATTGTTAGTGGAGTTAGTGAATTGAGAAATCGCAGGAGGTAACAAATTACAAGGTTCTTTTGCCTCTTTTCCCCTAAATGGAACCCTTCACAGTATAATCTTCACCTCTTATATGCTTTTTCTTGTTAGTTTATTAAGTGATGTCGTTAAAAACACAAACCCAAATTGAAACAACATAATAAAAAAAAAAATAGTCCAATTGGGAACTAAATTATTCCGAAGGTTAATGTGAATAAATAGTCCATAAAGGACGAAGTCAAGTCCTAATAAAATATAGGCCAAAACCCACCAAGGAAAAATTGCCAGTCAAAATCATCTTCAATTCGTTTCCTTTTGGTTTACGTTTTGTTTCAAATTTGACTCGGACGCAAATCATTGGATCAGCAATCGGAATCGGTTCTTTTTTTTTTTTTTTCCATGTCATTTTGAAAAGGATTTGATATGGACATTCTCATTCATACATACATACATATGTATATATATACACAAGCACACAAAGCGCATGCGTGCGCACGTGTATATGTATACATATGTATGTATATGCAGGGGCAGAGTCAGGGAGGCCAGGGGAACTGCCCCCCCCCCCCCAACTTGTAAAAAAGATTTTTTGCAAAGTAAAAATATTTGTATTATTACACTCCCTTTCCCAAAATAAAAAAAAAATAATTATGCCTCCAAACTATTTTTTTTCATAAATTAATTAGATTCAGACTTAACATTTAACTACTTATTACTCTAGATTCGTCTCTTAAAAAAAATTCCTGACTCAGCCACTGTGTATACGTATAATAATAAAAACACTTGTATCTTTTATTACAATGGTTTGCAGGTATTGCAAAACATACTACATGGCGATGAAATCGCCAAACACATGTAATACAGAATATATAATTCTTGATAAGAAGGAGGCAGGTAGCCAAGGTTGACAACTCTGCCGCCACTTGTTTGATGATGGCCTACTTGTTCCCTACACGTGGAAGTTGTGTGGTAACATTCAGAATTCAACCACTCCAGTTGAAAGAACTAAGCCAATAGCCATCAATATCGAATCAACAGATAAAACGGAACTAGCAAAAAAAATCAGTCAAAATCAGCCTAACATAACCGGGCAAAATGGTGCTGAATTAAATTTAGACTGAAATTGGCGACACCAAAATAAAGTCCCTGTTCAATCCTGACTACAAATTTGAAAGTGCTACTATTTTGGACACACGAACAAAGTTGACGGGAAAAGAATTGAGAAGAAAAAAGAAATTTTCGTGACTGGGGATGGTAATTGGGTTAGGTCTGTGTTCCTGGTCAAAGTCCGCTTAGTTAGTCACCCACAACACACAGAAGGTTAGATTCCTAAACTACAGTCGTCAGCCAGAAGAAGTGAAAAGATCCCAACCAATTTCCTCTTTCTAATATATGCCAAACAAAAAATGTTCTAAATTCTTTTCCCTAATTTGTTTGAAATTTTCACGTTATAATTCGCAAAATTTAATACAAAAGAATTAAAAATATTACCGCAATGTTTTATATATTTGTAATTATAATCATCTTGTTTTTGTTTGGCTTTCTAGCCCGAGCACAAGTTGGATCTGGAAATCAACTTTCATACGTATGTGTGGAGAAGACTGTAGTTCGGTCAAATTATCAAACGAAACTTGTAGTTTAACTAAATTACAATCTAAACTTTTGAATCACCATACGTCTATCAAATGTCCCCTTAAAATCACAAATGTCTATCAACTGAACCCTCCCGTTAAATTTGACTAAAAATCCGCTTTATCATTAAAATATTTGATTAAAATTTTCAAAATACCCTTTTCTCTGTTTGGATTAATTATATTTACCTCCTTCAACGTTTGTCCAAATTACATCCATATAATGTTATTTTAATTAAATGATACCAATAATATTCTTTGTGAAAATTCTCAATATGCACATTGATCACTTATTCTTTCTTGTTATTCTTCTTCAATATTACAATCAAAATAAAAAAATTAGTTATATAATGTTATTGACAATATAATTCGTGCCATTATTAATAAACACTAGACATGAATAACAATTTTTATGTGTATTTGCATGTTTCAAAATTCTATTTCTTAAACACAATAAATTTCTAATAATTTTTTGAATATATATTCTAATTCTACTACTATGTCACTGTCAATTATTAATACAATCAGCAATTGTTAAAGGTCAAAAGTAAAATTTCATAAAAAATATTTTAGCTATTAAAACAAAATTTCAACTTTAAATCCACATTTTTTTTCTTAATTTGAAATATAATTTATTTTTATATATAAATCAAATTAAATCTTCTTACTCCATATATATATATATATATATATATATATATATATCAATCAAATTAAATCTTCTTACTTCATATCCATTACTATCTAGATTTTGTTGATATTTTACCCTTCTTCCTTTAGCATTTTCAATAATTGTGCCTAGTTATTTTTTATTATTTATTTATTTATCTTTAGATGATTATAAAAGGTTTTGATAAAAATATAATTATTTTATAAAATTAAACTAATTTGGCAAATTTAATGAGGTCATTTTGTAATTTGAACAAACCTCAAAGGAGGTAAATGTATTTTAAACCAAGGTTATCATTGTCATTTCATCATTTCTTGTTACGTCCGTTCGACTAGTCAAAGGATTTAGATTGGAATTTGGGCGAACTACAGGATTCATTTAGTAATTTGGCCGTTAATATTATTTAGTCCATATAAACATTTTATAAAATATTGGGTTTTTTCTTTTATAACTTATATAGCCTTTTTTTTTACTATCCAGCACAGCGTTTGCATTAAATTAAAGGGTATGGTATGCAACTTTTTATTTCAAATTTCACTAATTTAGCGAACATAAATGTGTAATGTTATTTTTTCGAACCTGAGATAATTTAACTCAATAAAATCTATAATTATACCATACAAGGGATAGCATAATCTCACATAAGTACAATGATCTGAGATCATTCATTCTGTAATGACTACTAGATGGACATTTCCAATTCGACCTTTTTAAATTAATAACCAAAAAAAAGAAAATGCTCTACATATAGCACACAGAATCGCACTCGCCATTATTACGAAAGACGAACATACAAGTGACCTATCCACCGACTACTTTAAAAAAAAAAAAAAGGAAAAAGACCTATCACATACTGAAACAAGTATTCAATTATTGATTTCAAGTCTCACCTGCGATAGTTAGAAATTTAGATTTACAAGGAGGGGGTTAAGTAGATTTCGAAGTGACATACCTCCAATTGTGTATGACAAATAGTTTGGGGCCTCACTCAGCACACAATTGGGAGTCTCACCCTATTTGTACGAGGCAACAAAAATATTGTAATGCAACAGTGATTGATAAAAGAAAAGGTATTTAATCATTGACTAGAGTATGTCGGTTATTTTTTTATCAAATTTGTTCACATTTTCTAATCAATGAGCCATGTGCAATGAAGAAAAAGAAAAAGGTAAAAAAATTAGATGTCATAGGTCTCAATATGATGAGACAATTGAAGCAATAGAAGTTAGGGAGTTTCCAATTTAAACCATACCACTGACTGAGAATTATTTTACTAATTAAAAATTTATTTGTATAATAAACTACAGAACGTGTACCCAAAAAAAAAAAAAAAAAATCTGAGCCATTCATTTGTAGGGAGAGTTGCAGTCAGACCATGATTTGCCTGAATAACCTTTGCAATTGCTCCAAGTCCATCAGCAACACTTCACTACACAAATTGTAGACTAGAAATACTGTATTACGTATACTATTATTTTCATAACAAAATTGATTATTTACCTAACATAATTTATTATTCAATTAACAAAAATTATCGTGATAATTATTTTCACTACAGTATTTTTTTCCCACTTTTGTATAAATCATTCATGACAGGAAGAGGCTGTTCCCTAGCTACTGATCACTGGTGGGTCTGGTAACGAGTACAAATGAATTGGAAAAAAAATAAAATCTGACACCTTTAGTTAGAAATCACGTGAACAAAAACGACATAGGCGCTAGGACAGAAAAAGACCTGAGGTTGCAGACTCCAATCATCTGGAAAACTCTTCGCTACACCGTACGCATTTGAAGGAAATATATAAAATAGATGACCTCTCTTAATCCTACGGTAAAAGTATGGTATTTGTAACATGTTTTCAATAGTTTATGACATGCAATTCTAAGTGAACAATTATCATTTGGACAAACATTTAGATAGATTTGATTGACGAGCCTACTTGTAGTGTATATAGCGAGTTTATGAACGACATGATTATTGTAATTTACAATGATGTATGAAAAATAATTAAGCAATATCATCGTGTTATCATATAACTTCTGTGTTAATATATTATCGACAAGTAAATTATTAAATGACTTAACCTAAGTATTTTCGGCTCAGTTATATATAGAAAATCCATTTCCACTATCTCTTGCAAACACAAATGGCTTGTTCACATAGAGTGAAGGTGCTTCAACACTACCAAATCTCTCCACCAGAAGGATCAGTTCCTTCAACCACTCTTCCTCTCACCTTTTTAGACATTCCTTGGCTTCTTTTTCCCCCTAACCAACCCCTTTTCTTCTATGATTTTCCTTGTATCACTTCCAACTTCACAAAAACTGTTCTTCCTAACCTCAAGTATTCTCTCTCACTCACCCTACAACATTTCTTTCCCCTAGCTGGAAATTTGGTCATCCCACCCCAACCCTCTAAACCCTACCTCAGTTACATTGAAGGTGACTTTGTTTCATTGACCATTGCTGAGTGCAACGGTGATTTTGGATTACTTTCCAGTCATCAACCAAGAAATGTGCAAGATTTTCACCAGCTTGCACCTCAATTAAAACTTAGTAAGCCAGTTGACAGAATTACTAAACTTCCACTTCTAGCTGTTCAAATTACTGTATTTCCAGGATTTGGTGTCTGCATGGGATTTGGATTGAGACAGGTGGCTGCTGATGGGAGGACATTTGACAACTTTTTGAAGACTTGGGCATCAATTTGTACTAGAACATGTAACAAATGTCCACAGTTGGTTACGCAAACCAAGTTGGAACCATGTAGTGAAAGGGCTATGATCCAAGATCCATGTGGGCTTGAGCCTACATTTTTGAACCAATGGTGGTCCTTCAAAAGTGTGCAAAAAGAGGTGGTAAATAATGATACCAATGGTTCAAATTTTGCTGAAGTGTTAAGAGCCACATTTATTGTAGGCCCAATAGAGATGGAGAGAATTAAAGGATGGATATTGACCCGATCCACAAAGATATTCGGGTCAACCCGGTTATATTTGTCACCTTATGTGATAACTTCTGCATTAATTTGGGTATGTTGGACCAGAACCCAGTTGACCCACATTGCAGATTTTCTTGAAAAGCAACACTATTTTGGGTTTAATGCAGGTGGCATCAATCGGTTAGGGTTTTCGATTCCTACTACTTATATTGGTAATTGCATTGCATTTGGTCGATCAATGTTGAAAAGGGAACAATTAATGGGAGAAAATGGAATTATTCATGCAGCAAAAGCCATTGAGGATACAATTAAAGAGTTGGATAAAGAAGTGTTGGGTAAAGCAGAGAATTGGATTTTGGATTGGAAAGCGTTGTTCGGGTCGGAGCCCCATGTTGTCATTACCGGGTCACCAAAACTGGGTTCCTATGGATTGGACTTCGGGTGGGGCAGACCCAAAAAAGTTGAAGAAATATCAATTGATAAAACACATGCAATATCTCTTTGTGAAAGTAGGGATGTGGTAGGTGGCATTGAGATAGGATTGTCTTTGCCTAAAGCTAAAATGGATGTTTTTGACTCCCTCTTTAGAAAAGGCTTGAAATCTTAATAATGTAGAAGATTTTGTAATTAATTTTTCTTTTTTTCTCTTTTCTTTTTATTGATTCTAATATTTATTCCTCATTTGCCAATGTAATTGTGCTTTTTTTTTTTTCTAACTTTTCATGCAAAGTGAGAAAATTAAATTTTCCAAACATGTTGGCAACCCGGCCTAGCTGAGTTTTTTTGCTGTCGCATGATTAATTTCTGTCGCAATTGCTCGGTCTTTTCCAAATCCTTTTTTTTATTCTTGGGCAAATCTTTGGACTATCTTACCATTCTTTTTTTTTTTTTTGGGGGGACTCCGGGGGGGGGGGGGGGGGACCTATTTCACCATTTCACATTCCGAATTCTGTCCATGTGATATTTTTTCCCAATAAATAGAATTTGTCCCTGTGAGGTTACACAGTCAAACGAATTATGTTCCTAAATATACCAATTAATCATGTTGCTTAACTATTGCAGAAAGTGACTATAGTGGTAATTAAAGCTATGTTTGTATAGTGTTAAATTCAGTGTACAGAATGCCCAACGAAAAGACAAAAAAATGACCACGAATCTTGATTTTAGATGGCAGAGTATCCAACGGGAAAAGAAAGATGAAGACACAAAATAATTTTCTTTGCAGAGAGTAGGGACCAATAGGCAGGAAAGGGTAGACATTTCAATCTTTTATAGTTCGATTTTGTTCTCACAGTCCTGGATTTTGTGGCCCTGAAAGAGATACTTAACCCCCTTGCCAAATAACTAAAAAATAAATAAATAAAAGCAAAAGAAAAAGAGAGAGACAGATATATTTAAACTGATTCTCAATATTGTGTTTCATTTTCTTGCGAGTAGTTACCGAAGAGCTAATTAACTATATAAATATTGGAACAGTTTATAAAACTTTGGGCAAAGCTAAGGTATTTTTATTCTTGGTAATTAGGGCTGAATGCCCACTTAATATTTTTTTGTAATTATCTTTGAAAAAATAACCATTTCTGTCCTCAAAGTTTGGTTTTATGGTCAAATTAGTCCTTAATGTTTCATTTTCAGCCAATTTTGTCCCTAATTTTTTGAGCAAAACCAATTTGCCATTGAAGTGTTCATTTTAAGCCAAATCGGTCATTGAATAGAATTAATGTAGTACCCCAAGTACTCAAATTCAACCAAATTAATCACTAAACTTCATAAAATTTTAGATAATTCCTAAAAATTATAAAGAAACATACAAACATCATAAAAATTAGCTTTGATGTGTATAGTACTTTATCCATAAGTTGTAAAATTTATTAACTACTATTCTTAATTTTATACACAATAAATTAAGGGTTTTTTTTATTTGTTTCTTCTTTTTCAAATGTTGATTTTGTCAAAGCTGATCTTTTATTAAGAAAAAAAAATTTATTCTTTGATGTTATCAAATCTTAAAAACTAAAAATTACTTTTCAAAAGAATCTTATAGACTGCTTCTTAAATCAGTATTTTTAGCTTTAATAAGTTGAAAATCAGATTTTAAAAGTACTTAAAAATAACTCAAAAGTTATTTTAATTTAAAAAGCAATAATTAACAGAAAACATCAAATGAGAACAGGCCCCAAGAATAACACACAAATAAGACAGTTATTTTACATTTTAAAGACTTTACAATTTTTCTTTTTTCGGAATTTTATGGGTTTTTTCTATAATTTTATGATTTCTATAAAATTTTGTGTTTTTTGTACTTTTTGTGAAAGTTTTAAAATTTTATGAAATTTTAGCGATCAAAATCAAATAACTTGTGACTACATTAGTTGTTGCAGGGACTAATTTGGCAAATAGTGAATTTTTTTGGACTATACTGGTTTTCACAGGAACATTAAGGACCAGATTAGCCAAAGTTAAACTAGTATCTGGTGACTACATTAGTTATTGCGAGAATATTAGAGACTAATTTGGCAAACAGTAAATATTTTGTGGTGGATTATACTGGTTTTCACAGGAACATTAAGGACCGAGATTGGCCAAAGTTAAACATTGGGAACTAGTTGATCCAAACTTAAGGAATGAAAATATTCATTTTCACTTGTCCTTTCATTTCAAATTTAAGACCATGGATGATTAAGGAAACCACTCAAGCCAATTAGTTGGTATTGATATAAATCTTCTTTCTATATATTCAAAGCGAATTAAATTAAACTCTCTTCCGAAAGACTATGAAGATAATGAGCGTAGTTATAGAAATAGGAAAAAGGGATCCGATAGGAAACGAAATATATATGCTTACTCTAAACTGTCCAGTTTTGTTTAATCAATTGAACTCCAAGGGATCTTTATTCACAGATATAACTCTCTCCAGTCGAATACCTCTTTGTAGAATTGTGCCCCATTAGCCTTCTTGATCATGAAGTTAATTAGCAAGATATTTATAAGATTTCAGCCACTAAGCCTTAGTCCAATGGTCGATGGACGGCCTTTAAAACCTTCCCCATGCTAAGGTTGAGGGTTTTGAACCTAACCTTGGTATTTAGGAGTGATGTGTAAAAATAGGATAGAGTTAGGATCGGTGACCCACAGCCCCTAATTATATGTGACAAAATAATCTAGGGTCTCGCCCTAGCACAACATTGAGAGTCTCATACCTATTTGTATGAGATAACATATATTATAATACAAATTATTAATAATAAAAAAAAACTTTAAGATTTCATGGGTCTATAATTGACAAAGTATGTACACTAGTCATCACCTAAATCTAAATATTAATTGCAATTTAACCCTAAAATTGCTTGAAGATTGCCCCAGAAATTTGGAATTAATTAACTAATTATCACAATCTATTGATTTTTCTCATATTAATTAGTTTTGCTGTCATATTTTTAGTAGGCAAAGAGGCTTGTCCTTATGATGCAACAAAATTCTTTGGCTTATTTCTCAAAAAGCCTTAAAATTTTTTCTTTACCTCATAAATTTGGGCTTAAAGTTAAGCAAACTCTTATATCCTTGTTTCAATGCTGGAAGAATATTAAGAAAAAATAAGAAGGTGACTACAAATCAAGTAGTCATTATATGTTCTAACGTATCATTGACGTTTTGGGCCTCACAGCATAAAGTGCAAATGACCCTAGTGAGTAACATTTCTCCTTATTCTCTCTCTTCTTTTTCCTCCGCCTCGTATTTTTTAGGATAACATTTGGGAATGACAAGTGGGATTTTATAATTCATCTTCTATAAAATAAATTTATGTCAAAATTAAGATATAAATTTTAAGAGAACATGTATAGCAGCCATGCAAGTGCCCCCAAAAAAAATACAAAACGGTATCATAATCAGCCCTTCAAGTTCAATAATAATTAATTATTCCGAGAAATCTAAAATCTTTGTCATAGAGACTTCCACGTGATCTCCAAACGTGATGCAAAGTGCCCAGAAACATCTGGATTTTCCTCCATCTCAGCTTGGCATGCAATGCATCCTCTACGTATGATGTCATTTTGTGTGTATGTGTGTGTGTGTAGACAAGTAGTGCATGCAGCTACGTATTCCATGACTTGCATAATACAATATACTAAAATTCTACCTTCTATAAATAATTGTTTTTCGTAATATAATGCTAATGCGTGCACTCTCCTTAGCATTTGAATTCTATGTTTGAAAATCTTGTACTTTGCACGTACAATAAAGAAAGCATGCTCAAGATTGAATACAGCTGAGAAGATTGTGCTATGGCCACATGTTTGGATCTCTTAAGGACATAGAAATCTTAAAGAATGTGAACTAAAATATACATTAATTTAATTGGTGTTGGAGATTTGGAGATAAGAAGAAGGGAGGCAATATGCACAGTTATTCAAAGTTTGTTGGAGGCGATTGAACACCTCACAACAATAATCTAACGGCTTTTATATTAACAAACAAATAAGTATATAATTTTGTACCAATAGGGAAGTCAACTTTTATGACGTGGTGGCTATTTCGGGCATGAAGTTCTCAAGCATACACTATTTTTTTGACAAGTAACTATTTTAAGTAGTACATTATGTAAGATAATTAGGTACTTCTAATCGTGATGACGATTAATTTCTTGGATTAAGAATTAAATGGTTGTAGCGAAAGTGCCACGGCCATGTTGAAAAATGGAAATGTGGCAAGTATTTTCTAATATCGAGAGATTGCATTGTCTCGTGGACACCAAACATTGTAGCAAAAAAATTTAGTTTGTTAATCTTTTCGATACATGATACTATATTATATGTTATGAGTTCATACTCAATTGAAGTGTAGCATTTCGAGACTTATCCTACAATATGGTTGTTCTGGAAGAAATTCTAAATACAATTATATTAGGCTAGGGAGATCAAGATGAACAAGTAACACAAGCAAGCAAGCAAAGGGAGATTCTTTGACTTGTGAACTAATCACAACTTAGATACAGAGTATTAAAGTATTTGACTAAATCTTTTTTGTTGGCCAACGGTGGATAAATCAAGAAACCTGAATTTTAACGACTTTGAAATGGCATTCCAAAATACTGAGCCCAAAAGAAAAGATTATTCTCCTGCTGGACTGCCACTGTTGAAGAAGTAACATATGAGGTCGTTGCTTGTATTTTTTTTTTAATTGGTCTAATTTTTGCACATAATTTAACTGCATTTCCAGTTTAAAAACTTCCCTATTTAGGATCATATATGACTGCAATCTTTACAAATATTCAAAATTTTTTTGCCACATTCTTCAATGCAATCGAAAAATTTTTGTATGAAACCGATATACATAAAAATCAATCATGAATATTCATATCACATACCCTAAAATTTGTACCTCGTAAAACGTAAACACGCTTAAAACTATAGTATAAATGTACATTGAAATTAATATGCAAGAGCTTTCCTTGTCCTTTCCTCCTTTCGCCTGTATCCTAGCAAACAATCAAAAACAATTTTCAATACGTTTGTTAATTAACTAAATGTCCACGTAGAAGCCATGTGTATCAGTAGCTCTGAAGCAGCTGCAGCGGCAGCCATGTACAGGGAGATAGGAGACCTTGGCGTCGTTGACTTGACATCACCAATGGAGACAAAATTGTTATCAGGAATACGTGGATGGTCATAAATGTATATGGGCTGACCTCAGAGCCCCTTAATGTGGAAACCATTGCTTCTGCTACTAGACGTGTCTCAAACCACTATACATTCAACTATTATTGAATTTTTTACCAGTAATATATGACAGCTTGAGGACACAACTTTCCAAAGTAAATTATTTAATGCTTATATGATTTGGCTGCAGGACATATATTTTTATTACTGGCAGTAAAACTCAAAGAGAACAGTGAACTCGTTGTCCCTGTCATCAGTTATCCTTATGGATTAGCAAATTCTTATTTCAAAAATCAATTCGTGAGGAAGTGCAATCTATACAAGAAGTGCTAGCTTTACTCATTTCTTGTTATTTTTGAGAAAAAATAATTGCAAAAATATTCAGATGGTTCATTCGATTGATATGTTTATTCAAACTTCACAATTTCCTTTGAATTTATATTTATCTCTACAACTTTTTAAAAGTCTAATTATATCATGTAGAGTTTATAAATCAAGGCTTTTCTCTTCTTGTAATATTTTTTTTGGTTCATTGAAGACAAAAAGAAATATAAGAATAATGGTAATAAATGACTGAACTCGAGTTTGACAAAAAATTTGAGCATAACTTGGAATCCTAATTTCCTTTTTGCTCTTTAGGATAAAACAATCGAGTAAAGGGAAAAAGAAGAAAAAGTGTTCTCGTTGAAGCTTTAACAAAAGATATCTTAACTACTTGCACATGAAAGTTATATTATTTCTAAGTGCTTGAAGGAACTTTTACTGTATTTTCTATTGCAAAAAAAAAAAAAAATTGTGCTCATTTTCTTTCTCTATTTTGGCTTTTGAACTCAATAGCTTGCTCTGAAAAGTGCATCAAGACTTCAAGAAAATAATGACCTTTAGTTGCACTTATTGTACCAAACCTTATCCCCTAAATTTGATCTCAGAGATTTTCATGTTTACACTGATAAAAATTAAATCAACATATAATTGAATTTATGTGGTATAGTGATGAAAGCCATAGCTCAAATTCAAGAAAATGTGTCCAATGTCAGAAAAACTTTTCAAACAGGAGTTTCTGGATGTAAATGAAAGCAAGCCCATGAAATAACGAAACCTTTCCTAAATAACTGGTAGCGGATCTAACAACCACACCAACCAATCAGGCTCTCCATCAAGCCTTGAGGTTTAAGGTCAAACACATTAGTTAGTTGCCATTTGTCAATTACCACTCAATACAAATTTATAGTGAGCTATTTTTACATTTTATTCTCCTTTCGTATGAAAAAAGCAACCTCTCTAATATGCTTTTAAAAAGGTCTTTTCTTTTTAACTTTTTTACTTTCACCACATTGACACAAGAATAGAAGTAAAAGGCATTAAGAAAGTGAGGGATTGACATAGAAAGAGGACGGCGCCAAATCCTATTGACTTGCTATCTATTTGTAGTATTCCCTTGTCATCTATAAATAGGTGGTCATCTTATTCTCTATATGGTCATACAAGTTAAATTTGTTGGAAAAGGTCCTTTTGCCTTGCAAGTTTCAACCATTTCTTGCTTTCTTTAAACCTGCCAAATCAACAATTCTCTTTAACAAAAAGAAGACAATACTAATGGGGAGATCACTATGTTGTGATAAAAATGGACTCAAAAAAGGTCCATGGACTCCAGAGGAAGATCTCAAACTCATTCAATACATTCAGGTGCACGGAGCCGGCAATTGGCGTAATCTCCCAAAGAATGCTGGTATGAAGTTGTATTATTATTTCTTTCAACACATGAATTTCTTTATAATCGTGTTGATCTTGTCTGTGAAATCATGTTCTTCATTTTCTGAGAATTTTCCATTTTATTGTGATATGCAGGGCTTCAAAGATGTGGAAAAAGTTGCCGACTGCGTTGGACAAACTATTTAAGGCCTGATATTAAGAGAGGAAGATTTTCTTTTGAAGAAGAAGAGACTATTATTCAACTCCATAGTGTTCTTGGAAACAAGTAAGTCATCTATAATTTTTTTTTTCATTACAATTAGTTTTAAGTTTTCTTGCATTTTTCCCCTAGTATTTATAAAGTCAAAAACCCTAACTTTTTAAAATCTTTTTTCCTTGTTTTAGGTGGTCTGCTATAGCTGCTCGCTTGCCTGGAAGGACAGACAATGAAATCAAGAATTACTGGAATACTCATATCAGAAAAAGACTCCTCAGAATGGGAATTGATCCGGTGACTCATAATCCACGCCTGGATCTTCTAGACTTGTCATCACTTCTGAACTCAGCTCAGCTTAATCTCTCGAGTTTACTTGGGCTACAAACACTCATGAATCCGGAAGTGTTAAGGCTTGCAGCAACTCTCTTTTCATCCAATCAAGAAAACCCTGCAATTTTATTGCAAAAACTTCAAGAAAATCAGTTACTCAATGCTCAGTTGCAAAACCAGACCGCCCCAATACTTCCTCACACAGAAGATCAGTTCCAAAATACAGTTCAAGATATTCCACTTCCAGTTCAAAATCAAAACCGATTAATGCAGGGAAACATGGGGGATTTTTTTATGGATTCGGGAAATTTCAATGGAGAAACATTTCAAGAAAATTTGATTCCTTCAAGCACGAATGTTGTTTCTCCACCAATTTATGGATATGGAATTGCTGAAAAAGTTGCTGCAGATGCTTCAGAAAACTCAACCTTCCAATCATTGAATAATAGCAGCAACCAAAACAGTCAGAGTTTCGGATTTGAGTCAGTTTTATCCACTCCTTTATCTGGTTCGCCCTTGAATTCATCGTCAACTTTTATTAATAGCTGCAGTACTGAAGAGGAGAGGGAAAGCCACTGCAGTAACTTGATGAAGTTTGAGATTCCAGCAAGTTTAGACTTTGATGATTTTATGTAAATGTTGTTTTGATCAGTTGTGATGTTTGTTCCCATTGTCCTTTTTCTTTTTTCCCTGAATGGAACAGTTGCTGTGATTTTAGGCTTGTGTTCCATTCAGATTGTAAGACTTGGTTTTATATTACCTTGATTTTTTTTTTTTTTGAATCCTTCTGTAGCTTTGTATGTTAGCATAATGTAATTAAATTTCAAACATCATTTCTTTTTTGGCCAATTTGTAGCCTGATATGGTTTTAGAATTATTCTCCAAATTGGATATTTCTTCAAATACATGAACACATGTTTTGCCAAACAAGAGATACTTTCATCCCGCTTGAAGAATGAAGACTGAAGTATTAGTATTAATGTGGAAATTAATTGCATTTTAAAAACATAATGTGTGTCTATAATTCCAAAGAAAAGTAGCAAAATAACAGATTATGCGACCTGAGAGTTATTGACACAACAATCTGTCCAATATATGTCAAATTAATCCTAAAAGTTTTTAACATTCCTTAATCTTAAATGTTAGGTATATTTAGATGGTTATTTAAAATCCCATATGTATAAAATGATAATTTAAATTTTTGTACGTGTTTGTAACTTTCAAATTACTAGAATTCAATCCCAAAATAAAAAATTTGGAAACTAATAAAACATAAGAAAAAAGTTTAAACGAGTAGGTGTATCAAGGAAAAAAAGTTTAATCTTTTGGAATGTAAAATAATTTGGACTGCAGCTAAAGCATACTTTTCTTGGTAAGCTATTATGACAAGCAATGTTGCAATTCTAGGTTATTTTGAAGTTTCATACGTGTTGTATACTTTTTGGTCTCTATTGTAATAGTTATTTTTCAATCGATGAAATTCATATTAAATTCAAGTATTCCGTTGTGCCTTCAAGGCAATTTCTTTTATTAATACTTCTTTTAATAACAAAAATAGTAATTGCAATGCAGTGAGACTATAAGGTTGAAACGATGTACGGAATGTTATTTATCATACGAATTGTTATTGTTTGTGGAAAACGTCCAAGTCCAATCCATACTAAAAGCTTAATATACTGAGAAAAGGAAGAACAGAAAAAGAAGTATCAACCAATATATATTCTTGTTAGAACCTACTGCTTGAGAACGCATTCTCATGCGAAAACAATTTTTACTAATCTTGGTTTCCTACCACAATTGAGAAAATTTAGAAATAGGATTTTTTTTTCTTAAAATATTAAATTCACTGAAATGTGTATCTAATCTTTTATTTCTTTTAATTTTCTTGCTTTTAGGAAGAAAACTTTTGGGCCCCTCGGTGAGTTGCCAATGGCTTACGCAAAGCTGGCACTTTTTGAAATACCAGAATTCTTCAAAAGTCTTGTGAAAGTTCAAAAAGTGCAATTTTGTCTTGGCATGCACTTTTTTGGTCATGATGCTTAATTGGAAGGACACAAAAAGGGCAGAATCATACATAAGGAAATGACTTTGTTGTAAAGACTGCTAAATGGACTACAAAACTTCAACATCTTCTTCATGGAGAAGACGAATTTATTGACTTACTATGAAAGCAAAGTTACGTATTTGGTTCCCCCTTGCATGATTCAGAAGGCGGTGGAAGTGGTGGTGCAAAACACGATCAATTATCTGCTGGATTAGTAATTGGAAGTTAGGCTACGGAACTCCACAACATAAGACTACGCTATAGACACATGTCTTGTGATTTATTAAAATTGGACAACCATTATGATTTCTGAAATTAACGTGGGTATTATTAGCATACATTTCTGATAACCATAAAAAGATTATTCAATAAATTTCCTGCTCTTCTTTGTTATTATAACCTTTACTTGCTAACCCTTCTTATAGAATTACTGTTAGAAATTATAAAATCTTTGTAAAACCTGGGTCGGGTTGGCTTAATAACTTATGAGCGTAAATCGTAGGCTCAAAATGCTTAAATACCGGAGTCTGGACTAAACTCAATAATTTTTCAGTACAAATCATGAGTAAAAAATGTTTAAACTAAGTTATTAATAACTCATAATTCATAATATTATATATCAAATACAAAATCACTTCCTCCACTAATGTTGGACAAAGACTGATAGACGGAGTATCACATTCACCCTGGTATCACAATCTTTTTAATAGCATTATCAAATTTAGTTTGATTAATCGTAGTGCAATATAATATCACATTAAGTTGATTTTCACAGCTTACTTTACGCAAGGTGATGTATTTTTTCACATTCAAAGACAAACTTTAGTTGTTTATAACAAAAAGGCTTACATGTACTATAATCGTTAACTAAAATGAAGCCCTTGCGATTATAAATCTTCAAGGGAAATTACCATTGGCGGCACAAATTTTGAGAGAGTTCGATGTAATTTGTTTATTGCAGAAGGCAAATAATTTGACCTTCAATTATTAAATTTCGAATTGAAGTTCAAAGTTTTCACATTCATTTTCTCATAACTACTGTATTACCTTGACCAATTGGCCAAAAACGTGTTATAGTGCCAGCTCCTTTATTGGATATGTCTTCCTTCTTTCTCTTCCAAATACATAGATGCCAGGTACATTGGAACCACCTCATGTCCCACAGATTGAAAATATTGATGCCACTGATCAATTTCCACCTCTAATTTGTGTTTCCTTTCTTAGCTAGAAATTCCCACTACCAACCGCGTTTGTGCATTTTCCCCCCTTCTTTATACGACTTTTTGGGTACAAACTTTTGTATTTCACTTCCTTGTGTGACTAATATTCTTACTTGATGCGAAGTAGTGAGAATTTCTTCTATAGCTGTATGTTTTACTTCGTTTTCTTTTTTTTTCATTATTTTTCAACCTTTTTTAGTTGAACGTTGTTATTTTCTTGTCTTCTTTATATTTTTAGGTTAATTTCATAAACCTTCCTGAAGTTTCTGATAATTGAAGACACTTCCTCTCATGTTTTAAAAATATCACTACCTCTTCTGAAATTTCTGTTCAAATAATAAGCACACCCATGTGCAAACTTGTCCAAAATACCCTTTTTCATATATTAAAGTAATCTTTGTTAATTAATTTATTTAAAAATGTTACTTACACTCCTCTTAGATATTCAGATAACAAAACACACATCAACAATACTATTCAAAATATAGCCTTTTTGATTAATTAAAATAGCCTTTGTCAATTAATTCCTTTTTTTGTATTAAAAATTAAAGTATAATATATATTGAAAGCACAATTATATTATTCAAATAGAATGACAATTTAAAAAAAAAAGAATTTTAAACTGATTTTATGCTATGATGTCATTTAAGTGTGAAATAATGAAAATTTAAAAATTTTGAATTGATTATTGTATTCAATTTTTTAGGTAAAAGTTAGAGTTTATTTTAATAGAACAAATAAATTTTGTATAAAGTATTTATATATCAAAGAGGAATTAAGAGTGGGAAGTAATAATTAGAAAGAAATTTCTATAATTAATTTGTGTTTTTTGTTTTGTTTTATATATAAGCTGGTTAAGAATTTGTTAAGGTTATTGTAATAAATTTACAAAGCCAAGGAGATAAGTGACGTTTCAAAATGTGAGGGGACGTCTTTGCAGTTATCAGAAACCTGAAAAGAGATTTCTAAAATGATCCCTATTTTTAATCGCATTACAATTTCAAAGAAATAACCATGTCGGCTCAGCAAATTTTATGTGGTCGTAAAGTAATGCTCAGTACATATTTGTTATTTTGATTAACATATTCTGATTATTGATGAAACATGTTTTTATACCAACTTAATCATCACCACAAGCTTCTACCTAGCACCAAAGAATTACACCCATTTTTCTAAAGGATTCGCTGTAGGAGCAATTTGACATGTGGTCACAACGTTATAGGGCTCGAAGTTTTGCATAGACCTTTAGAGCAGCATTGTCAAACGACACATGTCAATGTCATCCATGGCTTCTTAGCTGATTCAGTTGCGTGAAATTCTCAAATGGACAAGTTTAAGGTTGAACTACACATGCTAAATTCTTGATTGTCGCACCACACAATCTGTGTAATCTAACAATGGAAGAATGGCTGACAAAAGAATAATAATAATGGAAAGACCAGTACAGCTTAGAGAGGTAGAAACCCTCAATTCTTGATGGGTCATGATTGACCAGGGAACATTTTCCCATTATTTTACATGTGATGGATAAGCTTTATGCACTTTGACAGGACAAAAAAGGGCATAGTTTGTTTTACACAAAGTCTTATGCACGTAAAATAGGTATACGTACAAATGATTCTACACGCAATGTCTGTTAAAAATTACAAACAAGAAAAATAGCAATAAATTAAATATAAAAATTTAACATAAAAAAGTTACAATCTCTGAAAAATTCTTAATATGCGAGAGTCCTTCAAATTTTTTTCTTCAAATGTTGACTCAAGAATTTCAAACATGTTCTCGAATCGATCGTGGATGTTAGAGAGCTAAATTTGCATATATTTTGTATTTAATTCCTCCCTATTTTAGTCAAAGATGATGTTTAATCTTTATATTTATTCACTCTTTGGTAATTAGCTTGGTTTGTAGGAAATTGCAGAGAAAAGCTTTAATATTGTCAAAAATTCCAGAAGACTTTGTCTTATAGAGCGTGACCACAGTCTACCTATGTTGAAGTGCAAAAATTATGAACGTGAATTGAATAGCTTCAATTGGAAGACTTGTTTCTTTCCTAATTGTAATGAACTTTCTTGGAAAGAAAACCTTTATTGGTGGGAATTACAATTAAAGAAAAAAGAAAAGGAATCTTCCCTACAAAAATTGACAAGTACGTGGATATTGGAGGAAAAGGAAAGAAGTTCAATTTGGAAAGAAAACAAAGATAAGGAACGTGAATTTAGGAAAAAATAAAAAGACGTGAGAAGCAAAAATGGAGAGAACGTCTACAACTCTTCTAAAAAGGCAGCCTTTAGCTTTTAGTTTTTGGGAACTACTTGAGTTCAAAGTTTTTTTTAGTTTTAGTTTTTTGGTTTAGTTTGTCTCTCTAGAACAAATTCTTGTTATTTTTCTTTTGGTATTTGAAGACATATTGTCTAGTTGAAGGATAATTGAAGCTCTGGTTCATCCACTACTGTGAGATCTAATTATTTTTAATTGTTTTCTGTGTTTTTGGGTATTTATCTATTCTTTGTTTAAATTCCAAGGTGATTGTGTTCATTCTTGTGTGATTATTTTTGCCAATTAAATAACTGATCACTATTTAATTGTCAGATAATCTAAAGCCATCTAAAACGTCAAATCCGTAATTGTTTGATAGTTTTAGTATTAGTGGCAAGTGATTAATTCAATTGTAATAGAGACTTTTAGATTATATCACAGGAATAGAAATCTAATTTGAACAAAGCCTCTTAGGTGTTTGCTGGTTAGAATTGGTGGCTTTTCTAGTTTTAAAGTTATTGAATAATTAAATCGTAAGGTCTTACCTAGGGTTATTATTTGATTAGAGAAGTAATTAATAGTCTTACCTTGATTACTGACACAGTAAGGAAGAGCAGGTTGTTAAAGCTTCTCAACAACTATAACCAATTTATTCGTGAACGTAGGAATTTATCTTTGCATCAATGATCAGTTAAATTGAACCAGGGTAGAAATTATTCTTTTGACTAGAGTCTAGGTTTTATTTGATTTTGTTTAACTTGATTTTGTGTTTTTGAGTTTTTTAAGTTTAAATTTCTTTAGTTTAATTATTCTCCAAACCCCCCATTGTTGTGATTTAAAATAAATAAATCGACCAGTTCCTGTGAATACGACCCTACTCACTACTATACTTGTGTATATTTTTATTAGAGTAGGAAATTTTATTTTTGCTAATTTGACACCCAACAAAATTTGGCGCCGTTGCTGAGGACTGGCATCTTGATTTATTTATTTCTTTTAACTTTTTAGTTTTTTTTTTTGTATTTTTTCTGGTTATGTCTTGTTCTTCTCATACGGGAGCATTGATACATATCTAGAAAATTTGTGTTTTGTTTTCAATTGTTTACTTCTATCTTCTTAACTCTTGAGACATGGTAGCGGACTTTCAACAATTTAGCACAAAATTTGATTATCCCTTTAGGACAGTCAATAAGGTAAACATTTCTTCTATTGACAAACGCTTAGATGCTCTAACTTCTATGGTTGAAAAATTGGCTGTACAACAATGGTAACAAGCAAAAATTTGTGGAATTTGCTATGCTTCGAATCATTCAACCGACATGTGTCCCACACTTCAATATGATTCGAATGGACGTGCAAATGCATTTGGAGAATTCCCAAGGCCATCACAAAGGCAATATGATGCTTATTCCTATACATATAATCCACAATGGACAGATCATACAAATTTGAACTATGGGGATTCATACAAATATCAGCCTTCTATTCAACCTTACCTATGCTTTCAACAAGTCATTCAATCACCATACCCTCCTAGACCCACAGTTGCTCAAAATTTAGATTATGGTTCATCTTTAGAGGATAGCATTACGTTTTTAGCTACAGAAATGTTGCAATTTCAGTAAAAGACAATAGCTAGTATTAAAAATTTGCAGAATCAGATGGCTCAGTTGGCAACTGAATTCAATTATTTGGTGCAGCAGAGATTGGAACAATTATCTCTCCAAATGATTGAGGAAACGAAGGAGCATGCAAATATTATCAATTTAGAGACTGATGAGGAGGTTGAGATGCCCGAAAAGATGCTTCATATACCATCACAAGAAGAAAAAGAGGCAATCATAGCTGAATTTTTAGCAATTTATGATAGCAAAGAGGAGACTATTAAAGAGACATCTGTGACCAAAGAGAAAGATGTAAATTATAATTCTATTGAGTTACAAGAATTTGTGACTGAAGAGGGAAAGATTAATGATGAGATGCCTAACTTGCAGGGTGTTTTTGAACTTAACGGGGTGAAGATTGCTATCGATGAGTATCTTCAGAAAGAGATTGATAGTTTGATCTTGAATCAAGAGTTGGTGGAATATGTTGAAGAGCTAAATGATCAATCCATATTTCAACAATTAGGTGAAGTGTTTGGTATTATTTTACCAATTTCTAATAAGAAACCTTTACCTTTTGTTTTGCAGGCAACAACTCTCCATGAAGCAATAAAGAATACTGACAAGATGGATGGATAGGGAGATCATAGGTTGTTGCAATTCCAAGAACTTGGATATCCGTTCGACCCTGGTAGATAGTAAAGAATAAGTCTAGCCAAAGACTTTAAAGAAATGCGCTATTAGGAGGTAACCCAATTTTTTTAATTTATCTTGTTGTTTTCAATGTTTTTAGTTATTTTAAGTTTAGGTGTGAGAGTTAATTATTTTTATTTTGGTAGAAGACCTTTCCTTATAAGGCTTGCCACGTCCTCTAACGAATGCTTGAAGAGTTTAAGTCTTGAGGAGGACAGAAGACTTCATATTCTAGTCCGTGACCACGCCTTACAGTCGATGTTATGGGAATTCAAAGTCTTCAAAGTCAAAAGACTTCTTCCTTTAAGGCGAGCCCACGTCTTGTGGTTGCATCTATGAAGGAAAAATTTCGTGAAAAAGTCAGATGACTATTTCTTGTAAGATGTGCCCATGCCTTATAGCTAGCTCTGAAAGAAAGTTACGAGAACAAGTCAGAAGACTCCATTTTGAATAGCGCGATCACGTTTTACAATTAACACACAGAAAGTTCGAAACTTGACAAGTCAGAAGACGTATTGTTATAAAGCGCGCCCACGCTCTACAAACAATAGTATTTTGTAATCTTCTATTAATGCACACCACTGAAGTCGCTCCAACCATGTAGTACTACCAACACTCCATGCTTTCTACTTCCAATGTTGCAAACTAATGACCACTATCTCAACTGTCTCCACCCTCTGGTGCTTAGCTTCTACTCAGGGGAGTACCCATTCCAATTCTTTCATTATCTTTTTACATTGAGGTTGTCGCATCCGAAAATCGTAAAAGGTACTAGGGGGGTCGTTGAATGTCGCGACCCGAAAAAGCGGTCCGGTCCGATGACCTTTTTTTAAAAGAAATTTTTTGAAAAAATTGTGCGTGTGTGAGGAAAAGTGAGTTTTTAGTAAAAAAGTGTATTTTAGAAAAAAAATGGTATTTAAACATAAAATAAGGCCGAGACTAAAAGTGCGACAGTTTTGGCCAACTAATTTTGAAAAAGGGTTTTATTTTAAAAAATGGAGTCGTTACTTGGAATGGAGTTAGGGTGTACCAAGTCACCCGAAAAATCGTTTAACAAAATAGAAGTAAATTCTTTTTTAAAAAAAATATTTAAAACCCTTTTCCGACTCCGGTCAATGAAAACAAGAGAAGAAGGTCCGGGAGTCACATTTGAAGAAAGGGAAAGCAAAGACTCGCACCTAAGGCACCCTTTCTACCTAACCGAAGTTAGTTGCGAGGTTTAATCAAAATTTCCTAAGTTAACCCTAAGTTCTATCGCATTTGGATGTATCTAAATGAATGCAAATCCTAAGTCTATATGTGGGAGTCAAGAGGGTCGGAATGTTTCGTAGAGACTTGGTCTGGATTATCGCATTAATTGCGAAACCCGAGTCAAGACCTCGAGGGAGTCACGAGTGTGAATGCAAAATGAAATGCAAAAAAGAAAAGAAAAAAGAAAATAGTATAGATAGTAAGTGTCCAAGAAAGTGGAGATGCAACATAACGGGTACAGGGGACTAATAACTTGTGACTGAATGTTCCTACTCACGGAGGGAGGAACGGCATGTACGCCACCGCTTACCACGTAAGTAGGTGACTATTTCTAGTCGAATCACACAAATGTCTTGAAAGTCTAGGTGAGAATGCAAGCTAACTGTCATGCACTATCAAATACTAAAAAAAACAGATAATAATGATTATATGCATATATAAAAATCATGCAAAATGATGAAAAACTAAAAGGGAATAGTGTGTGAAATGATGTAAAATGTACATGAGTGCACCTAGTACTTAAATGCCCTGAGAGTCTAGCGTTGGACTAACCCATTCTAGGAACCCCCACTAGTGTTGGATTAGTGGGAAATCGATAAAGCCACAACTAGCATTGGACTAGTGTGGTGACTGAACAATAAAACTGGTAACACATGAATTAAAGCAATAAAGCATGAATCAAAAGCAAATAAACATATAAAGACATAAAAGGGCACATAGGAGCACGTAACACATAGGCATAATATCTAGATGCAAAATCCTAATGAATGCGATAAAACAAATCAGCACATAAACACACAAAAGCATACAAGTCCTAACTATTATACCGGGGATTTAGCTACAATTTTAGGGGTGAAAAAGTAAAACTACCTATTTATTACATTTATCTATCTAAATACACAATTTTGCTAAAATATAAGAAATGTAGCCTAATTATTATATTGACTAGCTGAATACAAAAATATTTCTCTTTTTTCCAAAATAATAAAATTTGAAATTAAATAACATAAATATACAAAAGGCATGTAAAATAAACAGCATGTGAAGAAAATGCATAATAAATCACACAAGGGCACATTGGAACACATAAAAATGCAATTTAAACGAGAAATATGGATACCTCTTGAAGATCCGGAACAAATACTTAAGAAAATGAACACACACGTCAATGTATCACGATATAAATGAATAAAACACAAAGTATGTAAATATTGACAAATTGGGACAAACATGTAAATTCTATGAGACTAAGGGTTTAAAAAATAAATTCAAAAACAACTAGGGGCCAAATAATAAATTCAAACAAATATGGGGGCACAACTGTAAATTAAAACTAGATAGAGGGCAAAACAAATAAAATTCCAACAAGTTTGGGGGCATAACTTGAAAATTAGGGACCCAATCGAAAAGATGTAAAATGTGAGGGGGTCAATCTATAAAAGAGGGGGACTAAATTGCATAAAAATGAAATCTTAAAGGGGTTATCAATGAGGCCAAAGAAAATGGACACTTAAGTCTAAATAAATTAATTTGTGATAAACAAAAAAAATAAAAAATAAAAAATAAAATAAAAAAATAAATAAAGTACCAAAAATGAATTAAGACTAGACCAATTAGTCCAAATTAATTAAACTAATTACTAAATCACGACTAAATTGAATCAAAACCAGAAACTAATTGAAATTAGCTAAACTAAAAAAAAAAAACTAAACACGTAAAAAAGAAAAACAAAACACTAAGACTTCCTCAAAAATCCAGATTGGCTGTAGGCAAAATAATTAACTCTCAAAATTCAACTTTCCAAAAATTCTCAAAATTGTTTTTATTCTTCTTTCGGTAAGCTAAAAATTTCCAGATTATTTCTCCCAATTTAGTCTTTTCTCTCTCTCCCTCTCTCCTTAGTTCTGTCTCTACTCGTTTCTTCCCCTATGCTCTCTTCTCTTCTCTTCTTTCTTCCTTCAGTCTAGCCAGTTTTCTCTCTGTTTCCCACAATCTCTTCTTCGTCTCTCACTCTCTCTCTCTCTCCGTCTTCTCTCTCTCTTGTTCTTCTTCCCTCTGGTTTTGTGTCTTTCTCTTTCCCTCTTCCTCTCCTCTCTCTGTCCGCCTCTGTCCTCTCTCTCTCCCTCTCTCTCTCTTTCTCTCAGTTATCTTCTCTTTCTTTCCAATTACTTCCTCTCCAGAAAACACAGAACCAAGCTTCCCCAAATTGCTTTGCAATTTTAATTCCCAAAATTTACCTACAAATCTCTAAACCTATCTTCTGCAACTTGAATCCCCAAATCAAACCCTCAATTAGTCACAAAATAAGCAACAATCCAGTAATATCTAAGCATAATATTGTGAATTAAAATCTATTCAAACAATACTGGATAGGGACCGAACCTTACCTGGGTTTATAGCGGTGGTTTGTGATTGTGATTGGGCTTCCAATGAGCTGCCGGTGGCTGATTTTAGGCGCCTGTGGTGGAGGTTTAACTATGGCGATGGTTCTGGTTGTATTGGTGGAGAAGTTGCGAGGCTGACCTTTTGGTGATTGTTGATAGAATTTAGAACTAAAAGGGGGGCAGTCATGCAGTATTTTGGTGGTTACTTTGACTATGGTTGGTAATTGTGGCAGAGGGATAGATCGATGCAGGGGTCTTGTGATATGATAAAATTAGTGGGATGGCTTCCAGTGGTCGCTAGCAGCAAAACTGGGCGGTGGAAGGCCCTACTTGGTGATGAGACTGGAGTTGGTACGAAATTGGGAGAGTTGTGTTTGATTGGGGTTGACTGTTGATTGCTTTGTGTTGATGGTCTAAGATGGTGAATTGCGTTCATCGTGAGTGAGATGATGACTGAATTGTGTTGTTTTGGGACTACTTTGATGAATTGGTTGATGAGGCTGTTTTGATGGTTAATGGTGGCAGTGGGTGAGGATACTTTGGTCGCAATTGGGCAGCTAAAATTGGTGTTCTGGTTGTGATGTTATTCAAGGGAATTACCGGTTGAATTGGTGATTTTCGGAGGTTGGAAACAGGTGGATAGCTGGTTTGGGAAAGCAGTTTGTGCTTGGTTTGTGTCTGTTGCTGGATTGATGGGGAATTGATTTAAGTGGTGGAGGTGGTGATGTGTGGAGATGATTCTAGTGAATTGTAAAGTGTGTGTTGTGTGTGAGAGAATCTGACCTCTGTGTGTGAGTCTGTGTGTATGCATGTGAGCTGTATGTGCGCAATGTATGTGAAAGCATGTGTAAATATGTGTAACTTACTATGTGTGTGCATGTTTCAATGATTGTGCAAGTGTGTGTTTAAAAGGGTTGAATCTGTGTGTGAGGAATTGAGATGTGTATTTCCCGTGTTTGGGTGTGTGTGTTTGTGACTGTGTGTATGAGTGTGAATTGTGTGTGAAATTTTGTGTTAGCAGTGTGTGTGACGTGTACCTGTGTGTGTGTGTGTGTGTGAAGTATGTGCAGTTGTGTGTGACTGTGTTGTGATTGGGAAATTGAATTTGTGAAACTGTGTGTCGGAGAATGTGAACAAACTGTGTGAGAGTGTGTGTTTGGGAACGTATGTTAGTGTGTGTCTTAGTGTGCGACTGTGAGTGTGAGAGAAACTATGAAGTGTGTGTAAGATGGTGTGTATAGTGTGTGAGAGAAGAGTGTGTGAAGCGTGTGAAAGAGAATGTGTAAGAAATGGATGAGATAATATGTGTAGTGTGTGTAGTGCGTGAGAAAGAAAATGTAAGAAGTGTATGGAAGTGTGTGTAGTGCATGAAAGAGAAAATGCAAGAAGCATATGGGAGTGTGCAGTGCGTGGAGAGAGAGAGTGTGTGAATAAGTGTGTGAGATTAGCTAGTGTGTGTTTTTGGTGTTCTAGATGCAGGCTTGAAGATATACTAGTGTGTGTTTTAGGTGTAATCTTGAAAATGTACTAGTGTGTGTTCTAGGTGTAGGGTTGAAGATGTAATAATGTGTGTTCTAGGTGTAGGGTTAAAGATCTACTAGTTTGTGTTCTAGGTGTTCTTTGTGAAAACTTGAAGATAAATGTAAAAAAAAGTGTGCGTTTTTGCTGTAAGAGATAAAATTAAAAAAAAAACTAAAAACTAAAACTCTCTCTTTAAGCTTTTTTTTCTCCCCCTTTTTTATCCCATAAATGGGCTATTTATAGTGCACAAAAGACTTATCTTCCAAGAAATGACTAAAAGACCAAAACGCCCTTGACTATCAAAATTACAACTTTACCCTTACAAAAAATAAAAATCTAGAAAAATTTAAGAAAAATGTAAATAATAAATTTGTTCATAGAAATTCACCTCGAAAAAAAGTTAGAAAAAACTTAGAAACATGTTTAAAAACCTAAAAATGAATTTGGGACACAAAAAGTAATGAAAAATGAGTTTGGAATGTGAACTGACAATTTTGCTTCTATACTGTCAAAATATATGAAAAATATCAGTTAGACTTGAAAAATTATCAAAAATTAAAAAATGAGCTTAAAATCCTAAAAATGCATTATGACTCAAAAATTGGTGAAAAATGCTTTTGGAATGTGAAATGACATTTTTGCCCCTAAATGCGATATGTACAGAAAAATAGTGATGGCCCCCCAAAAAAATCAAAAAAATTTAGAAACAATGCTTAAAAACTTGAAAAATAAATTTGGTATTAAAAATGGGCGAAAATGGTATTCGCGAAATGAAATTACCATTTTGCCCTTAAGGTGGCGAAATACATAAAAATATCAGTTAAATCCAAAAAAACATAGAAATTAAAAAAATGTGTATGAAAGTACAAAATGTGAATTTAAAGCCCCAAAACTAATAAAAAAATATTTATAGCTGAAAATTACTGTTTTGCCCCCCCGAAAAATGCTGATTTCGTTCCCATTTTATTGAAAAATTAGAATTTGACCCCAAAAAATATAAAAGTACCCCCAATGTTGGAAAAATGAGCGGTGTCAAAATTTTGTGTCTACAGAGGTCAATGTATGAATTAGGTGTGGGGGAATGGGGATATTGCGCTGATTAATTTTTCTCTTCGGTTTGCTCAAATTTGGTCTCTTTACTATTTTTCTTTAAATTTTTGTTGAAAATTTTTGTCAAACAGTCAAGATTTCAAGTATGATTAGCCAAAATTTTACTAGCTTAAGTACTTAAATTTTCTTGACAACTAAGTTGAATGAAGAATGTGCAAGATTTGACCTATTTAACCTTTATTGTGAGTTTTGAGCCTATAAAAGCAATTCATTCATTTTTGCTCTATTTCTTTGATTTAGTGATTATCGTACATGGATTGGATCTTCTAGAACTTGCACTGTTATACATATCAAGACCACATTTTTGAACTTGATGCATTAAAATGATGAGGGCACTTAGTTTAGACCTTTTGACTATCGTAAAAACATGCCTTGAATTTTTATTACCATTAGTGAGCCCCTTTGAGCCTTAACCTTTTCTTTATTTATTATCCACATAGTTTAGCGAAAGACCTATTTATTTAGACTTTCTTTTTGAACCGTGTATCAAGTGAGTGTCTCAATTTTATTGCATGAAAAAGATTTGGAAGCTCCATTGCGAGGTGTTTGTTAAAGAATGTTATGGGCAAGTGCAAGTGTTTCAAGTTTTTGTGCTTATTTTGAAAAGAAAAAAGAAAAAGAAAAAAAGAAAAGAAAAAAAGAAAAAAGAGAAAAAGTAGAAAAAAGAAAAAAAGTAAAAAAATACAAAAATATGTGTGAAGTGTGATGTATATATGTGTTATGTTGTCATAGAAGGGCAAAGCCCGAGATGTAATTGTACTTGTGTATGTTCAAATTGGGATGGACACTAACCAATAGAGTTACGAGGAGATAACAATTGTATTCATGCAATGATCTTTGTGAGATTGTCCTTGATACTTTTCACCTAAATTTCCCTTTTATCATGCCTTTATCCCAAGCCCCGTTGCAACCTTTATAAAGACCCTTTGATTTTTGTATCTAGTTCTTTATTAAGTGGTGGAGAGTTGATATGTGTGTAAGCCTATGGTAATACCTTTCCATTGTATCAATATGTGCTTCAATGATACCTTATCTCCTTATTCTCTGAGGGTTGAGTGATTTCATTGATAATTTTAGTGAGGATGTTGAATCTTGTGCATATTGGATTTTGACAAAATTGTGAGAAAGGTGGTATATTTGCTGGTTATTCTGTTATAAATATTTGATGTCTTGACTATGTACTTTTGGATTGGTTGTATGCTTGAGGGCAAGCATTGTCTTGGTGTCAGGGAATTTGTTAGAGAGCTAAAGTTGCACATATTTTGTATTTAATTCCTCCATATTTTAGTCAAAGATGATGTTTAATCTTTCCATTTATTCACTCTTTGGTGATTGGCTTGGTTTGTAGGAAATTGCGGAGAAAAGCTTTAATATTGCCAAAAATTCCAGAAGACTTTATCTAATAGAGCGTGACCACGGTGTAGACACCAAATTTTGACACACCTTTTGTAAAAATATGTGCGTCACTTTTATTTTAGGGGGTATTTTCTTATTTTTGGGGGTCGAGTACAATTTTCGCATATTATGTCTAATTCGTCACATTAGGGGCAAAAAATGGTAGTTTCACCTTGTAAATATTAATTTATTTTATTTTATTTCCTAAATACATAATTTTACTATTTTTATCATTATTTATGATTTTAATGATTTTTGGGAGTCATTCATTATTTATTTAAAATTTTGGTATTTTTTAATTCAACGGCACGTTTTCCAATAGCACTATTTTTACGATAATTTTCAAGTGAAAAATTTTATATTTGCATTTTTGTATATTCATAAATTTTCTGTAAAATTACATGATTTTTAGAGGTCATTTAGTATTTATTTATTTTTTGTCTTTTTGTTTATTAAGGGCACGTTTTTCGAGAATGCGTTAATCTTAAAAATTTTGAGTGAAAATTATACTATATGTGCTTTATGTGATAATGCATGTTGTGTAAAATTTTTGTGATGTCATGTATTAATTTTCATAAATTTTATAATTTTTGCCATATTTAGGTCATGTTTTCCAATGCACTTTCTTATTTAAAATTTTTCTTTATGAGAATTATGTGTGTGTACATTTTATAAATTTTATGTAAGGAAAATTTTCATAATTAATTAATTTATTTATTTATTTATTTTAAAGACCATTGGTTGTTTATTTTAAATTGTATTTTTCTAACCTAGAATTAACTTTTTTACACTGAATTTTTCTTTTTCCTTCTTATAATATTGTATTTTAGTTTTAATATATAATTATTTCATTTTATGTTATTTTTACTTTTTCATTTTTCTTTGTTTTCTTCATTTTCTTCTTTTTCAAAAAAAAAAAAAAAAAAACAAACAGAATGCAACAGCAACAGCGTTGCTGCTGCTGTTGCTTCTGCAAACTCCATACCCCAAACCATGCCTCCTCATCATCACCTTCCAACCCCCCCTGCAATTCAGCAGATTTTGAGGGATTTGGAAGGGATTTTTGTTCATTTTTTTTCTCACTTTTCCCTCACCTTCTCCCGGCCTTCTCTTCCCCTCACCAGTTTTTCATTCATGAGTTTTTTCATTCACAGAGAATCTCACGCCATTTTCCTTCACTCCCCCTCTCTTCCTCCCTGCACCTCACATCTCCCCCACTAAGCTCACACTGCACTCAATTCTCACGCCTCACTTCCACAACTCACACACAGATCACTCACAGGCACAATTCACTCACAATTCTCTCTTCTCCTAGCTTTCCTCACAACACCAGCAAAGCACACAGCTCACACATACACACTCATTTGCACGCATTACACACACACTGCATCACACAAACAACACAGACGCACATCTCCCCCACTACACTCACACACACCTGCATTTTCTTTCCCCTTCCTCTCCCTGCAATCATAACACACCTTGCACACACTCACAGAACCAGAAACAACACTCACACACACCTGCATTTTCTTTCCCCTTCCTCTCCCTGCAATCACACACAGAAACAACACTCATACACACCTGCATTTTCTTTCCCCTTCCTCTCCCTGCAATCATAACACACCTTGCACACACTCACAGAACCAGAAACAACACTCACACACACCTGCATTTTCTTTCCCCTTCCTCTCCCTGCAATCACACACAGACGCACAACACACACACACCTGCATTTTCTTTCCCCTTCCTCTCCCTGCAATCATAACACACCTTGCACACACTCACAGAAACAGAAACATCAAACTCACATACACACACGACACACACTAGCACAAACACACCTTTCTTTGCAACAAAAGCTCACGCACAAGCACTGCACATTGACACACAACACACAACACATTCAAGCACACAAACTCCACAAAACCAAAACAGACTTGCACACAGACACACACCTCCTCCCCCTCTCGGCTCAAGCATCACCCAACCACAAAACACAGAACTCAATTACACACAAAACACACACTACACTCACAACCATTCACAAACGCACACACTACACACAGCTTCACCTGTGAACACACACTTACACCCCTACAAAACACATACACACACACTGGCACAAATTTAAAAAAAAAAAAAAGGGCAAAAAAGCAACAACAACAAACGATCAACATCAGTGCCGCCGGAGGCAGCCAAAATCGTCACAAACCACCGCCGGATTCTCCAAAACAGGTAGCACTTTGGCCCTCCTCTTTCATTTCCTGTAATCAGAATTTGTATTTAGATTTCATTGCAAAAAATATATATAATAATAATAATAATAATAATAATCATAACAATAATAAAATCCAATTGAAATTAGAGTTTTAATTTCCGATATTTGGGCAATTTCAGTTGGGAAATTTGAGAAATAGAGAGGAATAGAGAGAGAGGGCCGGAAAGTGAGGGGAACGAGAGAGAAGGGAAATCGAAGCCCGGATAGAGAGAGAGAGACCTGTGAGAGAGAGAGAGAGACGGCCGGGGAAGAGGATAGAATCGGAATCGGGGAGAAGATCAGAATCGGGGGGAGAAGAAGGAAAAAAAGAAAAGAGAGAAAAGAGAGAAAAGAAGAAGAAAGAAAGAAAAAAAGAAAAGAGAGAAAAAGAAAGAAAAAGAAAGAAAAGAGAGAAAAAGAGAAAAGAAAAAAAAAAGAAAAAAGAAAATCTGAAAAAAAAAAGAGAGAAAAAGAAAATCGGGTAGAAGTTAAAAAAAAAAAAAAAAAGTTTTAGTGAAACTACGTCGTTTTGACGTAGTTTCACTCAAAACTACGTCGTTTTGGTTAGTTAGTTTTTTTTTAATTTATTTTTAATTAATAATAGGTATTTATTTTATAGTCCTTATATTTTCATTAATGCTACTGTGGCCCTGGAAATGTTTGACTTGTGCATTTAAATTTCTGTTTATTGTAGATTGACCCCCATAATTTAATTTTCTTTGCAATTAGGTCCCGATTAATTGCATTTAGGTCCCTCAACTTTTAGATAATTATAATTTTGCCCCCCTACGTTTTTAATTTTTCATTTTGACCCCTATATTTTTCGGTAATTACATTCTGACCCCTAGATTTTACTGGAATTGCATTTTTACCCTCTGATATTTATGAAAATTGCAATTTTGCCTCCCAAGCTTTCTTTTATTATATTTTAGGCTTTAAATGTTACTGAAAATTGCATTTTGGCCCTTATACATTGCTGGAAATTCTATTTTTGCCTTAGAATACTTGTTGGAATTTCATTTTTTATCCCTAAACCTTGCTGGAATTTCATTTTGCTATTATATTTTTGCTGGAATTACTTTATTGTCCTCCAATGTTGCTGGAATTTATATTTTTGCTCTCCAAATAGCTAAAACTTGAAATTTTGCCTTTAAATGTTTGCTGTAAATTGTGTGTTATTTAATAAGCTTGCTGAAATTGTGTTCTTGGCTTTAAATATTGCTGGAATTTTTTATTTTTGGGCATTATACTTGTTGAAAATTACATTTTAGCTTTTAAATTTGTTGTAAACTATGTCATTACCTTAATTAGGGTTTGAAATTATAATTTTACCCTTTTTGTTCCTCATAAATTACATTTTCACTTTAGAATATTGCCTAAATTTCCACCTTTAATCCAAATCTTATAATATTTTATTTTTTGCAAAAAGAAAAAATTTAAAATTAGTTAAATCCTCAAAGCTTTAAATTATTTCTTTTCACATTTTCTTTATTTTATCAAATTTATAATTAATGCTTTAAAATGGGGTCTTGTTAGTCTTATTAATGTGCAAATTAGTTTCCTTTATTTTCGTTTTAGTTATTTTAATAATCATTATTTGGGGTGTTAAAAGTTTAAGTACATATTATTGTATTTTATATTCTATTATTATTATTTCTTTATTTTTGTTGTTTTGCTTTATTTACCTGTTTACTTATTTATTTTTACTTAAACAATTTTCCTTTTTCTTCCTAAATAATTAATTATTATTATCATTATATATATATTTTTTTATTATTTTTGTTTATTATTGCTACAATTGTTTGAATTATCATTAGCATGTTTATAGTGATTGCTCTAGAATAACTTAATTAATGGTTTATTTATTTAAACAATGATGCCTTGATTAAGTTTGTTCATTTTAGTAGCGATTTATACCAGGTTTGCGAATGAGAGGTACCTCGATTACCCTTCCAATATTTCTTTTATGTGCTCCTAAGTGCTCCTATGTGTTTTTCTGCGTGTTTTTTGTGTTTATACTTTTTTATCCATGTGAGAGTGTTTATTTATGCCATGTTACTTATTAGAAATTAATTTTCTGATTATTCAAAGAAATGTAATAGATAGATAATATATTCTATTTAGCAAAATTCTTTGTATTTTAGATAGAAAGTGTAATAGATAGGTTAGATAGGATATCTTTTATTCTTTTTTTCTATTTTTAGATTGTAATTAGGTTATTCTCCGGTGTAATAGTTAGGGCTTTTGTGTGCTATGTGTGCTATGTGCTTGTGTGTTTTATTCGCTTTTCCTAGGAACTCGCATCTAGAATACCATGCTTATGTGCTATGTGCTCCTACTTGCTATTATTTGCTTTTATGTGATTTATTGCTTTAATACATGCTTTATTTATTTACTTGCTTTAATTATATATGGGTATCGTCGCCACACTAGTCCAAAGCTAGTTGTGGTTAATTTCGTTTTCTTCGCTAGTCCAACGCTAGCGGAGAACTTTTAGAAAATAGGCTAGTCCAATGCTATGCCTTTAGGTTATTTTAGCATTAGGATCATTTTTCGTGTTCACTTCTATGCCATTTCACACACATTTTATCTTTTTAGGCTTTTCCCATTTTCTATGAGTTTTTTTATATATACTTTATAACTTATTACTTATTTTAACATCTATTTGGTGCATAACATTTAGATTCCACTACACATAGAATTTTAGGCCATTTGCGTGATTTCGACTAAGAAATAGTCATCTACTCACGTGGGAAGCGATGGCGTACATGTCGTTCCCCCCTCCGTGAGTAGAAACAGATAGTCACGAGTCTATTAGTCTCCCGTACCCGTTATGTTTGCATTCCCACTTTCTTTGTTCACGTACTACCTATATTACTATTTTTCTTTTCTTTTGCATTCCATTTTGCATTCATACTCGTGACTCCATCGAGGTCTAGACTCCGGGTTTCGCAATTAATGCGATAATTCCGACCAAACCTCAGTGGAACATTTCGTCCCTTATCGATATTCCATTTTAGGATTAGGATTTGCATTCATATAGTTGCATCCAAGTGTGATAAAATCTTAGGGTTATATTAGGAAAATTTAGACTAAACCTCGCAACTAGTTTCGGCTAGGTTGAAAGGGTGCCTTAGGCGCAAGCCTTTGCCTTCCCTTTCTTCAACTGTGACTCCCGAACCTTTTTCTCTTGTTTTTCAAAGACCTGGAGTCGTCTAAAAGGGTTTTTCTTGTTTCTCCTATATTTTTCCAAAAAATCATTTCTTAAATAAATCATTTTTAATTTTCTTACCTTTTATAAAAATATTTTCGGGTGACTTGGTACACCAAAACTCAATACCAAGTGGCGACTCCTTTTTCACTAAAAAACCCTTTTTAGACTCTATTTTCGGGCCCAAAAACCGTCGCATTTCCAAAAGTCCCATTTTAGGCCCTTTTCATTTGCTTTCAAAAAATAAAGTATTTCACGTCTTTTGTACAATATTTTCTAAAAAATCATTTTACAAATACCTATCCTCTTTTCCCAACAAATAAACGCAACAACGCATTTTAATTTTCCTTTTTCCAACTAACACATTCACCACACTTATTATTATCATTTTATTTATTTTCCCTTTTTCGAAAAATGGGGCGCGACAGCTGGCGACTCCACTGGGGATCACTAGTGAGTCCGAGCACTAGATTTAGTCACTTATTCCTTTTCTAACCCTTTCATTTTTATCACATTTGGATGTTAGGATTGCATTTTTCTTTTTAGGTTTTTCTTTTGCATCTCACACGCTTCTCGACTCTCGTCTACTTATGTGATGTATGTATTTACTTGTTACTGCTTTATTCGACCGCGCTTGCATTTGGGGAGGGGGTCAATCACCCTTAGAGCCCACGCGTGTTATTATTACATTCCCTCCTCTCACAGGAGCACCTTCATACGCGCATTCGATGTTTTTTTTAAAAAACCCTTTTTATCTTTTTTGGTGGTTGCCACCCACCCATCCCTTTAAGACTAGAATCGATTTGCCTAGACATGCGGCCATCGCATTCGTGCATGTAGCGGTGTCTAGGGGATCGCTCGAGCCACCGACCTAAGGATTCTTGAGATTGATGACCCTTGATCCTTAGGTCTGAAGGCTTCGGGAACCGACAGCTTCATTGAGTCTAGATGCATTAGTGAGCCCAACCTCATGCATCCATGTAAAATAAGCCTAGGGTAGTGTCAGCCTTACCCTGTCAGGCACACTAAGGCACGAGAGGAGGGAACCAACCTCATTTGTTTTCCTTGTTATCTATGTGTATTATTTGTTTTTGCCAATGTGTTATGTGATATCTGTTGAATAAACTAACGCAATTTCTTTCCTTTTTAATTGCATTCACAACCATAGAATAAAGAGCCCTGGCATGGTGCTCTCGTAGGAAACCAATCCATTATCGGCACGTTTAAATTTTGTCTTTAATTTCTTCAAGAAAGGTGGAAATGAAATTTTCATAAAATTTTATAAATTACATTTTTTGTAAATAAAGTACCCCAAGGGTCCAATCATTGTAATTTTTGTAAAATTTTGAAAAATTTGATATTTTAACTTGTATATTTAGAATAAGAATTTTATTTTTTAAACCCTTTTCAAATTTATCCATTCATGTTATACTTGTCAGTTTTATCCGAACTAAATTTTCTTAGAGCCAATAAATGCAACCAAGTGGTCAAGTTTTTGCGCAGTTCGCATTTATCATTTTCTTCAAAGAAATTAGAGCATCATTTTGCCATATCCCCCACCCTCCCGACCCACATTACACAAAAAGTGATTTTAGCACATATTTATTTGACTTTAATAAACTGGCATTTTGACCTGTATATTTCTAAATAAAGTCACGATTTTTGACCTTCTTTCAATGTTGTGTTACACAATTTCCTGTGGCTCTATTTTTCAAACAAATGGATTTGGAGTCAATAATTTCTTTTGTATAGTTCATAATCCATCTTTCTCAAAGAAATTTCACATCATTTTCTCAAATTTGATATTTTTGCCTATTTTAACTTGCTTTAATAAACTGGCATCATGCATAAACCCTAGAGGGAATGCCATTTCGGGAATCCCATAATAAGAAAGCCATCCTTTTGTCTTGGGTACTTAACCCTGAAAGACATGCACGTTTATATTTTTGGTAAATCCTGACGGGTAAGACCCTAGGTAAGGTAATACGAGCAGAATGGAGGCATCTCTTCCCGGCAGATCTGGTGTATCCTCGTTAAAAGCGGGGTCTCACCCTAAAAGATTGCATTCCATGCTAGGCCTACCCTTGGCATAATAAGGGCACCCCCTAGGACATGCACCAAATTATTTATACACTTACTAATTTTAATCTTTTTCTCTTTCTCTGTGATAATAAAATTGACAGTGACAATGACAATGAGGCGATTAAACCGTCATTCTTTTTGATGTACATTTCAGGTACTTTAAATCATAGCTTCATTTCAAAGAAGCCCCATCGTTACCAGATCCCGAAGTCAAGCTTTGAAACGTATAAACATGAGTTCGACTCCGGATGTTTCAGAAAGGCCAACTCAAGCAGTGTCTGTGGATTTCTCTGCATTGGGAGCTCAGTTGAGTGAAGTGTTGGGCAAGTTTAATGAATTGAGTGCAGAAATGGCATCACAAAGGCGTGTAATCGATCAACTTGTGGCAAACAGCAGTGGTGGTGCTCCAAACAACCCGACACCAGCAGTTGACCACACCCCTGAGCAGGTTAATCAATTGCCTCTCACAACCAATATGCAAGCTGCTTCCATCCCACCTTTTGCCAACCCCATTGAAGGACCGTCGGCCCATTTTAACTCTGATCCTTTACACATACGTCCTAATTACGTCCAAGCGAACCTACCTAATTACCCAATTCCCCAATCTCATCCACATATCAACCCAAACATTCCACCCAATTTTCAAGTACCTCATCATCAAGCTGCAGAACCTTTTGTTTGGGATGTGGCTTCTCAAGGAAAGCTAGCCATGGATGAAAATGCAACAACCGTGGATAAAGATTTGCTGAAAAGATTGGATCGATTTGAGGATTTCATGAAGAAAAGTCAAGGACTACACAAACATGGCGGTTTAGGTTATGATGATCTTTGTCTTTTTCCAGACGTTCAGCTGCCATTGGGTTTCAAGGCACCTAAATTCACTAAGTATGATGGAACTGGAAATCCCAAAACGCATCTCAAAATGTTTGCCAACAAACTTGGCAAACCGGTAGACGATGAGAATTTACCAATGCGTTTGTTCCCTGAGAGTCTGGAGGGTGATGCATTAGACTGGTATTCAAATTTGAAGCCTCAGGAGATAAAGAGTTGGTTGGATCTGTCAACGGCTTTTGTCAAGCAGTACGAATTCAATTGTGAATTGGCTCCAACACGAACCACGCTGGAGAGTACTAAGAGGAAGCCTTCAGAGGATCATAAGACATACGCCAAACGTTGGAGAAAGTTGGCTGCCAAGGTGGAACCTCCCATGAATGAAGAGGAGATTGTCCGAACTTTCATTAAGGCTCACGACCCGCCATATTTTGAGGAGATCTTTCGCATGTCGGGGAGTTCATTTTCTGCCATCATCAACAAGTTAGAAGAGTATGATGAATTCGTCAAGGCAGGCAAAATTGTTAATGTGACAGCCTTGAAGTTACAGTTGGAAGCTTTACAAAATCAGAATTCGGGCAGTAATGGGAAGAAACCCCCGTTTAAGAAGAAGGAAGGAGAGACTGCTTTTGTATGGGATCAAGGCCCATCCTTCAGACCCAGAATTCAAAACTATCCTCCATACACAGCCCCTTACCAACAACCTCTCCATCCTCAACCAGTCTATCACACTAACACCCAGCATCATCATCAACCCAACTATCCAAATTATTCTGTCCCACTACCAGCTTCCCGACCAACTTTCCAAAATTACCCTCGTCCTCCATATAACCCAAGACCACCACAACAAAACAACATCCACATCACACCAAACCCATTTCAAGCCAACCGAGACCAAATTCAAAGGCCACCCCGAACTTACACCAATTTGGGCCGTCCCATTGACCAACTATATGAGCAGTTGAAAGCCGCTGGCAAAATTGGAGTGATCCCTGCAAAAGTTTACAATAAGGGTTTGCCTGCGGGATACAATCCCCACGCTATTTGTGCATACCATTCAGGGAGTCCAGGACACTCAACGGTCAATTGTTGGACTTTAAAGAATCATATTCAGGACATGATTGAGTCTGGAGAGATCGTTCTTAGAAGACCGGGGGAGCAGGGACCCAGTGTGAGCAAAAACCCTCTTCCAGAGCATGGAAACACTGTAGGAGCCATCACTGCTGACGAGGAATTGGATGATCCTGCTTCGTATATTGTGGATGAGTATGAGATCGAGAGTATAATGGAAGCTGATTTGGTCAAGATGAAGGAAGGATTTTCTGCTAAAGTGCCAGTAGTAAATGACGAGGAGGGCCTCTTCCAAGATGGGCTGAAACAATCAGTGCCCAGAAAAGATGAACCTTTTGTGTTAGAAAGATGTCTTGATCCGTTCATCTTGGACCTGCCTCCTTTTGAATTGGATATGCCTGAACCCGTTGTAATCGAATTTCCAGAACAGATACCTGTGAATAGTTTACAGGAAGTACCGTGGAATTACGATGAACCTACATTGTTGATTGGGAATAAGGAGTTGTTGAAAGAAGAAGTTGATGCTGTCACTAGATCTGGGAGAATTCTAGGAGAGTCCGAGACGAATGCCCAATCCAAAGCTCAAGGAAATTCTCTGCTGCCTAAGCAACCCGTATCTGAAAAGGATGCTTTGGATTTTTTGAAATTGATTAAAAGAAGCGAATACAAAATAGTAGAACAGTTGGACAAGGCACCTGCCCATATCTCTTTCCTGAACTTGCTCTTGACTTCCGAATTGCACAGGGAAGCTTTACTAAAAGTGCTTAATGAGACTCACGTTTCTAAAGATATTCCCGTTGATAAGTTTTCTAATGTTGTGGGCAGCATCCTCGCTTCAGCTCGTATTAGTTTCTCTGACGATGATTTGACTGCAGAAGGGATTGCACACAACAAGGCATTGTACATATCAGTGCGTTGTAACGGGAAGCTGTTACCAAGGGTTTTGGTGGATAATGGATCAGCTTTAAATATCTGTCCGTGGGCTACTATTGTCAAACTTGGGCTATCTAATGTTAAGCTTCGCACATCAGCTGTCGTGGTGAGAGGTTTTGATGGAACTAGGAGGGAGCCGATGGGTGAGATCGATTTGGTTTTAGAAGTTGGCCCAGCTCAGTTTCAGGATTTCTTGTCAAGTCATGGATTTCTCTGGTGCTTACAATGTTCTATTGGGAAGACCATGGATACATACTTCTAACTTGGTGCCCTCTTCGCTGCATCAAATGCTCAGATTCATCGTAAATGATCAATTAATCACTGTATTTGCCGAGGATGACTGTGCTATGGTGGTTAATGCCAATTCAAAGAGGAGAGATAGTGCCAAACCTTCAGTTTCTGCTCATCGTGTCGAAGATGTTGTCTCTACGGGATGGGTTGTAAAGAACGAATCATTCATCAAAACAGATTCATCTGAGGCCAGTGTCATGATGGCTAAAGAAATGATTCGAGGAGGTTATGAGATAGGAAAGGGTCTCGGGAGAAATTTGCAAGGACGTCTGGAACCAATAGAGCTCCCGATGCAAAAGGACACCTTCGGATTAGGATTTCATCCGACTGAGAAAGATAGGAGGGAGATGAGAATCCGAAAACTTGCCGAAAAGGAAGGAAAGCAGTTCGGGATGCTTATTCCGCCATTGGGCTACACTTTTCCTCGCTCATCTGGGGTGGTGATATCTGATCTCGATGAAGAGAATTCTGCAGATGGGATCGAATTGGGTATATCTCAGTTGTTTGTTGGAGCTATCTGTGATGTCACTCCATCAGAATCTTTTGAATTTTCAACAATTCCTGAAGGTGCCCTTCAAAATTGGACAGCTGATTATCTTCCAATTCAAAGGGAGTTTCGGTAAATTCAGGGGATTGTCTTTTGTTCAGACTCATGCTTAGATAGGGCCTTACTTAGGATATTTTGTTTAGTGACTGCTTTTGTTTCTTGGCTCTAATTTCTTTTGCATATACCAACGTCTTGTAAGTCAAAATGTGTTTTATTTTGGTATAGAGTTTCAAGATGAATGTGTCCTTGAGTAAGGTTCCTATCTTTAAAGATGACGTCTTTTGTTGATTTGCAGTTTATTTCTAAATTTGAAGCAATGAAGAATTTTTTCTCATTGGTTTCACTAATTTCTTTTTATTCATTTGTTTTCGTATGTGTGTGTTATCTTTTTCAGATGGCCATCAATAAAATCATTTGACCCTTTGGATATCACAATTCTAGAAGTTGATGATTGCAATCTCGATATCTCTTGTGAAGTTGAAATTATGAAATCTGAAATTGAAAACGAGATTGATACCGAGGGAGAATATGAATCTTTGTCAAAAACTCTTGAACAATATGAAGAGAAACCCAAACCGAACTTAGAGGAAACAGAATCCATTAACATTGGCACTGAAACAGAGATTAAGGAAATCAAAGTCAGCATTCATTTGAATAAGAAGCAAAAACAAGAGATGATTGAATTTTTGACATTATTTCAAGATGTTTTTGCATGGTCATATGATGATGTAGCTGGAATTTCTACAGACATAGTAGTTCATAAATTGCCAACGGATCCAAATATTTCACCCGTGAAGCAGAAGCCTCGCAAGTTTAAACCAGATATGAGTCTCAAAATCAAGGAACAAATCGTAAAGCAGCTCAATGCTGGGATCATCCTGGTGTCTCATTACCCCATTTGGCTTTCAAATCCCGTTCCTGTTCCGAAGAAAAATGGAGAAGTGCGAGTTTGTGTGGATTATAGAGATCTTAACAGGGCAAGTCCAAAAGATGATTTTCCGCTGCCGAACATTCATATTCTTCTGGACAATACTGCAGGGCACGAGGATCGTATCATTTGGGGATTGTTTTTCGGGGTATCACCAGATTTTGATGGCAGAGGAAGATAGAGAAAAGACTACTTTTGTCACCCCTTGGGGAATATTTTGCTATAGGGTGATGCCATTTGGATTGAAAAATGCCGGAGCCACTTATCAAAGGACAATGACAACCTTGTTTCATGATATGATCCACAAAGAGATGGAGGTTTACGTGGATGACATCATAATCAAATCTAAAAGGGTCGAGGATCACTTGGTGGATTTGAGAAAATTATTTGAAAGATTGAGGAAATACAATTTAAAGTTGAATCCTGCTAAGTGTGCCTTTGGAGCCCCAGCCGGCAAACTATTGGGGTTCATTGTCAGCAAGAGAGGTATCGAGATAGATCCTGCCAAAATCAAAGCAATTCGCGACATGCCAGTTCCAAAGACTCAAAGAGATGTAAAAAGTTTTTTAGGAAAGAATCAATTTCATTGGCAGGTTCATCGCCCAACTGACTTCTACTTGTGAACCATTGTTCAAGTTGTTGAAGAAAAATGCACCTATGAAATGGAATGAGGATTGTCAAAAGGCTTTTGATAAGATTAAAGATTACTTGTTGAATCCTCCAATCTTAGTGCCGCCTCAACCTGGAAGACCTCTGATTATGTATTTATCTGTGCTTGACGAAGCTGTAGGATGTGTTTTGGGACAACATGATGAATCGGGAAAAAGTGAACAAGCCATTTACTATCTCAGTAAGAAGTTTACTGCGTATGAAGCTAATTATTCGTTTCTAGAGAGAAGCTGTTGTGCATTGGCTTGGGCGGTTCAGAAATTAAGGCATTATTTGCTTAGTCACACTACCTACCTCATTTCCCGTTCTGATCCATTGAAGTATTTATTGGAAAAACCAATGCTTACGGGACGGATGGCCAAATGGCAGATGATTCTCTCTGAATTTGACATTGTTTTCACAACGCAGAAGGCGATTAAAGGGCAGGCTATAGCGGATCACTTGGCAGAAAATGCAAGAGAGAATGATTACCAGCCACTCAATACTTATTTCCCAGATGAAGAAATCTTGTTCGTTGGTGCAATTGAAGATATGAGTGAGCAGTACTCGGGGTGGAGATTGTTCTTTGATGGCGCTTCAAATGCTTTTGGGGCTGGAATCGGTGCTGTTCTAGTTTCACCCGAAGGGAAGCATTATCCTGCAACGGCCAAGTTGTGTTTTCCTTGCACTAATAATATGGCCGAATACGAAGCCTGTATTCTTGGATTGAAGATGGCATTAGAGATGGAGATTAAAGACTTGGTGGCATTTAGTGATTCTGATTTGCTTGTGCATCAGACGCTGAAGCAATGGGCAACTCGAGATTCTAAAATCATTCCATATCATTGCAGTTTACTGAATCTAGCTTCCAAGTTCAGAAGTTTGGAGTTTCGACACATTCCACGGACACGTAACGTGTTTGCAGACGCTTTGGCTACTTTGTCCTCAATGATTAAACATCCCGATGAATTGGTAATTGAACCCATTCAAATTCTGCGTCAAGAGGAGCCAGCTCATTGTTGGGTTGCAGAAGAAGTTTCAGACGGTTGGCCTTGGTACCATGATATCAAAGAATTCATTAAAACTGGATCTTATCCTCCTGGTGCTAATGCAGTTTCAAAAGGGTTTTTGCGCAGAATGTCTTCAAAATTCTTTTTGAATGGAGAAATACTGTACAAGAGAACGTCTGATTTGGGTCTGCTAAGGTGTGTTGATAAGGAAGAGGCCCACCAAATGATGAAAGAAGTTCACAGCGGTGTGTGTGGACCGCACATGAATGGGCATTTGTTGGCTAAGAAGATCATGAGAATGGGATATTTTTGGCTTGCTATGGAGCACGACTGTATAGATTTTGTTCGAAGGTGTATTAAGTGCCAAATGCATGGTGACGTGATACATGCTCCTCCTACGGAACTACATAGTATGACTGCTCCTTGGCCATGTTCGATGTGGGGAATGGATGTAATTGGAACCATTGATCCGCCCGCTTCGAATGGACATCGTTTCATTTTAGTGGCAATAGAGTATTTTACCAAATGGGTTGAGGCTGCATCTTACAGGCATGTGACTAAAAAGGTCGTGACAGATTTTCTGAAAAATCATATCATCTGTCGCTTTGGAGTTCCAGAGAACGTTAATCACCTGATAATGCCAAAAATCTCAACAACGACATGGTGGATGGGTTGTGTGAACAATTCAAAATCAATCATAGAAATTCTGCCATTTACAGACCCCAGATGAACGGAGCTGTGGAAGCTGCCAATAAGAATTTGAAGAAGATCATTCGAAAGATGACTGACACACACAGGGATTGGCACGAGAAGCTGCCTTATGCATTGATGGGATATAGAACTGCCGTAAGGACTTCTACTGGGGCAACTCCTTACTCTCTTATGTATGGAATGGAGGCGGTAATACCTGTTGAAGTGGAGATTCCGTCATTACGTGTATTGATGGATGTTCAATTGGAAGAGGCTGAATGGGTCAGAGAACGTCATGAGCAATTATCATTGATCGATGAAAAGCGGTTAAATGCTGTTTGTCACGGACAGTGCTACCAAAAACGAATGGCCCGGGCTTATCAGAAAAAAGTCAAACCTCGCCAATTCGAGATTGGAGACAAGGTTTTAAAGCGAATTCTTCCTATTCAAGAAGAGGCGAAAGGGAAATTCGCTCCAAATTGGCAAGGTCCATTCATTGTCAGGAAGGTATTATCAGGTGGAGGTCTCGTGCTGGCGGAGATGGATGGTCAAGAATTTCCTCAAATCATCAATTCAGACTTGGTAAAAAAGTTTTACATTTGATTAGTAAATTTTCTTTCAAAATTATTGCGAAAAAAGACGGATCAAAGGCGGGCCTTCTTTCTTTTTCCTTAAACATTTTTCTCCTCTAATTTTCCCCTTTGAGCTTTTAGAATGTATAAATTTCGTTTCATAACCCATTTGATGGTTGCACCCCACACTGGGGCAAAGTTTTGTTTTTCGTTCGTTAAAAAAAAAAAAAAACCCTACGAGAAAGTGATAAACTGGGGCAAAATTTTTGTGAAAAAAAAAAAAGAGAAAAAGAAAAAGAGAAGAAGGAGAGAAGGGAGCAAAAGTAAGAAAATAAAAGTTGGAATAATTCATTCTGAGAAAATGCAACCTCAAGACAATCAACCCTTTCACAAATTCTGCTTTCCGGCCTTAACTTTTTCGAACACCTTAACCTGACCCCATATTGAAAGCCGAGAATGTTACCGACCTCCGTCTTTATTTTGTGATAATTTTGATATAAAAATTTGCAAATCAAAATGGGCAGATGATGTTAATATATCTATTCCAAGTTTATCAAGGGAAGATTGTCTTACTGATGCCAAATATTTTTCAAATACTAGTCTGATTTAATGAAATGGGGAATGACCACTCAAGATTCGAATGATTGTTGTTCTATGTCTTCGTTTGCAAAGGTGAAAACCCGAAAGGGCGCCTCAAAAAAAAAAAAAAAAGAAGAAAAAAGAAAAAGGGAGGAGGAAATCTTAGTGAAAACCTGAAAGGGCACTAAGGTGGGAATCTTGTGCACACAAATGAAACCAGATGAAGGAGAAGTAACGAAGCTGAAGAGCTGGTGACTATGTTCGCTTGGGTTTTCTCTTCATGGCTGTTCTTCTTCTAGCAGTATCAAGCTTCTGGTTGATGACATCCGAAAGGGTCAAATGTGACATCCGTGGTCAAAAGCCTGTTTTCAATGTCGTGAAATAAATTATTTTGTTTCTTAACTTATCTTTGGCAAAAATTATTTTATACTTACTTTTACTCGTTGTGATTTGTTGTTTTCTCATGTTGTAATTTTGTTTTCAAATTATTGAAAGATGATGATTGCATAAAATATCTATGTGTACATATATATGTATATATAAGGATAGTGAAATTAAATAAATCGTTTGCATTAGTCCATTCATTGAATTTGTGTCAAGAGACAATCCTCTTAATTTATCATGAAAATCACAGGCATTCGATGTTTGCAAGTCATAGTGAAAGGACAATTGGTGGATGCTGATAGACTGCAAAGATCAGAAATGGCTCACAGGGATGGATTTGGGATTAGATGTCAATATCAAGAACTCATGTTTACACGTTTCGTAAAGCCTGAGGGGTCACACGGTGGCGGCACGCTGTTTAATCATCTTTTCATTTTTCGAGCTGCAGGTAAAATCATGAGTTCGTCATTGATATTCCATCAAAAGATAAGACTGAGGCAAGTCTTTTGTAGCTAACAATGATCTAATTGGAGCGTAACTCCAATCAAAGATTGATTTTTAAGCTGACACTGGGGCAAATTTTTTTGAGAAAAATTTGATTTCACATTGATGCTTTATGTTTAAACACACTGCGAAAATGACTGATTTCAAATTTACACTGAAAAAAAAAATTTGTTTTTGAAAAATTTTGGTTTCACATTGATTTTGACATCTCATGTTTGAATCCGTCTTGAAAAGGACTAACTTCAAACTTACACTGAGGCAAATTTTAAAGAATGAATTTCAAATTGATTTCACTTGATTTATACTATGGGAAATTTTTGGTATAAAATTTTATTTATTTATTTATTTATCTATTTCAAATAGATTTTAACAAGGGAAAAGAGGAGATCTTAAGGGAGAGATTTCAAATTGATACAGGATTTAATACTGGGGCAAATTTTGCAAAAAAAAAAAAAAAAAAAAAAATCTTTGTCACGTATTTGTCCAGCACACCGAACATTTCATATTGACCTGTGGATCGTTTGCAACATATTTATCCTTTTCACGTACTTGTCTAGCAATTAAACGTTTCACATTGTTTTGTGGGCTGCTTTTCAACTAAAAAAAAAAAAAAAAAAAAACTTTTTCATGCATGTCCAGCAAACTGGACCTTCACGTTTAATTTTCTTGTACTCACCCCAGCAAACTGGGTGCATGTCCAGCAAACTGGACCTTCACGTTTAATTTTCTTGTACTCACCCCAGCAAACTGGGTGCATGTCCAGCAAACTGGACCATCACGTTTACTTTTCCAAGTCTGGCAAACCGGACTTTGTATTGCATTTCACCCTAGCAAACTGGGTGCATGTCCAGCAAACTGGACCTTCACGTTTAATTTTCTTGTACTCACCCCAGCACACTGGGTGCATGTCCAGCAAACTGGACCATCACGTTTACTTTTCCAAGTCTGGCAAACTGGACTTTGTATTGCATTTCACCCCAGCAAACTGGGTGCATGTCCAGCAAACTGGACCATCACGTTTACTTTTCCAAGTCTGGCAAACCGGACTTTGTATTGCATTTCACCCCAGCAAACTGGGTGCATGTCCAGCAAACTGGACCTTCACGTTTAATTTTCTTGTACTCACCCCAGCAAACTGGGTGCATGTCCAGCAAACTGGACCTTTCACGTTTACTTTTTCAAGTCTGGCAAACCGGACTTTGTACTGCATTTCACCTCAGCAAACTGGGTGCATGTCCAGCAAATTGGACCTTCACGATTAATTTCTTGTATTCACCCCAGCAAACTGGGTGCATGTCCAACAAACTGGACCTTTCACGTTTACTTTTCCAAGTCTGGCAAACCAGACTTTGTATTGCATTTCACCCCAGCAAACTGGGTGCATGTTCAGCAAACTGGACCGCCATATTTAATTTCTTTGCATTTCATCAATCCTAGCAAACTAGGTCACACACTTCTCCAGCAAACTGGACGTTTCCTACTTTATTTTAATTTGATTTTTCAAGTCGGGCAGCCCAAACTTTTACTTTCACCGTTCGAACTACGTTTTGACCTGATTCTCTTGTGTGGGATACGTAGGCAACTCTTAGAGAGTTCGGTCACATTTTCACTCTTTCATTTGTTTACATTCTTACATCTTATGTTTAAATATTTATCTTTGCTTTTGTGTTTAGGTGAGTCAAAATTCGGTGTTGTCTACGTCTTTGTCTAAAATCTCTGCGAGATTCCCGACAAAGAGGGGCAAGCTGTAGACACCAAATTTTGACACACCTTTTGTAAAAATATGTGCGTCACTTTTATTTTAGGGGGTATTTTCTTATTTTTGGGGGTCGAGTACAATTTTCGCATATTATGTCTAATTCGTCACATTAGGGGCAAAAATGGTAGTTTCACCATGTAAATATTAATTTATTTTATTTTATTTCCTAAATACATAATTTTACTATTTTTATCATTATTTATGATTTTAATGATTTTTGGGAGTCATTCATTATTATTTAAAATTTTGGTATTTTTTAATTCAACGGCACGTTTTCCAATGCACTATTTTTACGATAATTTTCAAGTTAAAAATTTTATATTTGCATTTTTGAATACTCATAAATTTTCTGTAAAAATCTCATAATTTTCTAGAGGTCGTTTAGTATTTACTTAATTTTTATCTTTTTGTTTATTAAGGGCACGTTTCCCAAGAATGCGTTAATTTCAAAAATTTTGATTGAAAATTATGATATATGTGCTTTATGTGATAATATATGTTTTGCAAAATATTTGTGATGTCATTTATTAATTTTCATAAATGTTATAATTTTACCATATTTGGGTCACGCTTTCCAATGCACTTTTATTTAAAATTTTCTTTATGAGAATTTTGTCTACAAGCATTTTATAAATTTTCCTGATTAAAAAAAATATATATATAAAAATATTTTTATTTATTATTATTATTATTATTATTATTATTATTATTATTATTATTTTAAAAGACCATTTGGTATTTATTTTAAATTGTATTTTTCTAATGTTGAATTAACCTTTAATTTGTTATACTAAATTTTACTTTTTCCTTAATGTTGTATTTCAGTTTTTTTTATATATAATATAATTCATTAAAAAAAAAAAAAAAGAAGAAGGAGCAGCTGCTACAGCAGCTGCAGTTTTACTGCAGCTGCTGCACGCAGCTGCAGAAGAAAAACCAATTCCTCTGCAAAAAAAACCAGATTTGGGAGGATTTTGGGTAGTTTTCTTTCCCTTTTTCACCCACCCTCATCATCACACCAGCTCACACGCCATTTTCCTTCACTCCCCCTCTCTTCCTCCCTGCACCGCACATCTCCCCCACTACACTCACACACACCTGCATTTTCTTTCCCCTTCCTCTCCCTGCAATCACACACAGACGCACAACACTCACACACACCTGCACCTCAAATCCTCACCTGCACTACACAGAAACACACAAACACACACTTGCACAGACACACAAACGCAGAACGCAAAACACACCTGCACCTCGAATCCTTCCCCTGCCAAAAACTTCACAGACACAACATACACTTGCACAATCTCACAAATCACACACATTCAAGCACACACATTCAGGCACCCATTTAACCTGTACACAACACATCCACCTGCAAAACATATACGCACACACCTGCAAAATTCAAAAAAAAAAAAAAAAAAAAACGACAACAAACAACAACAACAACAGCAACAACCGCCTGGACAGCCCACATTCCACTACCTCTCGCGGCCAATTTCTCGCCACCCGGTCTCCTTCCCCTAACACAGGTACCTTTGGACCATTTTTTATTTTTGCTTCTTAAATGAATTAATCTATTTTTCTGGTTTATCTTGGAATTGAATGTAAATTGATTTTCTGTATTAGAAATGTTATGAATCCAAGAGAAGAAATCACAAAATAGAGAGAGAGAGGAAGAGAGAGAGATCGAGAGAATCCGGTTGAGAGAGAGAAAGAAAACGAGAGCCGGTAGAGAGAGAGATAGGCAGCGAGAGATCGAGAGTGAAACGGGAAGAGAGAAATAGAGAAGTCTGGTGAGGGAGAGAGGGAAGAACCAGGGGGGAGAGCAGAATCGGGAAGAAGAAGCAGGGGAGAAAGAAGGGAGAAAGAAAAAAAGAAAAGAGAGAAAGAAAAGAAAAAAGAGAGAGAAAAGAAAAAGAGAGACAAAAAGGAAAGAAGAAAAATAAAAAAGGAAATCTGAAAAAAAAAAAAAAAAACGAAATCAGTCGAAAAAAAAAAAAAATGTTTTGGTGAAACTACGTCGTTTTGACGCAGTTTCACTCAAAACTACGTCGTTTTGATCAGTTTAGTTTTTTAATTTATTTTTAATTAATAATAGGTATTTATTTTACAGTCCTTGTATTTTTATTAATGCTACTGTGGCCCTGAAAATGTTTGATTTGTGCATTTAAATTTCTGTTTATTGTAGATTGACCCCCATAATTTAATTTTCTTTGCAATTAGGTCCCGATTAATTGCATTTAGGTCCCTCAACTTTTAGATAATTATAATTTTGCCCCCCTACGTTTTTAATTTTTCATTTTGACCCCTATATTTTTCGGTAATTACATTCTGACCCCTAGATTTTGCTGGAATTGCATTTTTACCCTCTGATATTTATGAAAATTGCAATTTTGCCTCCCAAGCTTTCCTTTATTATATTTTAGGCTTTAAATGTTACTAAAAATTGCATTTTGGCCCTTATACATTGCTGGAAATTCTATTTTTGCCTTAGAATACTTGCTGGAATTTCATTTTTTATCCCTAAACCTTGCTGGAATTTCATTTTGCCATTATATTTTTGCTGGAATTACTTTATTGTCCTCCAATGTTGCTGGAATTTATATTTTTGCTCTCCAAATAGCTAAAACTTGAAATTTTGCCTTTAAATGTTTGCTGTAAATTGTGTGTTATTTAATGAGCTTGCTGAAATTGTGTTCTTGGCTTTAAATATTGCTGGAATTTTTTGTTTTTGGGCATTATACTTGTTCAAAATTACATTTTAGCTTTTAAATTTGTTGTAAACTATGTCATTACCTTAATTAGGGTTTGAAATTATAATTTTACCCTTTTTGTTCCTCATAAATTACATTTTCACTTTAGAATATTGCCTAAATTTCCACCTTTAATCCAAATCTTATAATATTTTATTTTTTGCAAAAAGAAAAAAATTTAAAATTAGTTAAATCCTCAAAGCTTTAAATTATTTCTTTTCACATTTTCTTTATTTTATCAAATTTATAATTAATGCTTTAAAATGGGGTCTTGTTAGTCTTATTAATGTGCAAATTAGTTTCCTTTATTTTCGTTTTAGTTATTTTAATAATCATTATTTGGGGTGTTAAAAGTTTAAGTACATATGTGATTTATTGCTTTAATACATGCTTTATTTATTTACTTGCTTTAATTATATATGGGTATCGTCGCCACACTAGTCCAAAGCTAGTTGTGGTTAATTTCGTTTTCTTCGGTAGTCCAACGCTAGCGGAGAACTTTTTAGAAAATAGGCTAGTCCAATGCTATGCCTTTAGGTTATTTTAGCATTAGGATCATTTTTCGTGTTCACTCTATGCCATTTCACACACATTTTATCTTTTTAGGCTTTTTCCCATTTTCTATGAGTTTTTTATATATACTTTATAACTTATTACTTATTTTAACATCTATTTGGTGCATAACATTTAGATTCCACTACACATAGAATTTTAGGCCATTTGCTCGATTTCGACTAAGAAATAGTCATCTACTCACGTGGGAAGCGATGGCGTACATGTCGTTCCCCCCTCCGTGAGTAGAAACAGATAGTCACGAGTCTATTAGTCTCCCGCACCCGTTATGTTACATCCCCATTTTCTTTGTTCACTTACTATCTATACTATTATTTTTCTTTTCTTTTGCATTCCATTTTGCATCTATACTCGTGACTCCGTCGAGGTCTAGACTCGGGTTTTGCAATTAATGCGAATATCCCGACCAAACCTTAGTGGAACATTTCGTCCCTTATCGATATTCATTTTCAGGATTAGATTTGCATTCATATAGTTGCATCCAAATGCGATAAAATCTTAGGGTTATATTAGGAAAATTTAGACTAAACCTCGCAACTAGTTTCGGCTAGGTTGAAAGGGTGCCTTAGGCACGAGCCTTTGCCTTCCCTTTCTTCAACTGTGACTCCCGAACCTTTTTCTCTTATTTTTCAAAGACCTGGAGTTGTCTAAAAGGGTTTTCCTTGTTTTTCCTCAAAAAATCATTTTAATGAATCATTTTTAATTCTCTTACGTTTTATAAAATATTTTCGGGTGACTTGGTACACCAAAACTCAATACCAAGTGGCGACTCCTTTTTCACTAAAAAACCCTTTTTAGACTCTATTTTTGGGCCCAAAAACCGTCGCATTTCCAAAAGTCCCATTTTAGGCCCTTTTCATTTGCTTTCAAAAAATAAAGTATTTCACGTCTTTTGTACAATATTTTCTAAAAAATCATTTTACAAATACCTATCCTCTTTTCCCAACAAATAAACGCAACAACGCATTTTAATTTTCCTTTTTCCAACTAACACATTCACCACACTTATTATTATCATTTTATTTATTTTCCCTTTTTCGAAAAATGGGGCGCGACAATTATTATTAGTATTATTATTATTATTTTGACACATTTTTAAAATGCATGACATCTAGGTTGCGTTTCACTTAAAAATTAGGACATTTGTATGATTCAACTAGAAATAGTCATCTACTCAAGTGGGAAGCAGTAGCGTACAGGCCATTCCCCTCTCCGTGAGTAGAAACATTCAGTCACGAGTTATTAGTCCCCCGTACCCGTTATGTTGCATCCTCAATTTCTTCGGCCACTTATTATCTATATCATTATTTTTCTTTTCTTTTGGCATTTTGCATTAACACTCGTGACTCCCTCGAGGTCTCGACTCAGGTTTCACAATTAATGCGATAATCTCAACCAAGCCTCAACAGGATATTTCGACCCTCTCAATACTTACATTTAGATTTAGGATTTGCATTCATTTAGATACATCCAAAATGTGATAGAATCTAGGGTTAATTTAGAAAAATTTGATTAAACCCCGCAACTAGCCTCGACTAGGTAGAAAGGGTGCCTTAGGCGTAAGCCTTTGCCTTCCCTTTCTGCAAATGTGACTCCCGGACCTTTTTCTCTCGTTTTCGTAGACCGAAGTCGAAAAAGGACTTTTTAAAATATTTTTCTGAAATTTTTATTTTTAGTTTTGTTAAATGATTTTCGGGTGACTTGGTACACCCTAACTCAGTACCAAATGGCCACTCCATTTTTCAAAATAAAACCCTTTTTCAAAAATTAGTTGGCCAAAATTGTCGCACTTTTTTTAGTCCCGGCCTTATTTTTATTATTTTTCTTAAATAACACTTTTTCACTAAAACATGAATTTTTCTCACATACGCATGGTTTTCTCAAAACTCTATCTTTTCAAAAATGGTCACCAAACCGGACCGTCTTTTCGGGACGCGACAGTCAATGACCCTACTAGTACCCTTTTTCTTACGATTTTTAGGACGCGACAGAAAGAAATCGTTAGTTCCAAGTTGCTGTGACATCTCTAGGTGCTCCTCCGTGCCCTTCAACTGAGTGGCAAGCAGGTAGGGATTAACTGCAAGTCAATCTGCTGGTGATGATCGGCTTTCAGTTCCAGACAAACCCAGCTTCGTTTTGGCACTTAACAGCAATTGCGTATGACCCTGCCCAAAGACCAGCCGCAATACCAGCAACCTCTTTCAAACCATCATTCACCTCCGCACCCTCTAGTTGAGTGACATGCAGGTCACCAGGAGGGACTGACTGTAAGTCTTTTCACTGGTGACGATCAGCTTCAGTTACAGACAAATCAGCTTCGTTTTGGCACTCATCAGCAACTTCATATGGCCCTGTACCAAGACCAGCTACAATACCGCAGCCTCTTCCAAAGCATTGTTCACCTGCACATTAGAAACCGCCATAACAGCAACCTCTTCTAATTTTTTAGCATGATCGTTAACCTGGGCTCCTTTTCATTACATATAGTCACCTCATCCAGATTTACTGCCTATTTATCCTTCTGCATACCCTTGATAGGGGTCCACATTTCCATATCCTCTATTTGAATTGGTTTCTGCACATCATGACCTTTATCATCAACCTTCGATTATTGTTTTTGCATATACTTCAGCTTATTACCCTCTTATTTTGTCACCCAACAATCAAACTCATCACACTCTGATAATCTTTTAGCTACACTAGGGATACTTAGGCAAGTGCACCTATCGTTTCCAGTAGTATAGTGTATAGGAGTACCGAGTGTCGATCCCACAGGGACTATGTGAGTACTAGTACTAACCTTCTTTTTATTCTCTAACCTCACAAAGCGAATGACGAATTTATTTGAAATACAAATTAACTAAACTAATTACCTAATTAAAGCACAATCTAGAATTCAGTAGAGAGAACGGACAAAAGTAGAGGCGAATCTAGATGAAGAATACCCTAAACCAAGTATGCTAAGACTATACCTTGATTAATGAATAACCCAATCACTTAGACCCTAGAATCCCTTAATTAGGTTTAATCTTTCTCAAGTATTAACCTCTATCCCCTTGGTTGATTGATTAGAATCTCTTCTCAATCAAAACCCCAAAGAGAAGCATTAAGTTTCTATGGATTCTATGGTTTTGGTTAGGTTTGAATCTAACCGGGGAGACTTATGTGATTCTATCTCTAGCAACCCATGAAAGCCTCTTTATTCAAGAGATGATCTAATCAAATAGGTGATTTCTCAATCCAACTATATGAAATCAATATTGAATCTACGGATGCATGCAAATCCCAATTCAATAACCAATAAACTCAAGAATAAATCTAAGACAAAAATTGAGAATTCATTAACTAAAGATTCAAATCATAGTCATAGAAAGGTAGGGTTCATCCCATCCAAATTATTCACAACTCAATCATATGTACAAGAATAAATCCAACAAAATACAAGAAAAGAATGGAAAAACTCATTCTCATGTAATTCTCTTGATTCCTCCCTTGCATCTTGATGAATCCTTCTTGCTTTGTATCATGGAAGCTCTTGAGTTGCCCCTCCACTCTTGCTTTCTTCTCTCTACATCCCTCTAGAGGTGTGTAAAAATATGTTTCTTGTACCTTGGAACCCCAAAGAAACCACCTATTTCCTTCCCCAAGGAGGTAGGGTTCTCCCTTCAAAAGATTCACCCAAAAGTGCTTAAAAATGTGACATTTCATAACTAGGCCATGGCTAAGGCCGTGGCACGGCCTTACCCGTGGCCTTGTGTCCTCCTTTTCTGACCAAGGCCGCACCCCAGGCCGTGGCAAGGCCTTACCCGCGGCCTTGGTCAGAATGTTTCACTTCTCTTCTATGCAAAATTTCACCTTGAAAACGGCCGAACTAGCTTTTCCTCAAAACATAAAAGTTTTAGCCCTTTAAATAAGCTTTCCAAATCAACAAGAATCATATCATTTGAAGCTCTGTACGCTGAGATATAGCTGAAATACTAAGAACTGGTCGGAACAGTACTGCAGTACAAATATGCTTCAATAACTTGGAATTTTACCCTTCGAAACTTAAGAATTGGACTTTGATGTCTTCAGTAGGAATTGTAGATAATTGTCTTAGCTTCAAAATGCTTTATGAATCACCTTAATCCAATATCTCTAGCTCAAGTTATTTCGAAATCACTGAAATATGTCCAGGCTGCCAAACCAGTTTCTTTTCCAATTCTTCTTCGCCTATTGCTTCTTTGCATCAATTTGAGGGTTTCTTGACTTTAACTCATCACCAACTTCAAATCACCTCAAAATATCATCCAATTGCCATCCATATTGATCCAAATTGGTGATGCAATGTGCAAATCCTACAAAAATGACACAAATCACATGTGAATCACATCTTTATACAATTTGGCATTCAAATCACAAATGAGAAGAAATAGCTAAGAAATAGAGGAAAACTCATAGAAAAAACCTAAAAACCTGCCCTAAAAACCTACTAAAAACTAATGTACTATAGCACTTATCAATTCCCCCACACTTAAGCCATTGCTTGTCCTCAAGCAATGAATCATACAAAACTCAAAACAATGACATAACCAAAGTAAAAGCAAAACATACATCTCCAAGAACAACTTCTTAACAACCAGTGAAACACAATTATGCAATCATCCATCTTATTTTAAATACTCATCATATCAAGTAAAGGAGAAAGAATTATACGTCAATTAAACAAGTTCAGGTTCCATTTCTCTACTGTATTCGAAACTCATTAGTAAGCAGATCATATAGCTAACAAGTACAAGCTATACACCCATGATCCATTCATTTTTCACAACTAGGGACTTTTTCTTCTTAAGCTTAGCCTTTACTTAGAACATGAAGTTGCCTTTTTACGCGAAGATCGACATTGGTCAGATGAAGATCCCCGGTTACTCAGCACTTCATCTGTCTAACCTAGCTATGCATACTCATAATTCTAGCACCTTTTTACGCGAAAGTCGACATTGACTAGATGAAGACCCCCGGTTACTCAGTACTAAAACTAGCGGAGTAGAACCTAAGCTTAATTACTCTTTTCTTCTTTTCAGCAAAATTTTTTTCAAATTTTTTTTCAAATAAGCTCAGTTTAGTCCCTTTTCCCTAACACACTTACCAATCATAGGCATAAGTCATACCAAAAAGCTAATTCACTACTTAACTCATGACGAAAAACAAATGAAGCGGAGAAACTTCACTAAACTCAAAAAAATTCAGCATAATTCAATCTACTTTATCTAATATACTTTCTTCAAAATAAACTTCAAAATCACACAATCACATCTCCCTAGTCAATTAAGAAGAAGCTTCTAAAAAATGCACATAATTACTCTACTTGGGAAGGGAAAATTGACAACTAACGAGTTAAATAGATAATTACTTTCATAGAACTCAAAATAAAAAAATTAAAGCACCTAAGTTGGAAAATTTCTGGAAAAAAAAGAAAAAAAATTGATAGAAAATCAACAACCACATCAAACAATCAATTTCCAACAAATTGACCAACAAGTAGCACACACACCACGACAAAATTAAACTCCCCCCCACACTTAAATCACACATTGTCCCCAATGTGTGAAAAAGCAAGGAAAAGAAGGAAAAGAAAAGTTAGAACTGAATACTCCCCTTGTCGTAGTAGTGGCCACTCTAATTACGATTCAGCTACAAGAAAGAGATCCAAAATGTAGAAATCACTGCAGCTCATCAAAAGAAAGATAACTACACTATTTAGCTCATTAGATGCATGCCAAAAATGTAATAAAATCCTGAAAATAAAAATAATACCCACAGACCCAGAAAGAACTAAATAAAGAAAAAGAAAGGAGAATGACATAAAGCATTTAAAAACCATCGGTGCCTATGCATCGTCTCCACTCTTGTCTTAGCACCATTGGATGATTTGCTTCGTACTCTTTCCATTGTACCTACACTCAAAGAAAATGAAATATCAAACCAAGGTGCAATGGAAGTCATTTCCTTAACCAATGAAAGTACGTAAGAAGCTCACAACACCCATGTAAAGCTCAAAGTACACCCCCATGCTTAATTAGTTGTAATCCCATAAACCATGTAGTAGCATAGTCAAAAAGACCACTAAATACACACGCAAGTTGCTATTGAAACCATACAAGCATATTGCTAATTACCAAGCACATGAACAACGATGTTCAAACATAATGCAATTCACTTAATAATAGTAATTCTTCCTCAAATAGCAACTTAACAAATATAAATTAGGTGTCATTGAATGTCTACTATGACAACTACTAAAACATGAATTACCACTAATAAAGGAATAATCAACAAAGCATACAAATAAGAGGTGGGGATGTAAGGGTTGGGGGGAAAAATGATGCTTCAAATACAAAAAATCAACTCCCAAACAACCTAAGCACTTCAAAACTAAGCAAAACGGAAATTTTTACATGAAAATCACACAAGATAAGCAATGGAATACAAAAATCAAAGAAAAACTCCCTCTTGCTCAAGTTATTTTCGATTGCTATGGTTGTGAGCTTCACGCCTTTTCTTGAGGTTTGCAAAACAAACATCAAACAAACTAATTAAAATAATCCTACTAAACTTGAAAACAACTAAAAGTACTAAAATACTAAAGTAAAAGTTGGGTTGCCTCCCAACAAGCGCTTGTTTAACGTCGTTAGCTCGACGCCATCAAGTGGTATCACTGTAACCCCTTGATGAAAAACCTCTTCGGCCCACTTCCTTCTTCCTTTTGGGCCGTTGGATCTCAATCGTCAGGATGTCTATCATATTTAGCCCTCTGCAACTCATCACTTTCTAGCTGTGGCGGTGGCACCACCATGATAGAATGGCATTCTTTCATTGTGGCCTTGCCATCAAATTCCTCTAGTCTCCTCTTACATGCAATGTTATTATCATG